>OU015502.1:9994041-10011541 GCA_907164885.2 Dolomedes plantarius
TCTATCTATCTATATATATATATATATATATATATATATATATATATATATATATATATATATATATATAGTGGAATCTCGATCGATCATTCTCCGAATCATCGTTTTCCTGTATGTGTCGTTTTTTTCATCCAGTCCCGATGATCATATTGCTTTGTTATGTTCCCGTATCTATCGTTTTCCCACATTTATCGTTCAGTTCTGTCGGTTGCTTGAAAAACGATAGATCGAGATATATATATATATATATATATATATATATATATATATATATATTTATTTATTTATTTATTTATATATATGTACAGAGAGAGAGATATACAATAAAATTTCTCTATGGCGGCCAGTGATGGTTCCTCAAAAAAGTGGCCGTTTAGAGGGGTGACCGAAAGGAGATTTCGTTCATAACATTGGCTCCATGGATTCTTGAACCTGTTGTAAACAAAACAGAACCGTTTAGAGAAGTTTTACTCTGTCTCTCTCTGTGTGTGTATGTATATATATATATATATATATATATATATATATATATATATATATATATATATATATATATATATATATATATATATATTTGACGGCCACTTTTTTTAACCATGACTGGCCACCATAGAGAAGTTTCACCATATATATGTGTGTGTGTGTGTTTGTTTGTGTCAGCCTCACTCTGGAACGCTTCGAGCAATTTCAACGAAACTATTCAACCAAGCAACAGCCAAGCAATTTCAAGCATTATATACTGTTTTATACCATAAAGATTTTACAGTTTTAAACCCTCAAAATTGATCTTTAGAACGCAAGTAATAATGTCATTCGGCTATCAAAAAAATTTCGGAGTTTTCACCAAAAAAATTGAAAGTCTACTATCAATTTTAAAAATGTTTCACAAATGGCGCTCAAAAGAATTCTGTATTTAAAATTATCCTCTATGAAATTTGGAAAGGGAAAACTTAGTGTTTGTTCTGCCAAAAAAAGAAATTATAACAAATATATAACAAATATATAAATTGTTATTACAGTCATGTTTTATAATACATACACAGGATACTTATTAGCAGCAAATGACTGATGATTTCCAAATGATTAAATCGAAGTTACAATTAAAGATATCTGCAATATCTCCCAGACGTGCGATATTGCAGATATCTTTAATTCATCGGAATCTTATGAGCAATTCCTTGAAGATTCAAAGTTTTCTGAGATTATTTCTTTTAAACCTAATTTCATTTTCACAGACAAATCCCAATTTTTCTGTATTAAAATCCTTAATTTACTATTGTCTGTAATGAACTCATATTAATAAATAGTTTCAAAGTACTAACTTTCTCTCTGTAGATAAGGATAATTTACAACATTGTTTCAAGACACAAAATCAGAACTTTCTTTCAGTAAAATTTATATTTTGTATATTTTGCTTTGTTTAATTTCTCGTTGATTTTGTGAAAGTCGGTCTTAATTTTACATTTATGCTTATGGCGAGACCCATCGTATCCGTGAGTAAACAGATGGCAAAATCAAGCGTATGACCGTTTAAATTTTCGCCCGCTACAACCAGCAGTTTGCGATTTCTTTCGGGGATTATTTGGAAAGGCATGACCCCCTTTGGAAAGCACATGACCCCCTATAGAGAGACGGTCATTACAATCCCTCAAACTGTCAACCCTAAGGGGGGTGGAATTCTCGAACTGTCAACTGGACTCCTCCCACCACAAGAGTCGGGAAGGACTGGAAATGGGAACGGAGATATTTTCTTTTAGTACATAGCCACCTTAAACAGAATTTGTGAAAAAATAACATTTCCCTTCACACTTTACACGCTTAGAACTGTCAATATATTTCTTAATATATTGGCGTGTTTAAAAATGTTATTTTTATTATCATCATTATTTTATTCACAAAAAGTTATTTTAAATTACATTGAGAAAAAAAAGAGTACAAACAATACAATAAATTACGTTTTAAATAATTCTAGAAGTGTGGATTGCTTCATTCGCCTTGTTTTCGTTATTCTCTTTTCCAGATTTTTCTAAAATGTTAAATGAGTCACCTTCCATTTTCGATGTAATATAGGGTCGGAGAACATCTAGAGCAGAAATTGCATGTGTGTAAGACGGTGGCAGTGTCTCGTTTTCCTTGTCTTCAACTTCACCTTCTTCGTCTGACACTGTGTTTTCGTTTACAATATCTCCATAAATTTGTTCTACATTTCTGAAATCTGTTGTCAAAACATTATCACAATTGTAGAAATCTTGAATTGAAACATCCTCATCTTCAACAAGACTTCTCCATTCTTCAGGGGTAATGTCATCTTCGTCGATTTCTACATCCGTACTTTGCAGTTCCACTACAAGTTCTTTGTGAATTCCAGCAACGCGAAAGCAGTTTTTTATTGTGGATGAAGAAACTTCTTTCCATGCTGATGTTATCATGTGCATTGCTTCCAAGATTGTAAATTTTCTAATTTTTATACTGTCAGCCGAATTGTTTATTAATTTCCTAATTAAAGACTTTCTGTAGTATGCTTTCACACTGCGAATTATACCCAGGTCTAATGGCTGCAACTTGCTAGTGCAATTAGCTGGTAAGAAATGGATAGTCAAATTTCTAAGTCCAGGGATATTTGGAGTATGTGCAGTGCATCGGTCGATTAAAAGTAAAACTTTTCTCTTTTCTCGATGCATTTTTGCATCGAATTTTCTAATCCAGTCAATAAAAATTTGTGATGTCATCCACGCTTTATTGTTATTGCGGTACTCACAAGGTTTTCTGGTGATATTCTTAAAACACCTTGGTTGCTTTGATTTGCCTATAACTAGTGGTGGAAATTTCTCAGATCCATCCGAATTAGTGCACAGTAAAACAGTCAATCGTTCCTTACTGTGTTTTCCACCAAAACACTTTTCGCCCATATACGTTAAGGTTTTCTTAGGCACCACATTGTAGAATAGGCCCGTCTCATCTGCATTGAATATGTTCTTCTCATCATATCCATCTAATTTCCCCTTCAGCACTATTTTCCATTCATCCACTATTTTTTCATCTACGGAGCCACTTTCGCCAGATATGCTTTTAAATACAAGCCCGTATCTTTCTTTGAACTTTGCTAGCCAACCAGCCGAAGCCTGAAAATTTTGCATTCCAAACTTTTCAGCCAGAATAATAGCATTTTCTTTAAATATCACTCCGGAAATTGGAATGTTAGATGCTCTTGCTTGATGAAACCATTGCAGGACTGCCTTCTCAAACTCTTCTGATCGGTCACATTGAATTTTCTGCCGTTTGGATTTGGATCTAAAACCAAATTTTTGTGCTGCTTCAAGAATTTTCTCTTTGCTTGCTAAAATGCCTTTCGAGAGTAGACTCGGGTAGCTGAAATTGTCTTGCGAATTGGACTTTTGTTATTCTAACACTTTCTTCCCAGTTTTCAATAATTTTCACTTTTTCGTGTAGCGTAAGATGCTTTCACTTTGATGCCATTTTGATCTGCTCCTTTCATATTCGTACTTGAATGAGCTCCTACACCCAACCATGAATTCTCTAAACATGAACACGTGCTTCCCGGAAGGAGTGAGAGAGGGGTGCTTTTGGACAGTTCGTAAATCACATGACAACATGGTAGGTACAATAGAGTGATTCCACACCCGCACTAAGAAATTCGATCCACCAGGGAAGAATGTTCGATCTTCCGAGAAACAGTAATCCCCCGGTTTATTCCACTGCAACAAGTCTATGATTGCAACAAACATAAAGGAAATTCCGGGTCTGTTATTGAAACCAAACTCCCCCACAGAAAATAACCCTCCTGTAGATAAAATGTTGAAGAAAAAGTTTATCATGTAAGAAAAAATCGTCGTTAAATAGAAACAACGTCGTCTTAAAATAGAATTTTTTTACGTCGGAGGGACCGGGACCGGGAAATATCGTCTTTAAATAGAGATCGTCGTTAAATAGAGAACCAACTGTATATATATATGTATGTATATATATATGTATGTATATATATATGTATGTTTATATGTATGTATATATATATGTATGTTTATATGTATGTATATATATATGTATGTTAATATGTATGTTTATATGTATGTATATATATATATGTATATATATGTATATATATATATATATATATATATATATATATATATATATATATATATATATATATATATATATATATACAGTGGACGCTCGTTAATTCGAACTCGAAGGTTCTCAGAAAAAAGTTCGAATTATGCGATGTTAAGAGAAAATATATAACTTTAAATGTGTATCACTGAAGAAGAAACTCTCCTAGTATGTATAACCCCAGAAAATATATTATACTATGTTATCTGAAGTTAAACATATTAAAAAGCAATACAGACTTACCTTCATCATAAAATGAAGCAGAAGATATGTAGTATAAAGTAAACTTTTATTAAAAATATGAATTACACTTTGGGGAAAAACTGTAAAATGGATGTTTGGTTCTTTTTATGATGCCTACATTGTTCAGCCAGCTTCTCGATTTGAAGTAAACATTTCAATTCATTTTCAGAGGAAGGTTCGGTCTGAATCAATGCTTTCAGAGTTTTGAAATAGCCCATTATGGCCGCATTAAAAATATCTTTCACCAGGTAAGTAGAGAAAAGCCCTAGCAGTTTCCTACCGTAATTAGTGCATACGTCTTCGTTTACACATACAGTTAGGCCACATACAGTTTGATAAGAAATATTTTGCCTTGACTTAAATCGAGAAAGCCATCCATCACTGCATTTAAACTCTTCAATACCGATTCGACTTGACAATTCATCAGCCTTCGTCAGCACTAGGAGTCCATTTATCGGAAAATTCCGAGATCTAACATCCTGGAACCATAGTAGTAGAGCTTTTTCTAGAACTTCTTGGGACGCATTTCCCATGCGTTTCCTTCCTCTAGCAAATTTTGATTTTTCCCATGAATCTAAAATTGACTCCTTGTTTTTCAAATTAGTTGACAAGGCATTTTTTTAATTCCATAGTCAGCTGCTAATTTTGTTTTACATTCGCCTTTCTCTACTTTCTTTAAAATTTCTACCTTTGTCTCCAGGGTTTTGTACTTTCCACGTGTAGACATCCTGAATTTTTACACGTTCACACCACACAATGAGGAAGAAAAACTAGACCACATTAACTTGTCTGGACTGCAGTTGTAACTGACGCAGCTCCCTAGAATCTGTAGTAAAGACTAGTTTTTCTGAAATTCTAAGAAAATCGATCCAACTAAAGGAAAATTGCTTTTTCGGTTTAGCACTAATAAGAAGGACAATAGCTACTAACGTTTAGCGGACATGCAATAGTCTAGGAATGCAGGCATGTGCCTCTTTACACAGAAAAGAAATTTTGACACACAAAATAATAAATGCAGCGTGTATTTTCTCCATTAAAGGAGAAAAAGATTTTTTTTTTTGTCAAATTTTTAGTTCGAATTAACCGAAGTGATAAAAATTTAGTTCGAATTAATGAGATATTTTTAACATTAACTCCAATGCAAGTTTTTTGGGGCCTTTGGATTAGTTCGAATTAACGAGCGTCCACTGTGTTCCACTATGTTTCGGGCCACTTGAACACGTTGTTGTTTTTTGGAACGAAATGATTGTGAAACGACCTTATCGATATCTCATCATCTACGGCGGATTCCCTACCAACTGTTTTATACCAATCAAATGTTGTTGTTTTTGATAAACAGTCGTCTTTAAAAGCTTTTGGCAACATTTCAAATGCTTTTGTAGCAGAAATTTCATCATCAAAACAAAATTGAATGCACGTTCTTTGCTCCATAGCATTCGCCGTTTCCTTAAATCGCTGAAAACAAATTTATTTTCAGACGGTAAAATTCCTGACTATTGTTTATACAAGTCGTAAAAATTTGCAGACGATAGATGTATTTTAAATCGAGCATTTGATCACAGTAGTAGTGTCTATATACATATATGTGTAGTCGAACTGCGTCAATCTCAACTATGCCACGAGACCTGGTTGAAATTCGCCTAAACCAGGATCGTCTGCTCTGCAGATCTGGCAAAGAATTTCATGTACCGTGTGCCAGATATCTTCATACTCCATGATAAAGTATTTTATACATACTGAAATTTAGAAACACGCTCTGTCACAAAAAAAATATATGCACCCAGAAGAAATCGAGCTACTATGTAGTCTGGTGCGAATGATTAAAATTTCGACTAGGGTGAGGGAGTTTAAAAGCGTGCCAAACAAATCTGGTATCGTGACTAGAGATGCCTCTGAGAACAATTGGTAGTTGGCAACTCTACCGTCGCGGCCGGTGGTATCGAGGGAAAGACGCCTACCACTGACCCCACATCACAGGCAGTGTCCATTGGATTTTTGGCGAGCTGGAGGCGTGTGATATCCAGCGATGAGTCCCGATTCAGTCTCAATGCTGATGACCAGGCCAACGGTCCGGCATTTGTTGTCGATTACACAAGGTGTGACAGTGTGGGGACACACGATCGCCTCTAGTACGCACGCGGTTACGTGGTCTCTGCTATCAAGTCGCCCATGTGCCATTTATCAGCAAGGCAACGCTCGTCCACATACTCAAGACAATGTCTTCAAGGATATGACGTACTCCCATGGCCTGCCAGGTCACCAGACCTCTCGCCAATAGAACGTGCAGCCGTCCCGGAATACCGGTGAATGAACTGCCCAGTTGCAAATATTATGGCGTGACCTCACTGATTCGATGCAACGCCGTGTTTCGGCTTGTATAGCTGCCAGAGGTGGATTTACTACTCGCTTTTTTCGTGCAATGAAACGGTCTGTTCATCTGAATTTGTAATCATTTGCTTGTCTCCTCATACACTACATGCATGTTAAGTTTCGTGATAGTAGCTTGTTTCCTTCTGGGTGCATATATTTTTTTGTGACACAGTGTGTGTCTGTGTTTTTACAGTCGAATCCTGAAGAACCGAAATAAATCTTATTGTATAAGCATGTTCGCGTCATCGGATCAACCAGTTATTAGGACCAAAGTGATCGCGTCCCGTTGGGGTCCAATTAACCGAAATCGACTGTGTATCTATATAAATAAAGTAGCAGACGTATTTGTCGGGTCTCACTCATCCCGAGACTGCAATTTTGGCGGCCATTTTGTTTTGGTCGAAAAACGGTGTATCATTTCCTCATGAAAGTACATAAATCTTACATATTCGGAAAGAGCTTTGAAAAATGATAACTTTTTCTGCTTGCAGTTATTCTGTTACGTTAATAGTTTTAAAGATATTTTAACTCTAAAAAAGCACTCCACCGGAGAAGCCCTGCACTGAAAGCAGTATGGTGCAGCCATCTGTCGGCAGCGACGGGAATGAAAATTGACGGGAATTTAATACATTTGTATGGCCCTGAAAAGGGCCTTTTTTTCTTTTGTAGGGCCCGAGCATATGTAATAAATTTTAAACACCTCTAATCGTCTGTAATGAGAGTTCTTTCACTCTATGGTAACCTTTCCGTCCTTTGCCAATACCTTCGCCAATTTCTGGCAACTCTACTTCTACGCTCGCCAGATGAAAGCTGGACGTTGCGCTGTAAGGTCATGTTTTTTTGGCTGCAATAAACAAATCTGTTCATTGTATTCGAATCTTATTAGTGTATCGGCCACGATGTATTTGTTAACAGGAGAGGACCATTCGGGTCATAATATATATATGTGTGTGTGTGTGTGTGTGTGTGTGTACACTAGCGGACCCGACAGACGTTGTGCTGTTCAAACGTTGTAAATGCAAAAATCATAAAATTATTTTAATAAACTATAAATACCCTTAGTTTGGGCCGTTTTGATGAAAAAATATTTTTAAAAGAGCTTACACCACCACGCGTACAATTATCACAACTCGACCTATCTTAAAATTAGCAAGACTGTGGACGAAATTTCATTAATATGGCTATTAGTATGACTCATCAATGATACTTCACAAGTTGCATAGAATCAAATGAGAATCGACAATTTAAATTTGTAGGTTAAGTTAATTGTTATTCAATGCACGTGTTCAAATTCATGAAAATTAAAAAAAATTCTGAAACGCGATAAACTAACCAAAGATCAACAACAACACATAAATAAATAAATTAATTAAAAAAGCATTTTCTATCGGATCAAATTGTGAATGTAAACCATTCTGGAATCACAAAATGTCGTAAAAATCGGTCCATCCGCTTAGGAGGAGTTGAGAGGGGCGATATGAAACGCAAACCTGATCAGCCAGAGGAATTGATTCCATGTTAATCGCATCGAGGGGCATCTCGCCACATTTAGAAAGAAAGTTCGGATAAGGGCGATTAGAGATTAATAATAATATTATCACACACACTCAAACCCGTTTTTGTGCGGTATATGAAAATTTCGATCCAATTAGAACATAATCGACCAAGTTATCAATAAAAAAAATTAGTAGGTTTGATCGGCCATTTCGATTTTTGATATTTCATCACATTACATATACTGATACTGATTTGCAAATAAAATGCAGTATTGCGTCAGCCAATTACTTTACAATTATACAATATGACCACTAAAGTCCTCTTAACTTCGGAACGGCTGCTGCGATATTCATAAAAGTGGTGTCTAGGTATAGTAGAGTTGTAGAAAATCATCGATTTAGTACGAAAAGATACCTTGTGGAGACTACAACGGTTAAAACGCGCATTTGTTTTTTCGTGATTTCCTACACTGTGACGTGACAAAAGGATCTGTGAAAGATAAAAACAACTAATTTTAACAATTTACCTTTATTTGAGATATTCAAACTTCTCACCGTCAGCTGCAATGCACATTTGGATCCTCGTTTGAATCTCACGTTGGAGCATAGAGCGTTGGCACAAGCGTCCGTAATGCGTCGTTTAAGGTCCTGCAATGTTTGTGGAGGGGTCGCATACACCTGCTGTTTCAGGTATCCCCACAGGAATCAGATCAGGCGAACGTGGAGGCCACTCTTCGAAACCACCATACCCAATTATTTGGTCCCTGAATTCCTTGACGAGGTACTGCATCACTGGAGATCTCAGCTTTGGAATATTCAGCCATGACCACGAGCATCAACATACTACAACCCTAAGAAGATGTCCCTTTTATAGCTGTATCAGGTGAACAGGCGTGACGTATTTGCATACTGCAAAAATTTCGAACATCAAGCGCGAGTTGCGTTGAGTTGATGCGACACCACTGTTTATAAAGACAAGGATGAAACCCTCGAGGTTTGAACCGCGGTCCTTTTGATTGGGGATCAATACCACTGTGCACGTTGCGGTGTCGTGTTTTGCCCCAAAGATATTTCGTTCAAGTTTCGTGACGTCACAGTGTAGAAAATCACGAAAAAACAAATGCGCGTTTTAACAGTTCTATTCTTTGCATTAATGTCCACGAGGTATCTTTTCGTACTAAAACGATGATTTTTCTACAACTTCGTAAATCACTTTTTCCACCTATCTCGTTCCGTTTTCGAGATAGGAATGCTAACTCCCCAGTTTTCCACCAGGTGGCGCGGTAGGTGGTTTCATTCAGTAGCGCATGGCTACTCTACTATACCTAGACACCACTTTTATGAATATAGCAGCAGCCGTTCCGAAGTTAAGAGGTCTGGGAAGTGGGCATACTGTATAATCGCATTATTTAATGGACGTCCTTCAAAGTGCTTTCATGTTCCTTTCCAAGCGTAAATTGATTATTTTTTCTATTTTATTTTTAGACATAATCCCCGAAAATGAATAAGGGCCAAAACAAAAGGCAATTAATTTCCTTAGAAACTAAGACTGCGATTTTAAAACGAATAGCAGAAGGTGCAGGATCCACAGTAAAGAATTTGGATTAGGTGATAATCCACTAGAAGAGGCATATAAAAACGTGCAGGTGAAATCGAGTACAAACGAAAGAGCTAAACCAGCATCGTATTCGAGAAACATTTTGATAGAGAAAACGGCGCCCATATTGTGGACTCAAAAAAATAATCCCCATCGACGAAGAATTCAATATACGGTTTTATGATCAGCTTCATCGTCTCCCATTGGAAGCCCGAAATTTTCTGCAAGCAATGGCTGGTTAAGTCGGGTTTTCACGATGACACGCACTTCACAATCTAAAGATAAAGGGCGAAGCTGATGAAACAGCCACTAAAAATTATTCTAAAGCGTTAGCAAAAATTTTTGAAGATGGTGGATATTGCGCGGATTAAGTATTTAATTCCTAGTTATTTCGTAAGGTTTTGAGTTATTTTCTACGTGAGACTTTTTTTATGCGGTCCCTATTCACCGCATAAAAAAAACTTTTTAAATGTGTTGCGAAAAATATTTTTTATAGCTACTCGTGAAGTTTTGAGCGATTTTTTTTATGCGGTCCCTATCGACCGCACAAAAACAGGTTTGAGTGTGTGTGTGTGAAGAGCCATAAAAACGCGTACACCTGCCTAATATCATGTAAGCACAAAGAGGTGGCATGGACTCTACCCATGCCTGAAGGAGGCAATTGGATCCTGCCACAAATGCCGAACAGCACGTTGCCCAGATAGGCTCGATGATCGAGGTGGACAGTGTCAGAAGAGTGATCCTTCGCGATGGACATGAGTTGGAAACGAGACTCGTCAGACAAGGCAACAACGGTACGCGATTGGGCAGCAGCAACTTGAGGAGATCTTCTTCGGATGTGCAATGGTCGTGCGCCGACTACAACACCACGTTCGAAGTCACTTGTAGCGGCAGGATCCGATCTGAGCCAGACACCTGTTGTCTACGCACGCCTGCACCACTTTTGTTTGGCTCTTCAGTGTATGCAATAAGTACATATGTTAGGTTACATGAAACCTGAAACATCATTGACACAAAATAAAAAAGAACAAAACATAGAGAGACAGCAAGTATCGATTTATTTTCACATCCATAGAAGAAATATCAATTATTTTAACTTCGAGGTTTTTTTTTCTTCTTTTCATCGGGTCTGCTTCCGAGGTTACATCGCAATCTCTCCACCAGGCGTCGCTGCGGTCTAGAACTTGCTGCTGCCGTAGAATCCACCGGGGAACTTGCCCCGGTGCAACCCGGCGGCCCTGCCACCTCCGGACCTGCCCCCCTCGTCGTTGTCGGGGAAGCGGATGCCCCCCTGCTGCTTGCCCCTCCCGCGCTGACCACTGGTCATTCCGGCCAGGAACAGGAGCACCGTGGCGAGCAGGAGATAGAGCGAACTGATGAGCTTCATGATCTGAAACATCCAATTACGTTTATAAGTTGACATACACACACACATATATGTAAATAAAGCAATTCCTATGTCGGTCACAATTCCGGGTGAACCGGGCTTTCATTATGAAATTGGTCCATATTTGAAAATGTCGAAATCGATGTATTTTTTTTTCATGAAAGTACATTAATGTTACATATTTGGAAAGAGCTTTAAAAACTGATAATTTTTTTCTGCGTACACTTTTTCTGTTACCTTAATAGTTTTAGAGATATTTCAATTCTAAATGCAAACACAGCGCATTCAAAACGTAAACACAGCGTGATTCATTCACAGCGTGATTCTCGCTAAAAAATCAATCACTGACAAGATCTATTTTACCACCATGTTTTGTTTTGCTATTATTGAAGTGTGTATAATGTTTTTCATTGCTTACTACGATTTAAAATATTTTTTTTGTATTATTGGTAACTGAATTAGTTGCATTCTATTCTTTTGGTTCTATTTTTAATATGTAGTGGTTTGGCAGGTAGCCCACTAAATAACTATTTTTTGTTATTTATATTTGTGTTAAGGGCTTGTGGCGGCCCAGTGGTACAGCGCGCTGGTTTTCAGTGTGCCACGAAAAATGCCTCCGTTCGTGTCGTCCCTTCATAGGGGGTAATGCTGTCCGCCTATAAAGCGAAACGTCGCAACGTCACTGGCTACGTCAGTTTTCGTCTACTATAGATCACGTGATTATCGGGTGGCAGAAAACAGAAGCCGTTCCTATAGTTGTATGTAACAGGTATTTTAACACTTTTTTTTAAATATTTCGCAAGGTTTAAGAGAATATAATCATTCTTTCGTCGAGAATGATTATTATTATGTTGAAATATGTATAGATATCGGGATAAGTTACTTCAGGCCAGCGTCTCGTATCGTAACTCCAGTCTTCCTCTGTAAATAAATACGGGTCACATACTGAATAAACCTTTCCGGGCTGTACCTGAATGTTTAATTTAGTGATATACCTTTGTTTAGATACCGTATCTAAAGACTTTGCGTAATCTGAGAGCATTTTATTCAACAAGGTGTAAGAATGCTCATTGAACGCCATGTTAAATTATGCAATGTTTTGCCACTCCTCCCCAAACAAGAAGTAAATTCTGCAAGAGTTGAGATGTGACATGCTGCGAGATACTGCCCTATAGGGTGCCCCCACAATAAAATGGACAATAAAGTTGCGGCGTAGTATAGGCGAATGTTTGACGACAAGTGCCTCCGCATTGAGGAAAAAATATTGTGTTAAATAATTTTATTTTATAACGCGCATCAATTTTAATTATCGTTTGCTTGCAGAATGGCAACGATTTTTAATAAAAAAAAGCTGATTGTATTCTTTTTCGAATTGCATGCATTTATACTGTGTTTAGTTTTTAAATTGATTCTGGTTAATAAAATTGAGATTTTTTTACTTTTCAGCTTTTAATGGTTTATTATAAAAGTATATATTTTATGTTTTACTTTTCAGGTTTTTTTTGCTCCAATGATGAAAGGCTAAATCTAGCTAAACTCTGAGGACTTTAATTATAAATTTATATTTTTTATATTGTGTTTTCTTTTTATTCATGCGTATAACATTTCGCATGCTTTTTTTTCTTATGTTATTTATACTGTGTTTAGTTTTTAAATTGATTTTGGTTTACAATTATTCCACAATTCGACATTTTTACTTTACAGCTTTTAGTGGTACAGTTTGAAAAATGTTTTTGGTGTATTACTGCCGAAAGAAATTCTTTTAAAGTTTTTCATGAATCTTATGTAAATTGATGAGTAATTAACTGCTATTAACTATTAGTAATACACTGTTAAAATTCAATAATTAACTCTTTAATTAAATTTTAGTTTAAAATTCAATAATTAACTTAGTATTAACTTTATAAAGTTTATTAGTTTACCTAAATAAAGTTTTTTTGGGAAGAGTTCCGTATCCTGTGCCGCTTGGCGCTATTTGGTGGGGTTTCTGCGTTTGGCGGAAAACTCAGAATAATGCAACCTACCTAAGCAACGCCATTTTTTCAGCGTCACTTAGGCTTAAGGAATCCGACTACAATTCGGAGCACTTTTTAAAAAGAAAACCATACTTGCGTCAATTTCTGTCTTATTTTTCGAAAGGGTATAACACGAAAATGGTGAAAAAATAGACCATGACTATGCAACTTTTAAGAAAATTTATGAATTTGGGTTGAAATTTAGCAAATTTTTACAAAAACGACTCTAGCTCTAAAAAAAATTATGCATATAACATTAATTTCTTTTTGTCGTATGTACATAAGTACCTACTGAGTGCAATGAACAAATTTAATACCCAAAACCAAATCTGTTGTAGTTCATTGCATTCTAAATAGTAAGAAAAACACACGGGGAAAAATTTCGTAGACATATCACAATATTTGTTTACATTTTTGATGAAAAATGAGTTATTCAGAAAACATAATTGAAGTTTTCCACTTGGGTTCATCAGAAGAAGTTGGGGCTGCCGCCAACTTGGCGATTATTTACTTTCTGTTATGATGCATACCCTTTTCTGGTTACCCCTACAATTCCATCTGAATGCGCCTTTCATAGTGCTTGTTCAATACTTTTCAGTTAGCCGTTTATTGCTATGTTGGTTAAAGATGTCGTTTCTAAATATCAGGGGAGGATTTTGGATATTGTTTGATGTAGATTTTCGCATTAGAGACTAGGGGGGGGGGGTACAGAAGGGGTTGTAAATGACGCACTAGTCCATGGTTTCTTACATTCGGATCGGTTAATATTATTTGATTTTTTGTGGGATAAGCTTTGTTCTACTGACCTCTACAGCCAGCGGAAGCTTTTTTTACTGTACTACAGCCAGCGGTACGTAGCAAAGCCAGCGGCTGGGGGATTTTCTGTAAGATTTTTGGACGGATGCGTAACGGAGTGAAGCAAGGGTATCTGAGCGAAGCGAAGATCCCGTGTGCGCCTACGAGTTTCATAAAGCCAGCAGTAAGTTTGTATGTCAATTTATTTGTTCTTTCTTGGTCGCCACATTTGTTTACATTTCGCAGTTTAAGCCTAACAGGTCCCCGAACGGGATTTTGGCGCCAAATTGGCGATGGCACCGTGTGTTTTAAACTTTAAACTTTTAAAAACAGCAAAACAACAAAATATGAGCGGGGGGAAAAAAATCGCGGACTCAGAAACGCAAATTTGGCGACTTTAAAAAAAAATCGCCAAAAAGTCGCCAATCGCCCCATCTTCTTCCGATTTACCTCAACTTGTATTGAAATTTATAGTTGCTGCTTACCTTTAAATCGCTCTCAATTCATTTCTAATAATCGTACAGAAAAAAATACAAGCAGATTTAGAAATAGAAAGGTACAAGTATATCTCCCCCAGAGATTTCTCGCCAAATCTGGCATCCTTTGTTTCGGTTGTAGTGTTGCCAGTTTTTACATTGGTGTAACGCTCTGTCAAAATATTAAATAACAGTTGCTATTTAATTTTTTGACGGAGATCGCGAATTGCAAAAAATGGGGGTCAGAGAATTGAAGTTAAAAGTTCTTATTCTGATGGTTTTACATTTGTTTGTAGGAAAGTTATTGGGTGGGAAGCGATGAGAAATCTATTCGGCATGGTTCGTGTTTTTCTAATTCTAAATTAAAGTTATTTGAGGTTTTATACTTATATAGGTATATTACTTATGAGATTTTGAGGTATATTACTTATGAGATTTTGAGGGGTGTCGAATTCTGGAGGAATATTCTTTTGCAAAGACTACTTTGGCGACAATTTATTAATGAGACTGTTTTGGATTATATCTTGGTCGAAATTTGGGAAACGAAAGTATCGTAAGGGACATGGGCCATTGGGTGTTTGGAGGGTTGCTGTGACTCTGGAGACTTTGATGGGGGTTATAAAAGATTGGACGAAAAGTTGATCACCTTAAAGTAAACCACATTCCTTGACCACCAAAGTACGTGGAGCCATGTAAAAGGCAGATTTTAAATTCTACATGTTTAGATTGTTTCAATTGAAATCGTTTCGGTATAGATCCTTTTTTTTAAAATTCTATTTCCAACATGTATTTTTTTCTATTGTATTTTTGTTTTAATTTATGTTTAATCAAGAAATATATATATTTAAACAAGATGTATTTTATGTTTATTTAAATGAATTATTATTAGTTGCACTTTACTGACTTTTTTTCGCGGGTGGGGGGGGGGGAGGCAGCCCCCACCTAACAAATTTCTTATTATTTTTCACCTTTTATTTTTTGTATTTATGTGTTTTTTGTGCTTTTCTGTGGTTGTACAGTATAAAAAATGCGTATTTTTGGGACTTTCCGGAATTTCCCGTTTAAAGACACGCGTTCTGCTTGGCGACAAAAAAAAAAAAATCGCTAAAATCGCCATTGTGCGAGGGGGGGGGGGGGTTATATCATGCTAGTTCCAATAGAAATTTACAATCTTTAAGAAAAAGGATTAAAAACACTTTCGGAAAGTTTGTCAAAATCGACGTTTTAAAGGTAGTCGGATACCTTAAAACTAGACAAATAAAATTTTATAACTTACCGTAAAGCCACGTTTTAAAGAAACAATTATGGAAGGGATTTTGGGTAATCTCAATTGCATCTGCCTTTTTTTTTTTAAAAAAAAAAAAAGGATATCCCCAAAAATACAATACATAAAATTTTTTGTAGTGAAAATATCAACAAGAACCATTTCCCTAATTTTAAATAATCACATTACTGTGATCAACTTTTAAAATCACTTTTAAAAATGGAAAAATTAAAAAGTAAGGGATGCAGAGCGAAAAAAAAAGGCTGAAATTGGCCGAAGCGAAGAGATTTACGCGTTCAAAAATAAAACTATAGAATTGATAACGTTTGAAATTACCACGTCATTAAAATTAAATTGATTGGCCTTTACATGAAAAACATCGCAGCAGAAACGAATGAGAATACACCAGGGTTTCCCAAACTTATCCAAGCCCTTAAGAGAATTAGAATTTTTTCACGGCACCCTCGTCATATAATATCTATCTGTGGTATATTATTATTATTATATATTATGCATAATATGTATATGTATATATTTCATATTTGTACGACTGTTAAGAAGAAAGAGAAGTAAGTGGTAAGAACATTAATAAATTAATACGACTTGTGTTTCAAAAGTACTTTAATTGTAATTAATAGGAAAACATATTAATAAAATTATCTTCCAAATGTTCTTGGTATATGTGTGTGTTTAGTTTCACTACACAATTATTCGAATCGCGGAATACTCTTTTTCGACGCAACTGCTGAAAATCCAGTTTCACACAGTTATGAAGTTACTCATTTTTTATAGATATCCCTTCCAGGCAATCGATTAGATTTTCTTCCTCTTGTTGAGGTGAATTCTTTTGGAGCTTCAACATGGAATGGAAAACCTTTTCTCCACTACAGAGTCATATCGGAATAGATTAGATTGGAGTTCATGCTCCACGGGAATGAAATATTTATCGCCCCCCCAAAAAATCGCCACATGTCATTATTTATCGTGGTTATGATCTCAACATCTAATAAAATGGATGTGCTCCCCTGATATATTAAGAAATTTAAATTCACTAATTCCTTGAAATACAAACTTTTTAATTCCCATTTGTTTGATTATTAAAAATATTTAAATTTTATTTTGCTCGAGTCTCAAGAGGTTAATGCTGCTCCGTCAGAATTCAATTCCAGACTGGCACATAAAAATCTATCTTTTAGTAATTCACGTATGTTCATATCATACCAGGAGGTGGTGGGCAAATTAATTAAGAAAATCACTCAATCAATTCAAAGGAGTGCACAGTGGCTCACAAAAGTTTCGATGAAATAGGGATGATGATATAATCTATTCTTCACAAGACCCCATGGAATATTTAGAAAACTTTATTTTTAAGAAACCAATAACCAAAACTTTATCTCACAAAAGTCATCGTACACTGAAATATTTTCGGATAAATTCATAATTAAAATTATCGTCTGGCGCTAGACTTTTATTTTTGAATTGTGGTGGCATTAAAAATATCGTTTGGCTTTCATTTTTGCTTGCCTACTCCGTAATATTCTATTTATTATTTGAAAATGGCTCGTAGTCGTAAAGAAACAACAAACGGCATTCGAAAATTGATTATTTTTCATCATAGTAGTGGTAAATCAGTTCGGAATATAGCTAAATTACTTATTTTATCCCATTCTACTCTGCAGTATGTGATAAAACGCTTTAAAGAAGAAAATCGGATCGAAAAGAAGGT
>OU015502.1:10016541-10026541 GCA_907164885.2 Dolomedes plantarius
AGAAATTTGTGTGAGGCCGTTGACTAGGCCGTGATCTGTCGTCTAAAATAATAATATATATATTTATACTTTGTCTCTGTTCAGCGTCATCGCCCTTGTGGTGACAGACCGCGATCGTAATTTGGTATGACGTCATTACGGCAGCGGTATAAATCGTTTGTTTAAAGATACTCCTTACGTAAATAATATTAACGATCTGGAAAACTTAGTTACCAGTATAACATTAACAACAGCCTAACTTATTCCCCCTAAAACTAACACCTTAAAATAATAATAATCAATAATAAAAATAGAGCCCGTAAAAATTGGCAACATAACACAACTCCCGATAATAAAACTAGAATGAATCAAGCTCGGGAAGACTTTAAATACTATCTTCATGACATTTCTAATAAAAACTGGCAAAATTACATAGAATCACTAGACACCACTGAAAACTCCATTTGGCGAGTCGCTAAAAGATTTAAAAATCAATATCGTACCATTCCCCCCTTAAAAGACACTCTTATGCACAGACTGAACAGGAAAAATGTCAACTAATAGGTAAACATTTTGCTAAAAACTTGACTCCGAATCCCATCCTAAACAATAGCACAGAAAACATTGTTAATACAAATATTAATCTTTTTCTCAACACCCCACATGAAAGCCCAACTCCATACATTGTCCCCATTGACGTTATTAATATGATCAAAAAACTCCCTAATAAAAAGGTCAAGATAATATTAATAATACCATGCTCAAAAACCTCCCCTACAAATATATCTTTAAAATTACTATTGCTATCATCTCCATCATTAAATTTGAGCATTTCCCCCATAGTTGGAAAAATTCTATTATTGTCCCTATTCAAACCCAGCAATTCCCCTAGCAGCTACAGTCTTCTAAATTCAATAAGTAAATTAGCTGAAAAATTCATAGTTAAATATATTAATGATCACCTTCAAGAAAATAACATTCTCATCCCTTATCAATTTGGCTCTAGAAAATCCCTCTCTGCCCCTCACCAAGTTTATCGGCTAACAGAACATCTTACACATGCTAGGAAAAATAAGCAATCCACTGCAGCCCTGTTCCTAGACATTTCCTTAGCCTTCGATAAATTCTGGATCGATGGACGCATCCACAAATTAATTAACTATCAAATCATCAGGATTCTCATTTCTTACCTAAAAAGTAGAACTTTTCAGGTCAAAATTAATGGTCAGCTTTCTAGCAAATTTAATATCTATAGCGGCCTGCCACAAGGTAGCGTCCCATTCTTTTTAATTTATTTGTTAATGATTTTCCAATTCACTCTAATGTTAACTTAGCAATCTTTGCGGACGACACATCCGTTTATTCTTCTTGTAGAAAATTTAAATATGCGGTCAAAAACATTAATAAGTACATGACTGTCATCCAGCAGTGGCTCGACAAATGGAGAATCAAAATTAACAATGAAAAATGTATTGCAGTTATGTTCACTTCAAAGCGTAAAAAATCCTTCCTAAATCATCAAATTAAAATCGGAAACACAAATCTCCCCTGGTCTGAAACTGTAAAATATCTTGGCATTGTTCTCGATAAAAATATCACTTTTAAACATCACACCACACACGTTAGGAACAAGTTTCGAGCAGCTCGCAGACTAATATATCCCTTAATTGCTCGGAACAGCAAATTAAGCATTCAAAATAAATTGCTCATGTATAAATCGTTTCTTCGTCCTATACTAACTTATGGTGGGCCAGCATGGTCATACTGTACTGAAATGCATATTAAAAAACTAGCTTCTCAGCAGAGCAGCACGATCAGACAAATAATAAATGCCCCTTGGTACTTCCGTAATGTTGACATCTACAATGAAATCGGTCTCCCCACTCTTAAAAAACACCTTCAAAATCTAGCCATTAACTTTCACTACAATATCGATAATGATTTACTGAAAGATTTAGCAAATTATGATCATGCTGACCCCTCTAACAGGAAACGGCCTAGAGCCATCCTGTCATTTTCTTAAATGTTTTGTCCTTCGTCCTTATTATAAAAAATAAAAAATAATACTTGGCTTGCCAAGGTAAAAAACAACAAAAAATTTTATAAAAACAAATAAAAATGTATTTCTATCCTTAAACTTTCTCTTTTAATTTTATTCATCTTTGCATCGTATGTAGATCCACTTTTCTACTGCCCTGCAAGATGCTTACTCACTTTTTCTTATACTTTGAACTCACGAATTAGGTCCTTTCCTATACTCTGTTTCATTGGTTCCCCTCTGCTTATTACCTGAAAGTCTGCAATTGAGGGCGTGGCCCAGGAATTGCAGTTGCGACCCATTTCCTATGGTCCTATGATGTTGGACAGTTGGCAACATGTGTATGCAAATCTTGGATCCGGGCAGTTGACGAATTTTTGTTCGACTGTAAGTTACTTGTACGCTGGTTGCGTTTGTTCTTTTTCATTTTTTTTAAACTTCGTTGTAATATTATGTTTTTTTTTTCAAGTTATTTTTATGAAGTTTAGTGATTAAATAAACTTTGTTTGTTTTTTTTTAACTTATGCCTGCTACTTCAGTTTCACGTATAATTTAATGCACAATATCTACCGGCATCCACTGAACTTCAATTTCGATATATAGAATTGAGCTTAGTTTTATCATAATTCTCCTAAAAAAAACTAAAGCTAATTTTCGTATACGAAACTCCATTTCTAATTTATATGCGAATCCCATTAAATGAAAATTAATAACTAAAAAATTAATTAATATGAAAGATTTATTGAGTACTACATACCTTTAAAAAACAATAATCCATACAGTGGTTACAATGATCACAGTTACATTTTTTATTTATTCATTCTCTAAAAACTTAATCAGAGACATTTTCCGCTAATTGAAGTCCATGACATATTGTTTCAAATGCCAAATATTGAGAGATTTTATTCTAAAGTGGAATAAAATCTCCCAATTTGTCTTGAAAAAATTTCGATATATAGAGATTTTTTAGATGTATAGAAACAATTTTTCTTTGTAATGAACATGGAGATTTGCTAAGAGTTCGATATATAGAAATTTTCGATATGGGGAAGTTCGATATATGGAGGTTCGACTGTATATATATATATATGTTTATTTATTTATTTTTATATAATATCTATATGCATGTATACATTTTAAGATTGCGAAACGAGGATTGTTCCGAATAAATTTCCACATTGCCCTGAGAAGCGGGGTCGGAAGAACAGTTGACAGTGCCACCAGAGAATCTGGTGGATTGTTTTTGTTGGCCGCATTTTTTGCTCATCACGTGCCCGTCGTAACAGAGAAAATAAACATGTACGACCGCATATTTTAACAACATAAGGGTTGATTTATACAGGCACGTAAAGGGAACGAGCGCCGGATGCATGTGTTTATGCAGAGACGGGAGTAGAAAGTGGCGGGAACGTGTTGTGAAAGATTTGTGGCGCGGTTTCATTTTTCAGTTAAAGATTTCGCCATTATCACAGTTTTGTTATGGTACATCCACATTGTGCAGGGAAGTACCCCCAACTTCTGTCATCGCATGAGTCGCGGTCATCCCCCATTCCCGCCCTCCTGTTTCTTTGATGCAAAGACCGACTAGACACCCACAAATCACTGCTTTCCCCTGAGGAGAGCATGAATGTGAGCCAGGGCCGTGCTTAGGGGTGGCAACCGCCCAGGGCCGCCATTTTTATTTCTCATAGCAACACTTTTCTAAATGTTACGGGTTTTTAAAGAAATCACTCATTTTTCGCGGTTTCTATAATTCAACTTATAAAAATATATATGTTTCGATTTTTTTCTAAAGAATCTTAACTGAACAAACTACCCTTTTGGTTCGAAAAATTTCTCGGTTAAAAAAACATGATTTATCTTCAATTCAGTTATAGTAAACCCTTGATTATCAATCCTTTTTTTCAATATCAGTTTCTACTATCTGTCAGTCACTACATACAGTCATTTGAAGAACTATAAACCGTTTTGTCGGACTTTGTTCGTTTTCACGGAATAGTTGCAAACTGAGAAAAACGTGAACATATCCTTGTGAAAGAATACTAATACCATTTGGTCAAATGTTTGGTCTATTCAAAGCAAACAACAGACAAGACATTTCTCCAGGGAGAGTAAGACAAATAAGTAAATGCGCCCCAAACCTGTTGGGAAGAAAGAGGTCTGAAGGCTGAAGGAGTGAGGTAAACAAAAAATGGCTTTTACTTGTTCTCTCTATCATTATAATGGATTTTATTTCCCACAAAAATTGAAAATATTCCAAAGCAGGCACAATCAGAATGCTTTGAATACGGATTGTACGCCTGTCCTCCTTGGCACTTATTTCTAATGAAAATGATCTCTCATCATCTTTGGACTTTTCACTTTTAATATACAATTTTGCTGCTCAGAAAGCCAGAAAAATTGCTTTATAACCAACAAATCCATACATATAAGTATTTGTTTAAGGCATTGTAGGAATAACAAGTTATGCAAGAAAAACACGAGGATGAACCTTGCAGTTTGCGGCAACTGTCAGAAGACAGGGAAGGTGATTGGACCAATCATGTAGCAGATACAAGACAGAAGTGGAAAGAATACAATAATGAAGACTGTGGTTGTAGGGAGGCCGCCAACAATTTGTTATAAATGTTGGGGGGGGGGGCATTGTAGGAATAACAAGTTATGCAAGAGAAACACGGGGATGAACCTTGCAGTTTGCGGCAACTGTCAGATGACAGGGAAGGTGATTGGACCAATCATGTAGCAGATACAAGACAGAAGTGGAAAGAATACAATAATGAAGACTGTGGTTGTAGGGAGGCCGCCAATAATTTGTTATAAATGTTGGGGGGGGGGGGCATTGTAGGAATAATAAGTTATGCAAGAGAAACACGAGGATGAACCTTGCAGTTTGCGGCAACTGTCAGATGACAGGGAAGGTGATTGGACCAATCATGTAGCAGATACAAGACAGAAGTGGAAAGAATACAATAATGAAGACTGTGGTTGTAGGGAGGCCGCCAACAATTTGTTATAAATGTTGGGGGGGGGCATTGTAGGAATAACAAGTTATGCAAGAGAAACACGAGGATGAACCTTGCAGTTTGCGGCAACTGTCAGAAGACAGGGAAGGTGATTGGACCAATCATGTAGCAGATACAAGACAGAAGTGGAAAGAATACAATAATGAAGACTGTGGTTGTAGGGAGGCCGCCAGCAATTTGTTATAAATGTTGGGGGGGGGGCATTGTAGGAATAACAAGTTATGCAAGAGAAACACGAGGATGAACCTTGCAGTTTGCGGCAACTGTCACAAGACAGGGAAGGTGATTGGACCAATCATGTAGCAGATACAAGACAGAAGTAGAAAGAATACAATAATGAAGACTGTGGTTGTAGGGAGGCCGCCAACAATTTGTTATAAATGTTGGGGGGGGGGGCATTGTAGGAATAACAAGTTATGCAAGAGAAACACGAGGATGAACCTTGCAGTTTGCGGCAACTGTCAGAAGACAGGGAAGGTGATTGGACCAATCATGTAGCAGATACAAGACAGAAGTGGAAAGAATACAATAATGAAGACTGTGGTTGTAGGGAGGCCGCCAACAATTTGTTATAAATGTTGGGGGGGGGCATTGTAGGAATAACAAGTTATGCAAGAGAAACACGAGGATGAACCTTGCAGTTTGCGGCAACTGTCAGAAGACAGGGAAGGTGATTGGACCAATCATGTAGCAGATACAAGACAGAAGTGGAAAGAATACAATAATGAAGACTGTGGTTGTAGGGAGGCCGCCAGCAATTTGTTATAAATGTTGGGGGGGGGGCATTGTAGGAATAACAAGTTATGCAAGAGAAACACGAGGATGAACCTTGCAGTTTGCGGCAACTGTCACAAGACAGGGAAGGTGATTGGACCAATCATGTAGCAGATACAAGACAGAAGTAGAAAGAATACAATAATGAAGACTGTGGTTGTAGGGAGGCCGCCAACAATTTGTTATAAATGTTGGGGGGGGGGCATTGTAGGAATAACAAGTTATGCAAGAGAAACACGAGGATGAACCTTGCAGTTTGCGGCAACTGTCAGAAGACAGGGAAGGTGATTGGACCAATCATGTAGCAGATACAAGACAGAAGTGGAAAGTACAACAATGATGAAGACTGTGGTTGTAGGGAGGCCGTTGTCGATGTGAATGAACTTTTTTGTTTGCTGCTCAAGCTTTGTATTTCGACTGTGATTCGATGTTGTTAACTTTGTCATTGTAGATTTGATGGGTTAAAGGCGATGTGTTGCGGAACGAGATAATCATCGAGTCAGTGGGATTTGACCGCTGAGCGGATGGTGTTGAGTGGTCAGAGTCGAGCGGGTTGCCGTTCATGGTATATACGAAAAGAAAAGTATATTTTTTTATAAATATACTTTTACTTTTCAATCAAAATTCTACACATATTCCCGAAATTGACGTAAAAATTATAGCAATTCGTGCAGAAAAAATAATCTATTCCCCTAAAATGAATACAAGAGAAAGATAGGTATGGTTGATAATTTAAACATTAGGTAGTTGAATAAAAATCATACAGTCAAGATGTCCAAAATCAAGTTACTAAACTTGAAAATTGTAAGTAGAAAGCATTTTTCAGGTTGTAAGTAAAACTGACCGTGAGTACGAAAAAAATAAATTTAAGTATTTTTATTGTATTACTTATTTAAGTAATAAATAAGCATGGCAATTTTTTCTGCCTATTGCAAACATTAAAATATTTCTTAACTTTCGTACCTTACCGGGTGGGATATCCCAATAAATACAGTGAAAAAAATTAATACAGTTATTTGCATTATTAATACAGTTATAGTGATCAGTGGTTATAAGAATCAATATCGCGAAAACAAAAACAACTTTTCTCCACTGACAAACAAAAATAGGGACTCTTTTTTCCCACATCACTTAGGCAAACGTGGAATTAATAGATTCAGCACGTTATCAAACGTAACCTACAAGGTGAATCTTCGTCTCAGACTATTAGTATTGAAACAGCCTCCTCAAAACTTCATTACGTAGAAAATTTTTCTTGCAGTAGTGGAAATGTTAAGCAACAAATATTGGATTTTTTTTCTTCTCTTACTATAATCATGTGTATCCACTTATAGGTATAAAAATGAAGTTGTATTTTTAAAATTATAAAAATAATTATAATAAAAGATAATTAACATAAGTTAAAGAGTATTTTGTAGTAAATTATCTAATTTAAGTATACTATATAGGTGTGTGTGTTCCTGTCCAAAAACCTAAATTTCGGCTATAAGAATCAACCGCTTATAAGAATCAAAAACAAACGTGATTAATAAACGAACGTGATTCTTATAAGCGGAAATCACTGTATGTGTATATATATATATATATATATATATATATATATATATATATATATATATATATATATATACAGTTGGCTCTCTGTTTAACGACTTTCAAGGGACCGTGAAAAATCGTCCTTAAGTAGAAATCGCCCTTAAACAGAATTTGTGAAAAAAATAACATTTCCCTTCACACTATACAGGCTTAGGACCGTCAATATATTTCTTAATATATTGGTGTGTTTAATAATGTTATTTTTATTATCATTATTATTTTATTCACAAAAAGTTATTTTAAATCACATTGAAAAAAGAGTACAAACAATACAATAAATTAGGTAAATCAAGACTTTTTTAAAAAGTCAAAATGTGTTGATTGCTTCATTTTTCGCCTTGTTTTCGTTATTCTCTTTTCCAAATTTTCTAAAATGTTAAATATGTCATCTTCCATATTCGATGTAAACATAACGTCGGAGTACATCTAGAGCAGAAGACGGTGGCAGTGTCTCCGTGTCTTCACCTTCTTCGTCTGACACTATGTTTTCGTTTACTAAATCTTCATAAATTTGTTTTACATTTCTGTTGTTAAATAAGATTCATCACCATTGTCTTGAATTGAAACATCCTCATCTTTAACAAAACTTCAGGGGTAATGTCATCTTCGTTGATTTCTACATCCGTACTTTGCAGTTCTTTGTGAATACCTGCAAGGCGAAAGCAGTATTGTATTGGGGATGAAGAAACTTCTTTCTATGCTGATGTTATCCTTGCATTGCTTCCAAGATTGTAATTTTTCGAATTTTCATACTGTCAGCCGCATTATTTATTAATTTCCTATTTAAAGACTTTCTGTAGTATGCTTTCTAATTGTGAATGATACACAGGCTGCAACTTTCTGTAGTGCAATTAGCTGGTAAGAAATGAATTGTCAAATTTCTAAGTCTAGGAATATTTGGAGTATGTGCAGTGCATCGGTCGATTAAAAGTAAAACTTTTCTCTTTTCTCGATGCATTTTTGCATCAAATTTTCTAATCCAGTCAATAAAAATTTGTGATGTCATCCACGCTTTATTGTTATTGCGGTACTCACAAGGTTTCCTGGTGATATTCTTAAAACACCTTGGTTGCTTTGATTTGCCTATAACTAGTGGTGGAAGTTTCTCAGATCCAACTGAATTAGTGCACAATAAAACAGTCATTCGTTCCCTACTCTGTTTTCCACCAAAGCACTTTTCACCAATATACGTTAAAGTTCTATTAGGCACCGTATTGTAGAATAGGCTCTTCTCATCTGCACTGAATATGTTCTTCTCATCATATCCATCAAATATCCCCTTCAGCACTATTTTCCATTCTTCCACTATTTTTTCCTCTACGGAGCCAGATATGCTTT
Organism: Dolomedes plantarius; assembly: GCA_907164885.2. Classification (NCBI taxonomy): domain Eukaryota; kingdom Metazoa; phylum Arthropoda; class Arachnida; order Araneae; family Dolomedidae; genus Dolomedes; species Dolomedes plantarius. The sequence goes on from OU015502.1 coordinate 10,025,290, forward strand.
TAAATGAAAGCCCGTATCTTTCTTTGAACTTTGCTAGCCAAACAGCCGAAGCCTGAAAATTTTGCATTCGAAACTTTTCTGCCAGAACAATAGCATTTTCTTTAAATATAACTCCGGAAATTGGAATTTTGGATGCTCTTGCTTCATGAAATCATTGTAGAACTGCCTTATCGAACTCTTCTGATCCGCCACGTTGATTTTCTGCCGTTTGGGATTTGGATCCCAAACCAAAATTTTGTGCTTCTTCAAGAATTTTCTGTCTGTTTGCTAAAATGTCTTTGAGAGTAAAATCGGGTAGCTGAAATTGTCTTGAGAATTGGACTTTTGTTATTCCAACACTTTCTTCCCAGTCTCCAATAATTTTCACCTTTTCGTGTAGCGTAAGATGCTTAAAAATCGTCGTTAAACAGAAACAACTTCATCGTTAAATAGAATTTTTTTACGTCGGAGGGACCGGGACTGGGGAATATCGTATTTAAATAGAGATCGTCGTTAAGTAGATCGTCGTTAAACAGAGAGCCAACTATATATATATATATATATATATATATATATATATATATATATATATATATATATATATATATAGTTATATATATATATACATATATATATATATATATATATATATATATATATATATATATATATATATATATATATATATATATATATATACAGAGGCTGTTCGCACATTTTTTGGACGATTTTGGTAAGCGGTAATAGAAAATCGTTTGCTGCAAAAGAGATAATTGCACTTGTACTATGTTTTTAAAAGTCAAAATTATCGTCTGCGGCTTGAAAGTTTTGTTTTTATTCAAAATGGCGTTTTTAACAAAGCAGTGGTTCGAAGGCTGCATTTATGCTCTTTCCGAAGAGAAATATGCATACTCCGTTATCCAAAAACGATGTGAGAGTCATGGTTTTGTGATATCTAAAGCGTCGATAGGTAATATCGTCAACAAGAAAGGAAAAAAAACGTCAAATTGGAGCCTCAAGTGGGACAAAAATTCCAAACAAGTATCCAAGGAAAAAACGGACATCTTAGACTATTGCAAAGGTACGTTGTTTAATGTTAAAAGAAAATCCCCCTAGTCAAAGGACAGTTGCAAAATCATTAAAATGCTCGGTGTCCACTGTAAACAAAATGATAAACGTTGATTTAAAACTTAAGAAAGCGAAAAAACGCAATGTACATCGTCTTCTTCCAAATCATATCGCTGAACGCAGGACACGCTGCAGAATTCTATAT
>OU015502.1:10031541-10351541 GCA_907164885.2 Dolomedes plantarius
CATGTAGTACAACCGGAATTTGAAACTTTAGCCGGTTATTAAATGAAAATATAGAATAGATAATTTCATACAAAAAATTTAATATTACTACACATATCTTAATTTGGACCATATCATTATTAGAACATAAGAAATCAAAGAATTAAATACAGATCAAATATATTTGAGGTAATCAAGGATCTAGATGAGGTTGGCATGTAATAAAAGTCACTTTCACAACATTAATGAGAGGGCTCACAATGTTTGTCCTTGACAAGTTTTTGAATATTAGGTTGTAACTGTTACAAAGCACACCTCAGGTCACTTTCAACGTCCAGACGTGCGACATTTATAGTGTTTTTACAATTACGACAATTATCGTGTACGACAATTATCGTATTCGTGTTCGTATCTCAAATATATGTTATGATTACATTGTGACCGCAAAATTGAGTACAGTAAATTACAGTTAGTTTTACTTTTTATTTTACTTTTTTAATCACGCCTCCCTTGAAATTCTTCTACGCCCCCCCAGGAGGGCGCTCCCCCCAGGTTGAAAACAGCTGCATTAGCGGACGTAAGATATGCAAATGATTAGAATTTCAGCGCAGACGCACATCACGCGTGCCTGTGGCGCCACTTCAAAGCGCTATTTAAGGCTTGGAGATTTCGACGATTTCAAGTTCGGCAATTGTGTTTTTCTTGTGGTTTTTTCAAAAAACCGATCAATTATGCCTCGTTGAAAATAGCGATCATCTTTTGATCAAGTATCCGAGTTCGACAGAGGAAGGATAGTGGCCTACCGAGATTGTGGATTATCTTTCAGGGAAATCGGTAGTCGTGTTGGACGAAACCGAACAACTGTAATGCGGATATGTGATCGTTGGATGCAGGAGGGTACGACGGACCGGCGTGTTCGATCGCATCCACCTCAGCGCACCACTTCACGTGATGACAGGCAAATTGTGCGCATGGCAGTGACGGATCGCTCAGTCACATCACGAACCATAGCACAGCACATGCAGTCTGTAACGCATCATCCAGTGTCTGCGCGTACCATTCGACGCCGTTTACAGCAGAGTGGTCTGTCCGCAAGACGTCCAATGCTTTGTCTACCCTTGACGCAGAACCACAGACGTCTCCACCGCCAATGGTGCGATGACAGAAGGATGTGGACGGCAGAATGGAATGAAATTGTCTTTTCTGACGAGTCACGCTTCTGTCTGCAACACCACGATGGTCGCATTCGAGTCTGGAGACACCGTGAAGAGAGGATGCTGAACAGCTGCGTTATGCACCGCCATACTGGTAATGCAACGGCTATTATGGTATGGGGCGGTATTGGATATCACTCTCGCACACCTCTAGTACGCATTGCCGGTACTTTAAACAGCCAGCACTACATCTCCGAGGTGTTGGAGCCAGTTGTCCTTCCTTACCTTCAGGGCTTGCCCACAGCCATATTTCAACAGGATAATACGCGACCACACGTGGCACGCATTGTCCAACGGATCTTCGTCAATCGCCAGATTGAATTGCTTCCCTGGCCGCCTCGCTCTCCGGATCTTTCGCCGATAGAAAACATGTGGTCCATGGTTGCTCTACGATTGACCCAGATTCCATCCGCACCTGCCACAGCAGATCAAGTTTGGCAACGTGTGGAAGCTGCTTGGTCTGCTGTACCCCAAGAACTCATCCAAAGTCTCTTTGAATCAATGCCGAGGCGTGTGGCAGCGGTGATCTCCAACAATGGCGGCTACTCTGGCTACTGATTTTGTCAGGAACCACACTACACAGAAGTCTATAAATTTAATCATTTGATACTGGGTCAACATGTTATCTACAAAATAAATTTTGCTGTGATATCTCTTGTCTTTCTTGGTGTTGCAATTTGGGTGGCCAGCAGTGTATATATATGTATATATATGTATGTATATATATATATATATATATATATATATATATATATATATATATATATGTATGTGTATGTATATATATGCATATATATATACATGTATGTATATATATGCATATATATGTATATATATATATACAGTAACCACCGCTTATAGTGATCAGTGGTTATAAGAATCAACCGTTTATAAGAATCAATATCGCAAAAACAAAAACAAATGTATTATTTCCATGTTAAAATTTCCGCGTTAAAGAATCAATCCACCGGTTATAAGAATCAGTTTGCAATCTTCGCCTTCCTTTCATTTTTCCAAAAAATGCCACTTGAACTCTCAAAAGGTACGAAATTCTTTCTTAAGTTTTTGAAAAGAAAGATTGATAAAACTTTGGGGTGGAAAACAGTCGTAAAATACATTCCTTTAGACATAACATAAGAGTTTCTCCTTATACGTTTTTGCTAAACACTGTCTTATTAGCTTTACCCAGGGGCATCTAACCCGCCCGGGTCCGATTTCGCTTTTCTCCAGACAGGCACTCCTTTTTTCCCACCACTTACTTCCTGGTTGCGGATTTCTGGACCCTGAAACACATAAATCTTCCGCGAAGTGTCCACCATCACTTACACATACGGGACAGTGGATTCAGCACTTCAAACCGTGAAACGTAAACGGATCCATTTTGCTGAATCAGATGAACCAGATGCTGAATCAAACGTAATCAAACCGTGAAACGTAAGCTATAAAGTGAATCTTCGTCTGAGACTGTAATAAGCATACGTCGCTAGTATTCACTTTAGTTTTCTAACAAAATTGCCAGTTAGTGTTAGAACTTTTTGATAATCGAATTCATATATGATAAAAACAAGAAAAACTCTTAGTTTTTCTGAAAAACAGAACTTGTTAATTAGATATGATGCTCTTCCAAAGTGTAGTCCAAGAGAAGCTGCCTCTTGTTGATTCTATAATCATGTGTTGTTACTTATAGGTCTAGAAATTGAGTTATAGTATTTGTTTAGAAATTGAGTATTTTTAAAATTATAAAAAATAATTTTAATAAATGATAAATAACGTAAATTAAAGAGTATTTAATGGTAAATTATGTATATATGTGCCTGTGTGTTTATATACGTGTACAAGTATATATTTGTGTATGTGTGCCTGTCCAAAGGGAGGTTTAGGTTATAAGAATCAACCGCTTATAAGAATCAAAAACAGTAATAACAAACGTGATTCTTATAAGCGGAAATCACTGTATATGTATATATATGTATATGTATATATATATATATATATGAATATATATATATATGGATATACATATATGTATATATATATGTGTGTATGTATATATATATATGCATATATATATATATATATATATATATCTAATATATAAAAATGAATGTTTGTATCTCTGTAATTGTATAGAAATCCACAGTTTAGGAGCAACGATCGTGAAATTTTAAATACAGGCGTCTTTAAAAACAGCCGAGGGTCTGAAGAACTTCAAAAATCGAAATTAATTACCATTGATTTTTAATTAATAAAAACCACAATTTTGAAACTAAATGTAAGCTGTTACACTTTGTGGCATCATCCCTCTGAATATGGCGTCCACGTTAGGGTTAGCTGACAGCGAGCGAAAAGATAAAAATAAATAAAATCAAAAAGTTTCAAGTTATATATTAAACCAGAATAATAAATGAAAATAATAATCTTTCAAGTCAGATTTTATACTTTAAGACATTTCGATTAACGATCGTCGTTTATTTTCGCCGTGTTATTTTGTAAACAAACGTTCTCTGTTGCCATTTTCATTTCAGACATTTCTTATTGAAACGATGTAATGCGTAGTAAATGCGTTAAATATTTCTTATCTAAAATTTATATTTTAAAACATTTCAGTGAAATTAACATCGTCTTCAGATTATAAACAGACGTTATTTGTTGCTATTTTCATTTTAGAAATTTCTTATTAAAATGATGGAATTCTCCGATATATTTCCATAGTGGAGATTTAGACACATTACAGAATTTAAAAAAAAAAAACCTTTTGTGTAATTTATATATTTGTGTGTGTTTAATTATTTCAAGTGACTCTAAAGTGGGCGTGGCATTTTTTCCACTAGCGTGAAAAATCAGAATATTATTGAATTATTTAATTTTTTTTGCTCATCAGACGACAGTAGCAGCGAGTGGCAGTAGTTACACAAGTTTGAATTTGAAACATTGTTTTGTTGTTTCCTAAAAGAAGCAATAATCCGTTACTGTATTTTATATTGTTCTTAATTTTATAATTCACGATGTACTTTTAAAAGCATAAAAATTAGTATATCTTAACTAAAAAGAATCAGTCTAAACTTAAGCACAGTTTTGCGATTTATTTACGGTTAACTATGTTTGTGTTTAGCTATTCCATTTGTTTGTTTTAAAAAATGATTTTTAAAGGTTTTTTTTGGTGCTTTATGGTAAAATAGCACTTAAAAATTAAAAAAAAGAAACAAAAACTTAACTGTAAATAGCATATTTTTTCTATAAATTGGTCAATTTGAAGTAATTTTTATTGAAATTTAGCTAAAATGCCTATAACTGCATAAAAATCTTAATGCTACTATTTTAATTTCCCAAGCACAATTTTAAAAATGTTATAAAATACGCAGTCCTACTTTCCGATTTAGTACAAGAATTTAAAATTGATTTCAGGACTTCGGGGAAAATAAACAATTTTTGTTTTTGCATGTTTTCTATTCTATTTACAGTCGATATAGATATAATGCTAGCAAATTGTCAAATGGAATGCATAGAGTTGCAATCTGACATTTAACTTAAAGAGAAATTCAATCGAGTCTCTTTGTTGTACTCATAAATCATACCTGCCCAGATATAAATATCCTTCACTGCATAGTCAAGCGTTATTCTGGTCATCAACGTTTGGAAGCACGTACATCTGAGAACAACTATTTTCAAGAGTTTCAACTATTTTGAAGCACACTAAGAGTCAAATTCGAACCAAAATTTATTCGTTGTTTTTTAGTATTGATGTGTATGACATTTCCCATCCCTTTTTATACTATGTTTAATTTTTCATGCAGAGTTCACAAGGCAAAAGACAATTTGACAATTTTACTTTTCAGCTTTTAGTGATGAAAGGCTGAATCTATCTAAATTCTGAGATGTGTATAACATTTCACATGTTTTTTTCCTATGCTATTTATACTGTGTTTAGTTTTTAAGTTGACTTTGGTTAACAAACATTCATATTGAACCCCGAATCAAGAAACGAGAAACATAGTTTATGAAGGTACTTCAGATGATATTTGGATCAGTTTAATTGAACAGAGATTTATATGGAGTTTAATAAGGACAGAATGTTTCTATTATTGCTACAGAATCTTGCATTTATGGTGCGTGTAGCCCAAACTGCAGATTTCTGTTAATTTTTTCATCAGTCAGTGCCTTTAACAAATACTTTAATACTTTATTTATATATTTTTTTGGCTACAGAATCCTGCATTTATGGAGGTATTTATATGGACAATTAGACATTTTTACTTTTAAGCTTTTAGTGATTTATTATAAATGTATATATTTATGATATTTATACTGTTATTAAATCTATGTTATTTATACTGTGTTTAGTTTTTAAATTACTTTTTGTTAACAAACATTAGACAATTTGACATTTTAATTTAAACTTGAAAAATGAAAGGCTGAATCTACTAAAATTCTGAGATGTGTATAACATTTCACATGTTTTTTTTAAATGTTATTTATGCTGTGTTTACTTTTTTAATCAATTTTGTTTAACAAACATTCGACAAAATGACATTTTTACTTTTCAGCTTTACTTTTTAAAACTCTTACCTTTCCAAGAGACAATTTGACATTTTTTCCTTTTCAGCTTTTAATGGTTTATTATAAATGTATATATTTTATGTTTTACTTTTCATCTTCTTTTGCTCCAAAGATGAAAGGTTAAATCTAGATGAATTCTGAGGAGTTAATTATAAATTTATATATTTTTATATTGGATTTTTAAAAAATTATTTGGGTGTATAACATTTCACATGCTTATTTTTCTATGTTATTTATACTGTGTTTAGTCTTTAAATTGATTTTGGTTAACAAACATTCGACAAATCGACATTTTTACTTTTCAGCTTTACTTTCCAAAAGACAATTTGACATTTTTCCTTTTCAGCTTTTAGTGGTTTATTATAAATGTATGTATATTTTATGTTTTACTTATCAGCTTCTTTTGCTCCAAACATAGAAGGTTAAATCTTGCTAAATTGTTTAGATTTTAAATTGATTTTGGATAACAAACATTCCACAATTTGACATTTTTACTTTACAGCTTTTATTGGTACAATGATGAAAGACTGCATCTAACCAAAATACTGAGATATGTATAACATTTCACATGCTTTTTTTTTTGGCTATGTAATTTATACTGTGTTAAGTTTTTAAATTGGTTTTGGTTAACAAACATTCCACAATTTGACATTTTTACTTTACAGCTTTTAGTGGTACAATGATGAAAGACTGCATCTACCAAAATACTGAGATATGTATAACATTTCACATGCTTTTTTTTGGTTATGTAATTTATACTGTGTTAAGTTTTTAAATTGATTTTGGTTAACAAACATTCCACAATTTGACATTTTACTTTACAGCTTTTAGTGGTACAATGATGAAAGACTGCATCTACCAAATACTGAGATATGTATAACATTTCACATGCTTTTTTTTTGGTTATGTAATTTATACTGTGTTAAGTTTTTAAATTGATTTTGGTTAACAAACATTCCACAATTTGACATTTTTACTTTATAGCTTTTAGTGGTACAATGATGAAAGACTGCATCTACCAAAATACTGAGATATGTATAACATTTCACATGCTTTTTTTTGGCTAATTTATACTGTGTTAATTTTTTAAATTGATTTTGGTTAACAAACCTTCTTAAAATTCCGGGCAACGCCGGGTACTTCAGCTAGTATATATATATATATGTATGTATATATATATATGTATATATATATGTATATGTATATATATATATATATATATATACATATACATATATATATATATATATATATATATATATATATATATATATATACATATATATATATATATATATATATATTATTAATAAAAGATAGTGTTTGCGTGTGTGTGTGTGCGACCCCCAGGCGAATCTGTGATACTTACAGACGTCAAATTTGGCACACGGGTAGTGCAGACTATGGGAAGGTGCACCTCGAAGCCCGAATTTTAAATGTTATTCTAGAAAAATTTTTATTTTATGTTTTGTGCGATATTTTATGTTTTTTTAACTTCAGATTACGATATCTCGGCAAAAAATGATCGTAGAATTTTGATCTTTTTACAGTCTAAGAATACAGACATTTCTCCTTGAAACAAGACCTCATTTGTTTAAAAATAATTTAAAACAGACTAATATTTTCATCAAAATATTAAAACCACTTTTTTGATTTTCTTACACCCTTTTATGCATCTACGGTCGATGCTCTTCGTGTTTTTATCTTACAAAGAAAATATTTACATCATCTGGAAGATGAAAGCTTTCTCATTCATATGAAAGTCATTTCAAGTCTCTATCTTAAAATTTCGATTTTTAATTGAATTTTAAAGAACAATATGTCAACGCAAATTCCCCGCTTGATTCCTCAAGTGCGGTTTGGAAGAACCATTTTTTCACCCATAGGCAAGGGGGGGGGGAGGCTCGAAGAAAGAATTTTTCGCCCATTCGTGGTGTATATATATATATATATATATATATATATATATATATATATATATATATATATATATATATATATATACACACATGGACAAAAAAATAAGCGCACCAAGAAATAATTGCGGGATCGTAACGAAACTTGCAATGAAGGTACATGTCGGGGAGATATGCAAATGATTAGGAATGCAGCGTGATTGCGCATTACGTATAGCCGGTAGAGGGCGTTGAACATCGTACTCTGTGAGTATAAAACAGGTAACCAAAGCTTGTTTGAGTGTGCTGAATCATTTACAAAGGAAGAGCTGAGATAGACATGCCATTACGCAGTGTTCGAAGACAATATAAGCAGTTGTCGCAGTTGGAGAGAGGGAGAATCGTCGGGATGATGGAAGCTGGGTGGTCAGCTAGGCGAGTAGCTCGTCAATTAAGCCGCTCTGATTGTGTTGTGAGGAGGTGTTTTGACCATTGGACCCGAGAGATGTCATGTACACGAAGACCAGGCACAGGACGCCCTCGACAGACCAGTCGTCGAGAAGACCGCCACAGCGTAAGAAATGCACGCGTACAGCCAACTGCTTCATAGGCCGCCATCCAGGCACAGGTAGCACCTTCACTAGGGGCCCCTGTGTCTTCTCGAACCATACGAAGGCGCCTGGCTGAAGGACAGTTGGTATCGCGGCGCCCATTAAGTGTGCTGCCCTTGACGCCCACCCATCGACGCCTCCGTTTGGAGTTTTGCCGCGCACGAGGAAACTAGACTGCAGCGGAATGGAACCAGGTCGTCTTTAGCGACGAATCCAGATTCAATCTCGGCAGTGATGACAATCGTGTTCGTGTGTGGAGAGCCCGTGGTGAACGCTTTAATCCTGCCTTTGCTGTACAGCGAAACATCGCTCCCACAGCTGGTGTGATGGTATGGGGTGCCATTGCCTACAATACACGGCCACCCCTAGTATTGTTCTGTGGCACCATGACAGCCCAGCGGTATGTTCATGAAATCCTGCAACCACATGTGTTGCCACTCATGCAACGGCTCCCAGGAGCCATTTTTCAACAAGACAATGCTCGGCCTCATACGGCAAGGGTGTCACAAGACTGTCTCCGCACTGTTACTACCCTTCCTTGGCCTGCCCGATCCCCAGATTTGTCTCCAATCGAGCATATCTGGGATCATTTGGGATGGCGAGTTGGGCATCCCACGAGTTTGAACGAACTGGAGGCAAGGTTACAGCAAATATGGAACGAAATGTCTCAAGACATCATACAGAACTTGTATGATACAATGCCCGATCGTATCGCATCGTGCATTCGCGCTAGAGGGGGTCCAACGGAGTATTAACTCCTCTGTTCTTTTGCCTTTTTCTCTGAAATAAATTATCCTTTTTCTTTGATTTTCTTATCATTTACTTATATCAAAGTAGTCATTACGTATGTAAAATTTCGTTTCATTTTGACGACTCCTTCTTGGTGCGCTAATTTTTTTGTTCCCGAGTGTATATATATATATTAATCCAATGTCATTAACTCTGTTGTGAGAAACTGAGTTTTCAAAAGCCTTTATTATACATATTGATCCCTTTCTTTACGCAATCAACTACACAGGGTATTAAAGGATTTACGTACTTTTTCTCCATTGTACCATTTCTTTCGACGACGCTCAATATTGTAATTGCTTTTTGATATGCTTCGAAACAGTTATTTTAACGGTTCTTAGTCCTTTCCTTCTAACGGTTGTACGCCATTATGACTGCCCCTTGCCAACAGCATGATACACATTCTATCACTCAAACGAACTTCTGGGTGTTAGGAAATCTCATTTTTCGAATTACTTTTTGAATTACGTTTCACAGGATGTTGGTAAGAAATTGTGACTCCCACAGGAGGTAATTAAGCCTTTTTCTTTGGGGACTTCCTAACCTGATCTATCCTTTCCTAACAAATATCCTGCTGAAAAACCGTTCAGTAGGAACAAAAACCCTAGTTATCGGCATGAATATTCAGGCTAGCACATGCGACATCTCCAATTGATGACATCGATATTCACGTGAACATCAGATATGGATTTTCAGTTCAGAACAAGCAGCATTTCAGGCTGTCAACATGGATATTAATAGATATTTCTGGATAATTTTTATCCTAGAAGAAAAAGAACTAAACCCTAGTTGTCGGCATGAATATTCAGGCTAATAAATGTACCAATTGATGACAATCTGTGTCAATTGATGTCATCAATTGACTCCAATTGATGACATCGATATTTATGTGAACACAAGACATGGATTTTCAATTCAGAACAAGCAGCATTTCAGGCAGTCGACATAGATATTCAAAGAAATTTATGGATAATTTCTATCCAGGAAGAAAAGAACTAAACCCTTGTTGTCGGCATGACTATTCAGGCTAGCACTTGCGACGTCTCCAATGGATGATATCGATATTAATGTGAGCACAAGACATGGATTTTTGATTCAGAACAAAAAGCATTCCAGGCTGTAGACAGAGATATTTATAGATATTTATGGATAATTTTTATTCTGGAAGAAAAGAACTAAAAATAAGTATGTTTCAAAAAAGTATGTATGCAGGAATATGTAAAATTCTTCGCGTCTTTCAAAATGACTTCTCAAGAGCAGAGGATATCAACGGTCTGAAATTACAAGACGCATTGTCAGTTTACAACATAAATTAGACTAAACAAGCAGAATTCGCAGTTGTCGACATGGATATTCCTGCCAACACAAGAAGCATTCTCAGTTACTGACATGGATATTCATGTAAGCGCAAGTGGCATCACAAATGAAAGATACGGATATCCATACCATTACAAATCTATGTTACAAGTTGTCGATGAGGTTATCAATGCCAGAAAAAAAGAAAAATAAATCATTGCAACTTACAGGAAAGAATGCTTAGTGCGTCCAAGCTAACTATTTTTTCATCAAAAAGTAATTTTATGTATAGAAATTTATGTATAACTTAAGTTTTTTCAGCAAAATGCTTCTAACTCTTTCATTTCAGCTGAGTTACTAGCTCTTATCTTGAACAGAAAATATTTTAGAAAGCTTTAAACAGAAAATATTTTAGGAAGACCTTGACAAGTTCGCTTCAGCACAGTTTTAAAATCTTACAGCTTCAAAAATCACCGGACGAAAAGTATATTCTCTGAAATAATTTAAGCATAAAAATTGCAAACTCAATAGTTTGAAAATCAGAATTCTTCAAAATTTTTGTTGTATACATAAGGGGAGAAAATCCGCGATGCCTTAAAATATCGAAACGTATTTTTGAATTGAAAAATTCTTGAATCTGTCAAAAAGTCAACGACAAAAAGGTAACTTTTGAACAAGAAGTTGAAAAATATACAAGTTATCTAATGGCTTGCTTGCAAGGAATTTTGGTACTGACGTGGAACTTTTATTTATTCCATGAAATATTTAGACTATCAGCCGTTTTTGTATATAAAGTTTATTTACATTAAGACCGGGATTTAAAAGGATAAGGAATTTTTAAACTGATATATTTTAAAGGAACTGTATTTTTTATGAAATACGTATTCCTTACAAATGATGTAACCGTACTGAAATAAAAGCATGATTTGTAGATGTCTATTTCCCCAAAAATTATATTACCATGAGTTTTCAGTAAATTGAAAAATTTTATTGAAATAACATGCTGGCAGATATCATAGTTAAAAAAATGTATGTCATAGTACGTATATTTCAAAAAGCATACAGCCGCCTTGCCATCTCATTCAAATACGTATATAATATTTACAGATTACTTTTGTGGGGTCTTGACTTTTATTTCTTTTTGATGACCTACAAACTTCCATGGATTTCTTTCTCACTTGTTTTTGTCTGACGTCATTTTGTCAAGCTGACGTGTCTAGCATTTAATTTGAATAAAGCGAGAGATCACGTGCTCAAATAAGAACTGTTATTGGCTAGTTGAAGTATAAAAGACGGGAAGCGAATTTTTGCTACTATATCGGCTAGTTCTTAGCCTTTGAGTTTTGATGTTAGTTCGGTTAGTTCGGTGGATTGAACAGTGCAGCAGTGATAATGCATACATAGGATCATGAGCACCTTTAATTTTTGATTATTTACTTAGTAGTGGCAAGTGTTAAAAAGGGTAAGGCACGCTGGTAATGTATTTGGAGCTTGTAAATATAAAAATATAGTTTTATTTTCTTAAGTAAAGGACAGGAACCGTATGAGCAGCAAAAGTGAACGTAATCTATATACTATATAAAATAGTTCCGTAACTGACTGATTGACTGACTGACATACAACGCACAGACCAAACCGCTGGACCTAAAGGGCTGAAATTTTGCATGGCGATTCTTCTTAGTGTAGGGGTGCACTAAGAAAGATTTTTTAAAAATTCTACTTAAATTTTTAAAAATTTAATTTTTAAACTGTTTTTATAACTTTTTTCAAGTTTTCATTTAAAATAATAGATTGAGAGTTATACAATTTATATTACGAGAAAGATCCTAAAAATTCCCTTAAAATGAAACCTTTTTCGAATCTTTACCTCCATTTTCTGATTTTTGTGAATTTTTAAAGATTCATTTTTAGAATTTAATTTATTAAATGCCGATTACGTGATATCTTTTTCTGGTACTTTAAATTAATTTATCGTCACTTGCATAACAACGAAATAGACCAAAAAAAATTTTCTTGCTAATGCGGCAGACGATTGGACATATTCAAAAAATATTAAAATGCAGTAAAAGATATGTTCATCAAACGGTACTATATTAACTATACTATATTCTTTAGTATGTCCTATTAGATTTAATTTGAATATTTTTCTTCTACATTATTTTGTCTATAAAAATATCCGTTACGATTTTTTTTGTTTCTTTACACCGATTGCCTACATTGATCATTGAATTTAATTTGAATGTATTCCGTAGCGAAGTACGGGTATTCAGGTAGTTTGTTTATAAAACTGCTGTGTACAACCCCAATGGGATTCGTTCACCTCAATGTTAACGTTTGGAGAAAATTTGTCTACTGTTGACAGCTACATAAATGATGATAATCCAATAAAAATAGTATTTTTAGACAGCCCGAACTTTTCTGCACTTAGCGACGGGATTCATTTTATAAATTTCGTCCTCCAAAGGAATTTAGGAGCGTTTAAAACAGACTATACTAGATTTTTTCCCCTGAATAATTTAAATTAAAAATATTATTTGCATTTTTTTAAATTAAAAATTTCCAAGGTGTAAAATTTCTTTCTCTAATACGGAGTACAATTTTTAAGAAAATCTTTCAATCGAAGTCGGAAATTCTTGGACACATTTTCTCCATAGGTTAGCATTGGGATGAACGAATCTAATAGGGTTAGTACACACCAGCCTTAACAAGTGTTATCTTAGAAATAAAATTTCTAGTATAAACCTGTGTTAGTCATTACTAAGCAAAGCGTAGATGTTATGTTTTAAAAACCTACATAGCATGTGTTATCTGAAGTCCTTGTTTGAATAGTGGTCCAACTCCATTCTTGTTCATTTTTAAAAACAGAGCCTTAAAGTCTAATGAGTTCTGAGAAAGGACTGCTGAAGCCTGATTCGTAATGCCCTCTGTTGGCAGCAGAAATAAGCTGGAGGTGTACCAGTTTAAAAATAAGATAGAAATGACTTGTATAAACATGAAAGTGAGGCTAAATCCATTTTTTAAGGCCTTCCATTTTTTTTGTGAGGCCTTATTTGATAACTGGAGTTGGACTACTATTCAAATAAGGCCTTCATATTCTATAGATATAAAGTATTTAATAAAAAGTAAATTAAAAAAATGTACGAGATTGAAGCCATTGAATAAGAGGATCGTACACTTTTAAAAAAATTAGAAAATATTGCAGGTGTATCAGACATTGTTTATTCGCAAAATAAAATCCCCCCGAATCTTTTACGAGAGTTTTGAAGCCCTTCTCTCACAACATAGTCAAAAATGCAAAAATTTAGAACACTTCAGAAAATTTAAATAATAAGCTTTTACTATAGGCAAGCTTTGAAATGTATGACATACATAATTTATGGCACTAACTTATATTTATTCTCTTTCTATGGATGTTTCGTAGACGTTTGTTCGTTGAGCACAAACAAGTCGATTAATGGAAATTGAAATCGATTGTGAAATTCGGGGAGTAAAATATCGGAGCGTACATTAGATTTCCGGATATAAAATGGCATGAAAGTTTCAGAAAACTCTCTAAGAATTTTTTTTTCTACCACTGCGTCTGAAATTTATTTTTTCTCCTTTGCTTGCAGGCCACGTCGACGAAAGGAAAAATATTTCGTAAAATATCAGCCGTAGAATTTCAGCAATCTGGAGTTTTTTTTTTATAAAAAAAGGAATATAACTGCAGTTTTTGCAAGGAAAAAAAGGTCGGGAAGCAATTCTTTGTCCTAAAAAATTCAAGCGAAATGCACATACAGAAATCTAATATTAAATGGAAAAGAATTTTAGGAATTTTTAAATAAAATGGGGAGTGGAGAAATTTGAAAAAACATTGGATGCTATTTAGAATTTCTTTTTTTTTTAAATTTAAGAAAAAAGCACTGAAAGCTGTACAGATTTTACAATGGAAGAATAGAACTATAAATAACTACTTCTAATCAAAGGATATATACAGGAAAACGCAAATTTCTTCGCGTTTGTCGAAATCCTGCATCTGACTGGCTGATGTCTGCAATCTATAAATAGCACAGCCATGTTTGTTCAGTTTTTTATATTCGTCTATAGTAATAGATTATTCTGAAATATGATAAAAATTTAATAGGATCGTGAAGTTTGAATTATGTATATATTTTTTCATAGAGTATATGAAAATTGCTGAAACTAACATTATTGAGTTCTTCATCATGTAAGCATTATTTTAGTCTAGCACGTACACATTTTTTTTTTATAGTTCCTACCCATATTCTAATCTATGTAACTTTTATTTTTACTTTAAAATGTCCTTTAAAATGTCCTTAAGTAATTTTAAGGAGCCTGTTAAAGGGCTAATTTTTTAATAATTCATAAATTCATCAAACATTGAAAAGACTTAAACTATCATAAGCAAAATATTTTTTAAAAATTTTTGATGTAAATTTTACAAAGAGTAGATGAAAATAATGGCCCAAGCAAACAATCATGTATCATCTGTCATAGTGGCATTATATCAATTTAACTCGCACAGATTATTGCAGGGTTCCCACTTTCTTTCTAATCGATAAATTAAGTATTTCTTAAGCACTTTAAAGTGAACCCAAAATAAGAACCAATTCTTTCATCTTTCTTTTTTAAATAACGATTGTTCTTTTAATGTAATTATAAATAATACATTTTTAAGTGTTTCTCGATAACTGATTTATCTTATAAAAATACACGCAATACATTATTTATTTTGTTTTAAGTACATCAATAAAGACAATCAAATCCCCCAAAAAGTCAGCGATACTTTAAAGGCAAAATATTTTAATTTCAAAATCATTTATATTATGTGACCTTGTGTGACCAAATGTGACCTTGTAGCCCACAGTTTCTATCATAAACACCATATATTTCAGTAACATCTATAGCTGCGTTTACATGGACAACAATAATACCCGGGATTTACCCGCTAATAGGGAAAACCTTCGAAGCCCGTTTACATGGGACCACATTTTCACCCTGCTTTTACCCGTCTTACCGGAAGTAAAGGCCGTCACATGATTCGGCGGAAGTGATCCTCATACACCATCATTCCTTGTAAATCACGTTATGGGTTCGATCCCAGCCGGTGTCATACTTTTCCGAATTCACTGTATTGCTATTTTTAGCTTTCCATCTTCGAACTCCGCATTTATCTCGTTACAAAGTGTATGGTCCTGGGGAAGGCCTTTTTTTTCCCAATTGCTGTTCTTTTGACCTCGAATTCTTAAATTTTAAAAATAACAACAACAAAAAAATCATAAAACTTTAAAAATCCAAAAAGATTGAAAAACTTACAAAAATATTTTTTGTATTCTTATGATATCTGCTTTTCTGGGCCTCTTAATATTATTACTTTTTTGTTTTCCGTGGATTATTATTCTTATCTAATTTTTCTTCTAAATTTTCTTAACTTGTAAGTCTATATTTTTTCTGTTAAAATTAACTTTTTTGTTTTAATTTAACTTTACTATTAATTTTTTTTCTTTTACCCGCGTTATTCTTACCTTAATATTTTAATTCATTACTTAAAATTTTAACTACTGAGCACTCCCACCTTGATTACATATATCTTGCTTACAGGAGATAAAGTCGACACGACCAATGCACTCCTCTTCTAAAACACAATTACGTCTGCGTCTATTTGTTATTTAAATGCAGCATATGTCAGTCGCTGTTGATAATTATAGAACGCTTACGATTGTTTACTGTTGTTTTTAAAAATGAATTTAGAAAATAGATAGGAAAAAAGGAATATAAGAACTAGAAGATTGATGCGGATATTAGATATAATCGTACGATCTATGGCTTCATCGCTAAATTTAGTTTTTCCACAACAAAGAATGTGGGCAAAATTACGAAGCTCTGTTTGGTGGGAAGAAATTATTTTAAATTCCTGAAGTAATAAAGACTGGAAAGAAAATTTTCCAATCGATAGGTGCATTTTTTTAAATTATAAGATTAATTGTAAGATACTTATTGTTTTAATAAATCCTTTTATAAAATCAAAATGTAATTTTGATTTCAATTTTGATTCAGTAATTTTTAGTCATGTATAAATAAAAAATCATAAATAGATATAAATAAATTTTATCTGTGAATTCTAAAATAATTAATTTATAAATAAATTTTAATGTTACGTTTAATTATTGATTATACTTATTAAATTTATTAATTTTACCATAACACTTTAAATGAAAATGTTACTGAAATTTTATTGAAATGAAATTTTATTTCTTATTTTACATACCAGATGGCAGTACCATTCTATTTATAATGTAATTGGGGATGGTTCAGATCAAGAAATAAATGAAATCCTCCGGAAAAAAATAGGCACTTTTCTACTGTTTTCTTGAAAATTATGCGATCGTTAAGGGGTTCCAGATACTTCCATCGATCATTTAGCTGCATTTTCATGGATTCACACAAGTTCAAATCCGCCATGTTATTTACTCCTAGCTTCGAAATGCATCATGGGTAATTAGCGGGTTTTATCCTGGGTCGAAGCAGGATCGAAAATCCACCCTGCATTTTTCCCTATCGTAGGGAAAAAGTAAGAAACGACCCTGCTTTTACCCGGGTTTTTGGCACATGTAAACGGCACTAATGATTAATGACACTACAAAGACGACTGTCTTAAAAGTATTTACAAATCATGAAATTTCAGTTATGTTATTTAGCTCAATGTTATAAATTAATTAAAATCATTATGTCGTTAACTGAAAATTATTTTAATAGAATGATCGACTTTATCAACTAAGAGAAATGATTTCATTCTCTTCTTTTTCTCTTGTTTTTACCATGCACCACTTCTACTTGCACTGGGAAACATTAGCGAATCAGAGGACCTATTGTTGAGCTGGTTTTGTTTTGCCGAGCCCTAAAGCTCATCGAAGAAGAGAATACCGCCTCCCCAAAACCCATCTCGTCAGGCTTCAACCAAAATGATATCGAAATCCCAGTACATAGTTAATCATAGTACCGAGCCCTAAAGAGTTCATGCATGGGAGAGGGGATATAGTCTTCCCAGGGCCCGACTTAGCCTAATTGGGGCCCGGGGCAAAAACTTCTTTGGGGCCCCTCTCTGCTTCACTACTTCAGTAATGAAGAACTTAATACTTAATACTAAACTTTCTATTCGATTTGGGGGCCCCCTCTTATGTGGGGGCCCGGGGCAACTGCCCCGTATGCCCCTGCCTTAGTCAGGCTCTGAGTCTTCCCCAAACGTATATCTCCAGGCTTAAACCCAGACTCACCTTAAATCAAAATGGTGCCGAATACATAGTTCTCAATTCATAGTACCGAGCCCTAAAAAACTCATGGGAGAGAAGAATATCATCTTCCTTAAACCCATCCCGCCAGGCTTCAACCAAAATGATATCAAAATCCCAGTACTTAGTTAATCATAGTACCGAGCCCTAAAGAGTTCATGCATGGGAGAGGGGATATAGTCTTCCCCAAACGTATATCTCCAGGCTTAAACCAAAACTCACTCTAAACCAAAATGATGCCGATTACATAGTTCTCAATTCATCGTACCGAGCCCTAAAAAGCTCATGGGAGAGAAGAATACCATCTTCCTTAAACCCATCCCGCCAGGCTTCAACCAAAATGATATCAAAATCATTGAACTCAGTTCATAGAACCGTGACCTAAAGAACTCATGAGAGAGGGGAATATTGCCTTCCCTAAATTTATCTCGCCAAGTTTCAACCAAAATAATACCGAAAACACACTACTAAGTTCATCCGTGATTAGCCAAAATAAAGTTTTAAAGCTTTTGGGAATAATTAAGCATGCAGTGTTTGACGTCTTTCAGTAACAAACTTATTTTCAACAAAACACAATCCAATGAAAAGAAGACAGTGGAATTATAGTGTACAATAAAGTTATTAATCCTGTTACAAATATCAATATAAAGACAACATATTTATTTAATCATTGAAAAATCGCGAAAAATATTTTCTATATTTCTTTTACGATAATCGAATTTAGGCAATCTCTTACAGCTCTCATGGCAACAATTGTGCTAACAGCATAGAATATGACGCCTTTCAAAGATGGGACTTTAATTTTGAGTAAACACAATTTATTCATAAGGCAATTTAATTATAATACAAACTATAGTGTTTAATTTATTATAGTTCTAGTTTATAGAGTTTCAAAGATTTAATATAAATAATGAAGGTTTAATTCTTATGGAGTTAGTGTCTAATAGAATAATCGCACATGGCACAAATTTTAATCCATTAATTAAAATCAAAGTGCAGCATATGTAATCTCCAAGCATCCCAGAAAAAAAAATATGTTACACATTTTTTTCACGAAAATTCTATTTCGGAAACCTTTTAAAGCCTTTCCAAAAACAATTATGCTAACAGCACAGTGCTTGACGCCTCCCTATAATGGAACCTTATTTTCGAGTAAACACAATCCATTCAAGGAAGAATTAGAAACGGCTCTCAAGTCCATTAAATTCTTATTTCTCCCCATAAATTGATTCAACGTTCTTACGAAATTAACAGCGAATGCATTTAAGCACAGCAGAGAGAACAGCAATAATTTGCATAAAAATACGCTTGCCAGTCATTTGACAAGACCGGGGTTTGCTTTTTTCCCCCCTCCCCGACGTTTTCTTTTCCAGCTAGAGAGACAGAGAGAGAAGACCGTCGTGCTTTTCCATCGTGACAATTGAGTTACTTTAAAGCTCATTTCGTCGCAGAGATGCGTTTCGGCACTTATTAAATAAAATCGCCTAACCCGGTAAAATGTTGTCGAAGAAGAGCCGGAGTCGGTAAAAGAAAAGTGCGATTATAGATTATTAGTGAGATGGAATAGCAATTTATGAGCGGAAGGTAGGGAGACATACATAGCGCATTGATGCGGACAAAACCTAATTTTGTTCCTAATACCGTCAGGATTGAATAAGGAAGATCCATTTAGATTCTTACGGGAGAAAGTGTAAGAAAAAAACTTTCTTCAAAGGGAGAATTCGTGAAATTTTCGAGTTATCAGCGATAAACTAATAACTAGTTGGTACCCTTCAAAACATGACGGCTGGATAGTAAATAAATGTATTAATACACAAATTATACTGAACACATCATTGCCAAATGTTGAAAATCATAATATTAAGAAGAGAGACAGTGGAGTAGCTAGAACTTTTGCCGCCCGGGGCGGTCTCCAATTTGCCGCCCTTTCTAAGTCAATCAATTGGTGGTTTTTATAAATTAATAAACATAAATAAATAATCGTAATTGAGACAAACTATAGGTGGGGAACTTTTTTACCATTGGATGC
The DNA here is from genome assembly GCA_907164885.2 of Dolomedes plantarius. Classification (NCBI taxonomy): domain Eukaryota; kingdom Metazoa; phylum Arthropoda; class Arachnida; order Araneae; family Dolomedidae; genus Dolomedes; species Dolomedes plantarius. The sequence continues at coordinate 10,051,201 of OU015502.1, forward strand.
CATATTTGAATTATGCAGTAATAAAGGAGGCCGCTTAAGTTGATATACCTATAAAGGCAACTTTTATAAAGACCACAAGAAACTTACGGAGGTCGCAGTTTCCCCACCTATGAGACAAAACATATACATAATTTATAAAAAAAATTACATAAAATATGTTTTATTTTATATTTTCATATTTATAAATAAAAATAAATAATTTCATTTCTTTTGGATAAACAAACAAATTGTACACATATGTGTATGTAAACAAAAGATATTTATATATTTACTCTTTTAACTTTCATGGTAGAAAAATCGTGTATAATGCTCTCAAAATTTATATTATTTGTGATTTCTTGTTCTATAGACAATATTGCAAGATTTTGTAGTCTTAAATCTCTCATTGTGGATAATTTTTTATCAACTTCAATTTGGAGAAGCTCCTTTCGCACACTGATAGCAACCGTTCAAAACACTGATAGCGACACTGATAGCAATTGTTAAAAAAATTCTTAGCAAAATTACAATGTTGGGTACAGAATTTTCCAATCTATACTGTTGAATAAATTTTACTAGATCAAAAGGACCTTCCTTCCCGTCTTTCCAACGTTTTGCGTCTTCTTGTAGTGCAGGTACAGCCATAAAAACCTGGATCCTTTTTCTTTCAATATAGAACTGTTCTTTATCAATGTCAATAAAGTCATTTATTTGACATTTAAATTCTTCATTTAGCAGGTTATATGGTATTATACACGAATATTTTCTTGCAATATTTCTTGCATATATTTCCTTTCATCGTAATAGAATGCTTTACGAAAAATCATATGAAAGCCACATGTGAGCACATGAAAGCCACGTGTGCTGGCAATTTAGAAATGTTCAATTAAACACTTTAAAAAATGTAAGAAAATTTTGCGGTTATATTAGGTATTCGCTTTGAAAAGCACGCTACCGTACACACACTTTTGAACGGTAAATAGTGATATGTAAAAGATATTTACTGCACTATCTAGATAGTGCAGCAAATAAATTAAAAAATCGTTTGTTATTGATCGAATTTATAGTTAAATTCGATAAAGTTGCAAACTCGACGCATGCGTAGTGATATGTTCAAAACTGTGTGCGGTAGAAATGAATATTTCTAAATTGCCAACACACGTGGCTTTCGTGTGCTCACATGTGGCTTTCATGTGATTTTTCGTAAAGCATTCTAATCGATGATAGTGTTTTAATTCCTGTTTAATATTTACTTTTAAAAGTACTTTTATAACGGTTTGTATTCTATTCGATTTCTTATTTAAATGGTGTGACGTAACATATCGGCCAGCTTTTTTTTTAAATTTCGTAATGTCGGAATGATTATATTTGAATGTAAATTTCAAGCTAAGTAACTGAATTTGACATTTTAATTGTGTTTAATTGAATATTTATTTGCTTAAAATTGTTCTTTTGTCCATACCGATTTTTCGTAAAGCATTTATTACAATGATAGTAATATTATCTGTTTTGCAATCCAACGTGTTGCAATTTAGAACATTTAATATTACTTGAATGTTTTCAGTCTGATTTGTTAATTTTAAATTGTTAAATTAAAATTAACAAATTTTGGTGGTAAAACGATTTTGTAGGTTACGTAAGTTACGTCGTTACTTGACAGATCGTTACACAGAACACGGCAACTATTAGATTAATTAATTTATAGTAATAGATTAAATATAAAATACCACCGAGTAATTAAGCCAAGTATTCAGTTACAATTAAAATTCTTACAATTAACATTAACTAATTACTTTCAATAGTTATGTACAAAAGTAAACGCATTCAATTATAGCTCAAAACATTAACAATTTCAGTAAACAACCGAAAGTCATATACAAAGATGCGTGCGTTCATTTAAAAAATCATACAAATTATTCACGTGCAAAACATTTTTTCACGTGTATTTCAATTTAATGTACATATATTATATACTAGCCGGGCTTCGCTCAGCTACGCTCAAACTATCAAAGGAAGACGATTAATGAATCAAGTGAATGAATGACTCAATCGTTGTTTACAACCCAAGGGGAGAATTTGCCGTTCTTCGCGTTTGAAGAACCACGTAGAAAATTTGTGTTAAGTATCGTTCTTTAAAATTCAATTAAAAATCGAAATTTTAAGATAGAGACTTGAAATGAGGTTTATATGAATGAGAAAGCTTTTATCTTCCAGATGATGTAAATATTTTCTTTGTAAGATAAAAACTCGAAGAGCATCGACCGTAGATCCTCAAATTGCGTAAATTTCTCGAAAAAGTGGGTTTAATATTTTGATGAAAATATTAGTTAGTTTTAAATTATTTTTAAACAAATGAGGTCTTGTTTGAAGGAGAAATGTCTGTAGTCTTAGATTGTAAAAAGATCAAAATTCTACATCATTTTTTGCCGAGATATCGCAATCTGAAGTTAAAAAAACATAAAAATCCCACTAAACATAAAATAAAAAATTTTCTAGAATAAAATTTAAAATTCGGGCTTCGAGGTGCACTTTCCCATAGTCTGCACTACCCGTGTGACAAATTTCATGGCTGTAAGTTTCATAGGCCGCACACACGCACACATTGAGGCGGTACACTCGGAGAGTGTGACCGACAGACAGAACCGGACCTTGCTTTATTAATATAGATTATGATATATATATGTAAAAAAAGGCTATGCATATATATATTATTAAAAAATAATATACATAAATTAACAATTTCATCTGTTAGTTCAACCATTCTATTACAACGAAATTAGCAATTTCAGCCTATATTAATTTTAACAATTTGATCCCATAGAAAATGTTTTTTTTAATTAATTTACTTATTTATGTGTTGTTGTGGATCTTTGGTTAGTTTAGGTACACAATTTGATCCGGTAGGCAGCGCTACAATCGCGTTTCAGAATTAATTTTTTTTATTTTCATGAATTTTAAAGCTGTATACACGTGCATTGAATAACAATTAACTTAACCTACAAATTTGTTAAACAAACGATTTTGGTGTTTTTAATTTCTGTTTACTATTGTATTTTTGCACGTGAGATTAATATAGGCTGATATTTTATGAAGCGGTCGCTCCGGAAGCGTTACTTGACAGATCGTTACGGCCTGTTCACATAGGAGTCCGTTGCTTAGCGTTAAAGTATTGAAATATATTTAACCAATGACAAACCTCCAAACGATTAGCAACGAAATTTTTAACGCCTATGATTGGTTTATTTTCGTCTCAACGTCATCTTTCCTTTAACGCTACTCAACGGACTCCTATGTGAACAGGCCCTTACACAGAACGCGGCAACTATTAGGGGAATATTTTCTTGCAAGGACATGCAACTGATCAAAGCGTTCTTTTATTTCCTTTAGAATTCTATCCATTGATAAAAACATTTACATAGTACATAGAACTTCTACTCGACGTCGGCACCATTGATGTCTGTATCCGAGCAAATTTTTTAGAGATAATATTTTCAACCCTACATTGACTTGACGATGAGGAAAAATATTCGAAATCATATAGTAAATCATAATTCGTAGAAATCGAATAGTAAACTTATGAATTGAACAAGTGGTTTTTTACAACTAATACTAAATAAAAATGTGTCGCCCCAAAATATGTGCCGCATCCCCCTAGCTACGCCACTGCCTGACTGTCTTGCACCATACGGGCCGACAATCGGGAGTGGTGGTTTGGGATGCCACTTCATTTCATAGCAGTACCCCTTTGGTTGTCATCCGCGGCACCTTTACAGCACAGCGTACGTCGACGATATCCTACGCCCCGTTGTGTTGCCTTTTACATCACGCCATCCTAGGCTTACATTTCAGCAAGATAATGCCCGCTCGCGCACGGCGAGAGATTCTACTTCTTGTCTTCGTGCTTGCCCAACGATACCTTGGCCAACAAGTTCACCGGATCTCTCCCCCATTGACCACGTTTGGAGCATCATGGGTAGAGCCCTCCAACCAGCTCTGGATTTTGAAGATCTAACCCGCAATTTGGACAGAATTTGGCACAATATTCCGCAGGAGGACCTCCGCCACCTCTATCAATCAGTGCCAAGCTGAATAACTGCTTCCATAAGGGCCAGAAGTGGACCAACGCGTTATTGACTTTTTCACTTTGTAAAGTTCTTTCTCTTGAATAAATCATCCAATATTTCTCAAATTGTAATCATTTGTTTTTCTGTACATGTACATCACATCTATCGATTTTCGTCCCATTTGGATAGCTGCTTATTGGTGCGTCGTTTTTTCGATTTTTTTTCTTTTTTTTCTAAGAGTGTATTTTTAAGGAGTGCGAGAAATTTAAAATTATACTCCAGAACAAAAACATCCCGAAGTTGTTTGTTGATAATCAAGCTACTATTAACTTTGAAAACTTTCCGCTTGAAAACTTTCGAACAATGTATATTGACATTAATTCATTCTTTGTGAGAGACCTAGTTTAACAAAAACTTTTTGAATTAAAATACATACAAACTAAAGCATATTTGTCGGATGATTTTACGAATAAAAGATAGAACTAAAAAGATTTCGAGATGCAGTGTTTTGTGATAGTATGATTAAAGATAATGTACTTTGTAGATGAAATGTTGGACTTTAACTTAAAATGAGACATTTGAAACTGTTCTATTATTTTTTTCAATGCTTGTGAGCTGATAAAATTTTTTTGTATTCTTATGTGATGTATATATATTCTTTTTGAAAGTGCAAAGAGGGGGGGGGGGGCTGTATTAGCAATCCGAATCTTTACACTTCCCATTTCATAGTAATGTTATTTTATACTTTCTAAGTATGACGCCAGTTTGAAGGAGTGAAGTCACAACTCCGTTTTGGTGTTTCTGTATTTTTTTTTTCTTTTTGTATATCGATACTCGCTTCTTCAATCGTTATGTAAATTTCACGAAACTACTCAAGTATAAAAGAGAGTACATTCTTGTGACAGGGTGCATTTTTTACTTTTTTTGCCTTGTCTATGCTTTCAAGCTGTTTGGGGAAGTTACCCAATGATATGTTAGATTATTGTGATTGTAAATAAACTGATTTTTTATTTAAACTTAACTTTCTTTCGAGTCACCTGTTTTTAATTATCAAGCTCTGCTATTCTTCACTGCGTCATATATTCAGCAGCCACTTTTTGAAGATTAATCAGTCTCTCCGTTCGCCCTAGAGAATGTCTGCCCATGCTTGACTGTCTTCGTTTGCGCTAGAGTGTCTCCGCTCGCGATTTTGTCTACGTTGCTTCTAAATCGCTCTTGAGTGTCTCCGCATGCGTCTACGCCCGCGCTTGAGTGTCTCTGTTAGCATCTATGCTCGTGCTTGAGTGCTTACTCATGTATCTAAGCTCGCGCTTGACTGTCTCCGTTCGCAACTAAGCTCGCGATTGAGTGCCTCCGTTCGTGCTAGAGTGTCTCCGCTCGCATTTGTGTGTCTGCGTTCGCGCTAGATTGTCTCCGCTCGCGTAAGAATGTCTCAGTTTGCGTCTAAGCTCACTATAGAGTGTCTCTGTTCGCGCTAGAGTATCTCCGCTCGCGTTTGAGTGTCCCCGCTCGCGAATACTGCTTTGCCAATAGATAAATTCATTGTACTAAAATAAAAGCCATACACACATACACACATACACACATACACACATACACACACACACACACACACACACACACATACATACACACACACACACACACATACACACATACACACACACATACACACATACACACATACACACATACATATATTTATTTTCTAGATTACACATCAGCATAGCCATGCCTTTTAAATGAATACGTCATTTCCTGTAAGGTAGGATTTTTCTTTCAAAGTGACGAAAACTTTAGTTCGTTTTTCATTAGTTTTTTCCATAGTGTTGGTGCCTTATTACAGCAACATTTTAATTGAATAAACATTTACTGAAAGATGCGAAGTAAACACTGAAGAGAAATATAATATTCTTATTGTTTAAATAACCTGATGGCAAGGCACTTGATTGTATATGTAGGACTGTATTACAATGAATTCAGCAGTCCATAAACAGGTGTAAATTTATTATATTCGTAAGAAAGATGCTATTCTTATTGTCTAGATTAGTGGTGCGGAAACTGTGTGTCACGACCCACAGGGGGAGAGGGTCGGGAAAAAATTGTCACGGATAGCGGATAGTCTGGTGAAAGCATATATCATATTGAATTACTTAACTAAAGAATATGCACTAAAGAGCCAAAACATTATGACCACCTGTCAATAACGAGTTGGCCCACCTTTGGCGCGCAACACAGCTTCAACCCGCCTTGGCATGGATGCCACAAGTCCTTGGTAGATGGCCGGAGACAGATTGTACCAGATGTTTAAGCAACGGTCACGCAAATCCGAGGTATTGCGAATTGGTGGTCTTTGAACTCTGAGCTGTCGTCCCATGACATCCCAAATGTGTTCTATCGGATTGAGATCCGGTGAGTTAGGCGGTCAGGACATTAACTGGAATTCAGCATCATGTTCCTGGAACCACTCCAACACAATTTTAGCCTTGTGACACGGGGCGTTGTCCTGTTGGAACATTCCATTTCCAGCTGGAAAAACAGAAGCCATGTAAGGGTGCTGTTGAATAATCTTTCAAATAAAGCTGCCTCAGTGAAACATAGCAGAGTCTTGATAAGGAAAAAAAAATACGACTCGAAGAATCAAAAATAAAAGAAGTTTAATTACATTTTATAGTAACTAACATAGCGTTGGGTAACTTACCCAAACAGCTAAAAAAAAGTCAAGGCAATAACAAATGCTCCAAGCTCAAAAGCTCACAGTTACAAGTATGTACTCCCCTTTTATACCCGAGTACTTACATACAATTTTACATATCGATTGAAGGAGCTAGTATCGATACAAAAAGAAATAAAAACAGAAAAAACGGAGTTGTGACCTCACTCCTTCAGAGTGGCGTCATACATACAGCATGAAGCAACATTACTGTGAAAATGGGAAGTGCAAAGAACCGGGTTACTAACATTGGCCCCCCTCTTTACACTTTCAAAAAGAGTATATATATATACATTACATAATACAAATATACATTACATAATACAAATATACATTACATAATATAGGAAAATATCAGTTCACAAGCATTGAAAAAAAAAATTAGAACAACTTCAAATGTCTCACTTTAAGTTAAAGTCCATCATTTCATTTACAGAGTTCATTATCTTTAATCATACTATCACAAAACACTGCATCTCTAAATCTTTTTAGTTCTATCTTTTGTTGTGGCTTCGTAAAAACATCTGATAAGTTTGATTTACTTTGTATGTACTTTAATTCAAAAAGTTTTTGGTAAACTAGGTCTCTTACAAAAAATAATTTAATGTCTATGTGCTTTGTTCGATAGTTTTCAAGCGGGGATTTAACAAAGTTAATAGTAGCTTGATTATCAACAAACAACTTTGAGATGTTTTTATTCTGGGGTATAATTTTAAATTTCTCACACTCCTTGCAAATACGTTCATACCAAGTGAGTTCTTTCGATGCTTCCGTTAAGGAAACAAATTCAGATTCCATGGTACTCAAGCATACCGATTTCTGTTTAAAAGAACGCCAAACTACTGGAGCCTGATCAACAAAAATTATATGACCTCCCATCGAAACTCTACTATCACGATTATTTGCAAAATCAGCGTCAGAATAAGCATTAAGATCTAGGTTACTAATATTAGAAATGTCGAGTTTTAAATTTTTAGTATATTTTATATATCCTAGTAACTTAAGAAGTCCCATCCAATGTACCATTCCTGGATTTTGTTGAAACTGGGAAAAAATGTTGATTGCGTATGAAATATCGGGTCTCGTTCTGTTAGCTAAGAACGCCAGACAGCCTACAAGACTCCTGTACGGAATTTTAGACATTTCCTCAATTTCAACTTTATCCTGTGGACACTGTGTTTTAGAGTAAATAACCCCCTTCGCTATAGGTAATGATGATATTGGATAGCAATACCTATCATATGTTCTGCAAATTTTATTTATATATTCAAGTTGGTGAATAAAAAGTTTCTTGTCAGTTTCTAAAAATTCAACCCCTAAAAGTTTTTTAGTTTTCCCCAAAATTGTTAAGTCAAATTTATTTTTCAGCAATTTAATAGCTGTGTCGACATGTTTTTGTTCTCTCCCAAACACGACTATGTCATCCACATATAATAAAAATATAACATTTGAATCTAAAATATATGCGCAATTACACCATTCAAATTTTCTAAAACCCAACTCTTTTAATACCGCGTGAATTTTAAAAAACCATTCTCGCCCGCTCTGCTTAAGTCCATATATTGACTTTTTTAAACGACAAACTAAATTGGATTTCTCAAAACCAGGTGGCTGACGCATATAAATTACTTCGCTTAATGGGGCATATAGGTATGCGCATTTAATATCACACTGCAAATGTGTCCAGTGGTTCAGGCAAACGAGTACAGCAAAAAAGAACCTTATCAAGCTAAAGTTGATAACTGGGGAAAAAACTTCATCAAAACTTTCACCTTTGCGTTGGTGAAAACCCTGGGCAACTAAGCGTGCTTTGAATCTTTTAATCTTACCCGATTCATCCTGCTTTGTAGTATAAACCCATCTACAACCCAACACTTTAGCATTTTCAGGTCATTCTACTAACTCCCAAACACCTCTTTCCTTCATAGTGTTTAATTCATCCTCCATTGCATTAAACCACTGTTCACTTTGTTTGGAATTCATAGCCTGTTTAAAACATTTTGGAATGTAAATTTCCTTTTTTAGTCATTCTGACATTAAGCTACTATGACCCGCTTTGGTTCTAGCAATAATCCCTGAATATTTATTTTTGGAAGAAAAATCAAAAATTTCTGGTTGAAATTTAAGATCATTTTTTATACAATATTGTTTAACATCTTTCAATGACCTCAACCTACTCGACGAATCATCTTTTCCTTCCTCATAATAATAAATATCAGTTTTTTTTACTACTTGTCCTTGGAACAGCTTTACGCGTCCAGTTTACAATTTTGTTACCGGGTACTTCAGAATCAGTATCAGAATCACATACAGAACTCTCACTATCTGTTTGGGGCTTTGAAACATTCAACTCTTCTGAATCTTCAAGGGGAAATTTAAAACCCACGAACTCTGGGTCCAGTTCGCGTTCCACAGTCGCCTCACTCAAACCGCCCTTTTGATTTTCATCAAACGTGACATTTATGTTTTCAATAATCTTATGCTCGTTCGGCATCCAAATTCTGTATCCTTTCGTCTGCAAAGCATACCCTACAAGAATTCCTGGTTTAGACCTTAAATCTAGTTTTAATCTTAATTTTTTAGGTATACCGACAAAAGCTTTCGTGCCGAACGGCCGTAAGTGTTTAACTGACGGCTGTCGTCCGCCATAGAGCTCAAATGGTGTTTTTGTCATTCCAGCATGGCATACACGATTCCATGTGTAAGTGTAATGTAAAAGAGCCTCTGGCCAAAAACATTGACTCATGCCGCTATCCCTAAGTAAAACATTTATCCCGTTTACAGCAGTATAATGAAACCTTTCACATACTCCATTCTGCTCTGGGGTGTAAGGGTTAGATTTTTCATGTTGGATCCCCAAGTCTTCACAATACTCCCTGAATTGATCATTTATAAATTCTGTACCATTGTCAGTACGAATACATTTAAGTTTCCGATCCAGGAACCTTTCAGCTCTTGTTTTAAAATTTTTAAAGGTTTGAAATACTTCTGTTTCAGATTTAAGGGGGAAAACCCAAACTTTTCTAGAATAGTCGTCGACCACCGATAAAAAGTATAAATGCCCGTGGATCGATGGTCTCGGGAAAGGACCACACAGATCCATATAGATCAAGTCAAGGGGGTTTTGAGATCGTATACTATCCAGGGATTTAAAACTAACTCTTTTGGATTTAGCTTCGCGACATGGATCACACGAATCAACATCCCCCGTTAACTTTGGTAACCCTTTTACACTGTTATTTTTAGATGTTAATTTTATATATTCTGCATTTATGTGAGCAAAGCGTTTATGCCATAGATTTAAACTTTCCGAAGCAAAAGCCGTGGAACTTCTATTTTTAGAACATTTAGAGATGGTGTGTTTTGCCTTTACAATTTTTGAGTGAAATTTCTGAGCATCATGACATTTTTCATATTCTGGGTAAATACAATAAAGTCCATTTACTAATTTTGCAGTAAAAAGTAGTTTGTTGCGCGATATCACATCTATTTTTCCATGACCTCCTACGTATTTGACTCCCCATTCGTCAACACGAGGGCCAGATATGAGGTTTTTCCTCAGTTCTGGTGCATAAAGTACATCAATTAAGGTATATTTTTCCCCATTTAGAAAAATAACTACAGATCCCTTACCTGTAACAGGGGTAGAGACACCGTTAACTGCTCCTACTAGTGTCTGATCTGTAACTGGTGTAAAATCGGACATTAGGTGTCTGTCCTTGCAAAAATGAGACGAGGAGGCTGTATCGAACACCCAACAACGCTCCTCAATTCCAGTCACTAACGCTTCCAGCAGGAAACTGTTGTTTGGTCGACTCGGACTGGTATACTGACATCGTTCACGTTCGGAACTTGAACGTTTAGATTGCTTATAAGTCCTTGATTTTCCGGATACACGACAATCTTTGCGAAGATGACCAGGCTGGTGACACTTGTGACATTTTCTTCTCTGTAATGTATGAGAATCTGCCTGCTTAGGATTGTCAATCATCTCTTGTCTCGGGAACACCTCCTGCCGGTTTCTTGTTAGATAAGAAATATTTGCTTGGTCTGCAACTCTCTGTTTCAACCTTGCTTCTTCGGCAAGTAATTCTTCTCGTACAGAAATAAAAGTAAATTGATCCTTCTCCCACCGATATATCGTTTGAACAATATTATCGAACTCCTTTGGAAGATATCGCATAAGCTGAAATATTTTATCTATTTCGGATACAGCATGACCAGCCTCACTCAGCTTATCAAAAATACTGGCTAGTTTACTTGAATACAGTCCTATGTCCTCATCTGGCTCCATACGACAGGAATAGAATTCATTCTTAAGTGACATGACACGAGCACGACTGTCTGGTTCAAAGTACTTTTTCAGCTTATCCCAGGCATCAGGTCCGTCAATAGCTTTTTCCAGCAGGGCACGATATCGAGGCGATACGCTCATGTAAATCGTCGAAAGCGCTCTGTTTTTTCGATTTCTAAAGTCCCTTGCTGCAGTCTCGTCCACCGTTTCACCTTCTTGTGCTTCAGGTGCTTTTTCAGTTCGTTGAACAATCTCCCAGCACCCCCGTTCCATCAGCAACATCCTCATATCTGTACACCATGTTGAGTAATTACTTTCGCTTAAAAGCGCGATCCTAAAATTTACTTCACTGGTACTTGACGCCATTCTTTAAAGCAAAACCACTTCCAGGAAGAATTTAATGAAATTGTATCACACAATGGTTTTAAAATATGAGCACAAGGCGAGCACTAGACGAATTAGAGTGAAAACGAAATTTCCGGAACCAGTTCAGTCCAACGTCATTTGAAGCAAAAGTTAATTGTGCAATTATACTTGGGGTGTCAAGGCCCCCCCTCTGAGCATTCTCTATCAGCTTATAAAAATAAACTTCCTCGAGTCATTTTTCCGAAAGCAGATTAGCTATGCTAAGGCGTCCGGGCCCATAACCATGTTGAATAATCTTTCAAATAAAGCTGCCTCAGTGAAACATAGCAGAGTCTTGATAAGGAAAAAAAAAATACGACTCGAAGAATCAAAAATAAAAGAAGTTTAATTACATTTTATAGTAACTAACATAGCGTTGGGAACTTACCCAAACAGCTAAAAAAAAGTCAAGGCAATAACAAATGCTCCAAGCTCAAAAGCTCACAGTTACAAGTATGTACTCCCCTTTTATACCCGAGTACTTACATACAATTTTACATATCGATTGAAGGAGCTAGTATCGATACAAAAAGAAATAAAAACAGAAAAAACGGAGTTGTGACCTCACTCCTTCAGAGTGGCGTCATACATACAGCATGAAGCAACATTACTGTGAAAATGGGAAGTGCAAAGAACCGGGTTACTAACAGGTGCAACTGGTCCGCAATGATGTTCAGATACCCTGTAGCATTCATGGTCTGCTCTACCACAACCACGGGTCCCAGAGACGCCCAAGAGAACGTCCCCCAAAGCATAATACCGCCACCACCGGCCTGTGTATGACCTACTGTACATTGAGGGAGCAACAGTTCGCCTGGAAGACGGCGTATCCTGACACGGCCATCGGCGTGATGAATGACAAACCGTGATTCATCTGACCAGGCAACTCTCTCCCACTGATCCATGGACCAGTCGCGATGTTCCCGGGCCCAGCGCAGGCGCAGTTGGCGATGACGCTTGGTCAACAAAGGCACACGAGTGGGACGTTAGTTGCGTAGCCCCATATCCAACAGTGTCCACTTAACAGTGTGCTGCGATACTATTCTACTTGGCCCTGCATTGTATTTGGCTGTCAGCTGAGCCAGTGTCTGGCTCCGGTTTTGCTTCACCATGCGAGACAGTCTCCGATGACCTTTTTCTTTGATAGCGTGTGGACGTCCAACATCATGTCGTCTATTGCTGGTTTCACCGTCATTCATCCACTTTGCATAAGTACTAACAACTGTAGGTCTCGAACAACCCACGAGTCGTGCAGTTTCGGAAATACTTGTTCCGAGCCTTCGAGCCATTACAATCTGCCCTCTATCAAAGTCGCTTAGATCCGCAGCCTTTCCCATCACACACAGAAGTAAGTGAAAGATGGATTCTTCAGACTCTCCAGCAGCAGTTAAATACCACTTCCACCTGATCACGTGCCTTCCAAGTCATCCAGGCGAATTCATTGCAAAATGTAGGGGTAGTCATAATGTTTTGGCTCTTGAGTGTATTTTGAATGTCCTATAATTATAAATCTTTAATTTTTTATGTGTATTTTTATATGCAAAAAATATGATATGTTATTATATTGTTAAATATAGTTTCAATAAAGTTGGTACTTGGGGAATTTAAACAGTTAATAAAATAGAGAGATCGTATAGTGGCATTTTTAAAATTGTCAATTGGAGAAACACATTCTGACACATGTCTTATTTAATTAGAAAAACAAACTCAATTTTAATAAATAGCATTAGCATTTAATTTCTCTTCTTACTTAAAATTAATTTTATCGTTGGTTACAGTTAGCACAGAAACAACATAATAATTATCTACCTACATTAAGAAAGTATTTGAACACATATCAAAACCTAGCTACATATATTAATTATTCTGTGCTCTCGCCTGATTAAATATATTACAAATTATTTTTACTTACCACCACCCTTATTGTAGACTGGTGATTATCACTCATTGTTGTACTAAACTTGGTCCAAAAGCAGACCAGAAACCTCTAGATGCCTCAGCATAAAAAGGGCGACAAGGGCCGAAGAGCGGACAACCTCGAGCTATATCACAGTCGCAGCTTTTTCTTCAACTGGCTCAAAAAACCGTTAAAACTTCCCAGCACCGAAAATCGCAGAGGTCAGAAAATGTTCTCGAGCAATTGACACCTTTCAGACATATGATTGGTTAAAAAGACGGTTGCTGGGCCGTTGCTATGGAGGAACTATGTCCCCCCTAATGACCGAGAGGGGAGCAAGTAATTCTCCCTTCTTGTGCAAATGACCTTGTGTACTATCCGTAATGCTATAGGTCACACTTAATTGCATACGGGGAGTACATTCCCTTCTTCCAGGAAACCCGGTACGAAAAACCACGGGAATGATTTTCAGCTCATAGACAATTTAAGATTTTACAAAATAAAATAAATACTTTTATAAATGTGCATGGAACCGAATTAATGTTGTTTCGAAATTATGAAATAAAAAAATAATATTTTTTCTTTAGAGTTAAAACAGTATAATAATCAAAATAATTACAAAAATCGAGTTCCATGTCACAGTACTTTTTAACGTTTTAATAGAAAGCTTTTAAGTTTGAAATACAGTTGGCTCTCTGTTTAACGACTTTCAAGGAACCGTGAAAAATCGTCCTTAAGTAGAGATCGTCCTTAAACAGAATTTGTGAAAAAATAAAATTTTTTTTCACTCTTTACAGGCTTAGGACTGTCAATATATTTCCTAATATACTGGGGTGTTTAAAAAAGTTTTTTTTATTATCGTTATTATTTTATTCATAAAAAGTCATTTTAAATTACATTTAAAAAAGAATACAAACAATACAATGAATGAGGTTTAAAAAAGGTCAAAAAGTGTTGATTGCTTCATTTTTCGCCTTGCTTTCATTATTCTCTTTTCCAGATTTTCTAAAATGTTAAATGTGTCATTTTCCATATTAATTGTAATATAGCGTCGGAGAACATCTAGAGCAGAAGTTGCATCTGTGTAAAACGGTGGCATTGTCTCGTTTTCCATGTCTTCAACTTCACCTTCTTCGTCTGACACTGTGTTTTCGCTTACTATATCTTCATAAATTTGTAAAACATTTCTGTAATCTGTTGTTAAATCACATTCATCACAATTGTAGAAATCTTGAATTGAAACATCCTCATCTTCAACAAGACTTCTCCATTCTTCAGGGGTAATGTAGTCTTCATTGATTTCTACATCCGTACTTTGCAGTTTCACTACAAGTACTTTGTGAATTCTAGCAACGCAAAAGCAGTTTTTTATTGTGGATGAAGAAACTTCTTTCCATGCTGATTTTATCATGTGCATTACTTTCAAGATCGTAAATTTTCTAATTTTCATACTGGCAGCCGCATTGTTCATTAATGGATGCTCTTGATTCATGAAACCATTGCAGGACTACCTTATCAAATTCTTCTGATCGGCCACATTGAATTTTCTACCGTTTGGATTTGGATCCCAAACCAAATTTTTGTGCTGCTTCAAGAATTTTCTCTTTGCTTGCTAAAATGCCTTTGAGAGTAGATTCGGGTAGCTGAAATTGTCTTGCGAATTGGACTTTTGTTATTCCAACACTTTCTTCCCAGTTTTCAATATCTCAACCTTTTCGTGTAGCGTAAGATGCTTTCACTTTGATGCCATTTTGCTCTGCTCACCTAGTATTCGTACTGGAATGAGCACCTTCTTCCCGGAAGGAGCGAGAGAGAGCTGCTATTGGATAGTTCGTGAGTCACATGACAACAGATGGTAGGAACGATAGAGTGATTCAGCTCCCGCACTAAGAGCTCCATGAATGAATATTCGATCTTCCGAGTCCCCCCCCCCCGTTTTTCCCACTGCAACAAGTCTATGATTGCAACATTGCAAACATCAAAGAAATTCCGGGTCTGTTATTGAAACCAAACTTGTTTTCCCCCACAGAAGGTTCCCCTCCTTCAGATAAAATGTTGAAGAAAAAGTTTATCATGAAAAAAAATCGTCGTTAAACAGAAACAATGTCTTCTTTAAATAGAATTTTTTTACGTTGGAGGGACCGGGACTGGGATATATCGTCTTTAAATAGAGATCGTCGTTAAGTAGAGCGTCGTTAAACAGAGAGCCAACTGTACTGTTATTTTTTAACATTAATTTCTGTTTTTTCTTACTTAAATGAAATACAAATACATATTACTATTTAAATATGAAGTTTTAGTCACGTGATATTTGCAAAAAGACAAGGGTCATGAAAAAAAAATTTTATTGTCATTACGCAAAGTAAATACTATATACCCAAGATCTACAGTTCAGCGATTTTTTAAAATAGTTTGTAAAAATTTGCAAATTTCTTTCTCTGTGTTTCTGTTTACATTTTCCTAATTAAAAATATTGATACTGCCAGAAAAGTTTAGAGGTATCGTGTGATTTTTTTTTTTATTTAAAGAAAGTGAGTCGCGATCGAAAAAAGTTTGCGCAACTCTGGTCTAGATAACGAGAATGCATAGCATTTACATGATGTAGTAAACCCGTAACTGAATACAGTACTGTGCAAAAAGATACGAGTTTATTACGTATCAGAGTTAATAATCTAGCTCTCTGCAGTTAATAAGAAGCCGTAGCCTCAGAATGTTTGGTAGCCTGAATCGAGTAAACCTTCATAGAGTGAAATGAATAAACTATAGTCAAAGGTAAAAATTATTATTTTTACCATGTTTTTATTAACTCGCTTTCTTGTTTGTGTATTTGTTCGGTACAAATCTTGCAATCGATTTTTAACTAACTTCCCGACTAACTAGACATTTGAAACTTTTAGAAAAGCTCAGAACACGATGACAATGCATTATTTTAATACTTTTGGCCATCTTTAAGCAGATTTGAATTCATTTTCAGTTAATTATGTTTTGTAGAATGGTGCAGCCATCTATCGGTCGGGACGGGAATGAAAAGTTAAACGCAAGTTAACTTCAAATTCTCGAGCTAAAGGATTGATTACTCATTTGATACCTCTTTATTACGCATTTGATCATTTTCTTTCAAGTTGATGGGATAATTCATCAAAAAAATTTAAAAAAGTATTTATTAATACATAGAATTGTCAAGTTTATATGATTTAACAGAAAATTTAAAAACATGGTGTATAAAAATTTTTTTTTATCTTGTAATTATTATTTTATAGGTAATGGGAAAGGTGGAAAGAAAGAGAACAGCATATAAATATTTTAATTGAGTAAATGCAGCATGATTTGAAGAGCTATGAATCTATAATATTCAAAACAACTGCTGAAATTATTATTGTATACAGCTTGAACTGCACGCAGTTCCAGTAATTGGCGGAAATCACTTGAAATTTTAGAATGTAAAAAACAGTTGCACACCACCCTGTATTTTGTGTCGCCAAAAGTGTGTCTAATTCACTCATTTAATAACCATTAGAATATAATAGGCTCCCTGCAACACACTGTAACCGTCTTTTGTAATGGCTAACAAGGCTAGTTACCTGTCCCGATGTGATTGATGCGTTTCGGTAAACAAGACCTTTTCGACCGCCCATGGCCTCCGATGTCAGAATTGATCTCTAATTAAGTCAATTGCGGGGAAGTGATGTTCATTTTGACTTGCCAAGCGGCATGCGTTATTTAGTCGTCAAGAATATTCTATTGAATTAGGGAACGTGAAACAATATATTAAGAGACATGTTGATAATAAAGTTCAGCGCTCATATAAATTATAGCTAGTAAAGCGTACTTCTTCGGTTCAACTATCAATATAACTATTTATTTCCATGTTTTTATTAACTCGTTTTCTTGTTTGTTTGCGTGTTTGTCCCGTACAAATCTTGAAATCGATTTTTCACTAACTTCCCGACTAGATAGACATTTGAAACTTTTAGAATAGCTCAGAACACGATGACAATGCATTCTTTTGATACTTTTAGCCATCTTTAAGCAGCATTGAATTCATTTTCAGTTAATTTTGTTTTGTAGACTGGTGCAGCCATCTATCGGCAGGGACGGGAACGAAAAATTAAACGCAAGTTAACTTCCAATTAATTTCATTTTCTCTCAAGTTTATGGGATAATTCATCAAAACATTTTTTTAAAGTATTTATTAATACATAGAATTGTCAAGTTTATATGATTCAACAGAAAATTTAAAAACATGGTATATAAAAAGTTCTTTTTATCTTGCAATTATTTGATCCAGACTTCTTTGAGCCAAAAAGTTCGTTTAACAATAATCTGGCTCTTTTGAAACTGTCAGTCAAAAAAAAAAATACGGTAGATGATATCGTTTATTTGACATTTTCGATTTTACTGTACTTCATAAGCAGCAGCGTACGCAGAAATACTCTGGGGGGGGGGGTAATATGAAAGAGTATTTTTGAGTAATCAGTGCAATGTTCAAAAAAAAAGAAAGAAATACAAAGAAATATAGAAAAACAATTGCTACATTTTTTATAGTTAAATTTACTTTACTACATTTATTAATTCGAGTCGAAAATCGAGACGACGAGGGGATTTTGCCATTTCGTCAAGCTCAATAGGTAAGTCGTTCCACAAACTAGGCATGCGACAAACGTAAAACCTGATGACGTAAGTCGTCTAATCGGCGACGCAATCCCACCTTGCACCGAGGTCCGTATTTATTTGGGACTAACGGAGCAACAGGAGCTATCGCCATATGGTGAAAGTCGAGGCCCCCACGTCTATTATCACTCTTAGGCAATGCCATCACCCGGTTTCCAACCAGGACAGCGTAGAAATGGTGACAACCGAAGCCTTGATGGTGTTACAGTGACTCCCTCAGAGGGTCCCACTCCCCCGGGAGACTCACAGTCACGTCAACACCTTCTCTCAGCGGAGACCTTCTCCGTTGAGAGAAGGTGTTGATATAGCCCAGTATCGAAAGATTTGTAGGCCTGGGGTCACAGATGATATATGCTCTCCAAAATCAGACTTTCATTGCACCGTAAAGAAATCTAAGTAGTTATCTTTAATTGAATATTTATAGCTAACTGGCTGAATACCCGGGCTTCGCTACGGAGTACATTCAAATTAAATACAACGGTCAATGTATGCAGTTAATGCCAAAAATAAACAAAAAAATATATTTATAAAAAAATCGTAGCGGATATTTCTATAGACAAAATAAAGTAGAAGAAAATATTCAAATTAAATGTAATAGGACATACTAAAGAATATAGTAGAGTTAATATAGTACAGTTTGAAGAACATTTCTTTTACTGTATTTTAATATTTTTTGGATAATGTCCAATCGTAGGCCGCATTAGAAAGAAAGGAAAAATTTTTGTCAGTTTATTTCGTTGTTATGCACGTGGCGCAAAACTAATTTAAAGTATCAAAAAAAGAGAGGAAACAACGTGATCAGCATTTATTAAATTAAACTAGCCGCTGCGCGACCAGCATGGTCGCTTTTAGATTTATATTTTCTTTTGCAAAACAACTCAATTGAAAGTACCATATGTAAGGAATGTTACCATTACCTGTCATAATAAATATACGTTGTTAAGGGGTAGTGAAAACTCAGACAAAAAATTTATAATCATTGATAAATTCACTATAAGGCTGATTCTAAAACATCATGATTAAAAAATGTGAATTTCCATTACTTCAGAACAGAGTTAAAGATAAGTCTGAGAAACCCAACACCAATGATTTTAAAAATTATATCTCTCACTGTATGTACTGTTTTTCAAAACTAAGATATCTACACTTTATCATTACATCAAATAAGAAATTGTTGGGGAAAATTTTCACTTATAAAATGGAGTGAAAATTCAGCAAATACTAAAATATAGTATAGATTACATTTCTCTCTGTATGTATTATTGTTCGCAATTCAGAGATCTCCACTTAATCATATTAAATGAATAAATTAAAATTATTTCGTGTATAAATTAAAATTATTCATGAGTAAAATACAGCAATTAAGTTGTACCAAATTACGTGCTATCGTCGAGCCACACGCGGACAGCCGCTAATGTTTACATCCGGTAGTTGCAGCCGTTGCCATTCGGATTGTAGAAATATCGTCGATTTTTGTGCCGCATACCTACGCGTTTTATATATATAGATTCTAAAAATGAATCTTTAAAATTTCACCCAAAATCAGAAAATGGAGGTAAATATTCGAAAAAGATTTCATTTGAAAGCAATTTTCAGGATCTTTCTCGTGATATAAATTTTATAACCCTCAGATTATTATTTTAAATGCAAACTTTAAAGAATGTTTTGCATTCTTTAGAATGTTTTGCATTCTTCGCTGAGAGAAGGTGTTGGCAAGCCACACCAACCCAACTCCGGCATCCCGGCCTGCCATTTCGTCAAGGAACATTTGTATTTCTATGAATGTTACGCAGAACAAGGCCATTCATGCGTTCCTCACTGGGGGTGTTTTAACCGCCGGAGGTTGGGAAAAGACCGTTCACTGGATGCAATGGACACTGGAAGTATGAAAACGATTTTCAAAAGCGAGTTTGTCGCTGGAAACAGTTGTGAATGACACTCGTGTAAATCATCTCATCTAGAGCATTCTGTGGAACTCTGTCCAGACTAGCTAGATGGCAATACCATAGTTCCCTTATTAGAGTTTCTTCAGTACATTCTACAACCTCTGCATCTCTAAAGTGCAGCTTTCTCGCTTCTCTGTCTCGTCAGCTGTCATATTTAGATTTTATTTTCCCTGGAAGCAAACGTTTGAAGCTCGATAGAACGTTTCCCGAAGCTGAAGGAAACGTTCCTGTATTTGCTGAAGAAAGGAATACAATAAAGGAATATTATACTGCAGCTCTGTAATAGTTTTCAGGTGAATCTGCCGGGATGTTGCATCGATTTTTCTGACGGCCAACAAGACGAGGAATTTTTACATCGACATTCTGTTTATCAAATGTTTCAGTTACTGCAGGGAAAATATCATGGAATTCTCTCTCTGCATGATTTCTTATTTCTTTCACAGCACTCATACAATGATCACCATAACCCCCTGCTTCAGTTAAGTCCTTTTCCTCCGTTTTTAAATATCTATTTAGAGGAATTGTAACAGAAAGCAGTTGATGAAGAGTGTAAATTGCTCCTAAAAACTCAGCTTGATATACAACACTAAATAAGTGATTTGCAGTTGCTGCTGTTTCCTTATCATCACGGACAGATAGTTCTTCAAGTGAGTCGAATAAAGCTGGTAACGGTTCTATAAATATTATTACAGAGTCATGCCGATCTATCTGTCTAGTTGGACACAATTTTTTCAGACGACTATGAGAAACAGAATGCAACTTGAATTCGATTAAAACCTGCTGCCGTTTCAACGAACAGTTAAAGAAATTGACACATTTGCCTAGTGTCCCCATTGCAATTCGAGCTGCGCTGGCACGGCATGCATAGCTGAGAGCAAGGTTTACGCAGTGGGAGAACTGCAATGAACATATGGTGAATGATGAAATTTTTGTTGTATGTGCGCTTGAACTCCACTGAATTTACCACTCATGACATTACGTCCGTCGTATTCCTGACCTCTTAATTTATCCACGTTGATACCGTAAACTTTCAAACTATTCGAAATTGTTGAGGCTATACCTGTGCCAGTTGTATCTTTCACGGGCACAAACTGCAGAAATTCTTCGTATATACATGACTTTCCATCAGCATTACCCAAAAAACGAGCACAAAGAGAAAGTTGTTGAATACCAGCAATATAAGTTGTTTCAGCTGCTACTTTTGACAAAAGCTCGTAGACAATGGAAAAAAAAGGTTTGTGAGTAAATACAATTAGACTAGACAGACTGGATAACATTTTTTTAAAGAAATGAAATTTTACTGTTTAAATATAAGAAACTTTAAATGTAATTTAAAGTTGGTATTTTTCAAAATAATTGTTAAAATTTTGGCAATACTTAATTATATAATATATGTAATGAAACCAATGGGGGGGTAACCCCCTTCACACACACCCTGTGTACTCCACTGTTTATAAGTGATATTTATGTACTTTTTGGTCCCTCGTTTTTGCATTTGTAGCCACTATCGGTGAATAAACTTACATTCTAATTTATGGGATGAAAATAGTTCCTTTCAGGCTTTAGAATGCAATTTATTTTAAAGTATTTGTAATGAAGCGCCTTCGAATTGAAAAAAAATTAAATTAATTTTTAAGAGAAGCTAAAATGATCGAAGACTGACTCCATTACATTTAGTAAGAATGTTAGGTAGCCGACTTTAATTACAGAACAGGACAGTCGTTTTATGACTTAGCCAATTTAAGAGCGGCTAAGTGGGGTTGGGGGTCTGAAGATCCCAGACACAGATAGAGTTTGGCACTGGGTTTGACGTTAAATCACAAAGCCCCTTTGTTGAGAATATATGATGGGGGACTCAATTTCAAAACCGCAGAACACGTGGAGTGGACTTGGGTGGTCGTGAAAGGATGTAAGGAAGAGCGTATACGTTTTGAGAGGATAGCCAATCAAGAAAATAGAAATTAAAGCTAAGTGGTGGAGATTTAAAAGCTTTTCTGAATGGATGTGGGAGTTATGAGAAGGCGTGGACAACGAAGTGAAAAAATAAAATATATAGAAGAGTTAGAGATTTTTTCGAAGATTCACTTCTGCATGCGAGCCCGGGTTACCTCTCCCCGGTGCTTTAGCATTTCAGGTGATGAAGAGTTTGTTATCTTAACTGTCGAAGAACGGTTGAGCTTTCCTGAGAGTTTGCCGATAGAAGTTTTTCGTTTTTGCGGTGCAGAGACCCGGTTGATGTTTCCCGGTATGCTTGCATCCTGATCCTGTTTCGAGAGAAGTTATTTTGCTGATGATGAGAGTCTGGTCGCTGCTTTGATCAAGAAATAATTGAGATGAAGTTATGGAGAAAATGCGCCTTCATATTGGAGTTCCGATTGAGTCTTCCCGGAGCTGAGAGTTGCTTCGATCGAGAGAGGTTGAGGACATCATGTTCCTGATAAGTGCCTCATCTTTTGAAAAGAGTGGAAGAAGCCCACAACAGAGCCACGATAGAAGCCCACGACAGAGCCCAGAATGCCCACGACAGCCTAAAGACGTAGTACACCCACTACCTAGAAGGTAGGAGCGAGACCCCATGTCCTACAGGAGCTTCGATACCCGAGTCCCAGTGCGGTTAACATCAAACTGAGTGAGTGATAATCATTTTGTCTTGTTCAGACCCCACCTCGCTAAATGAATGATTAGTGCGGATTAGTTTTTTTATAAGATATTTTGATGGATAGAAGTTCTTTGCCTTAGGTTAGATAAATAATTATATGCTCCCTGAATCTAAAAGGTGTAGAAAATTAAATACCTGTTTTTTTAATGTAAAATGATGAGATTTCTAAAAGACCAGTAAATTAGTAGACTGTACATTAAGATTATTCATATTGATTGAGTTAAGATGTAAATAGTATAAAATTGTAAATAAATTAGTTTTTTTTTGTATTATAAATTTGAGTCAGTTATCTTTATTTACAGTTTTTCTTAAGAAAGGTTATCTCTGGTTTTGAAACAAGTAATGACCTGTTCGTTTGCCAACTGATGTCCAGAGCCTTGGGTTGTATTCAAAAAAGTAGATTAACACAACGCACCCAAATACCCCTTTTGAACTAAATAATATGTACTAACCCAAATAAATACGAATCACGCCCAAATAAATAAAGTCAGGACAGGTAATACGACAGTATTTAAATACTATCCGGTGTAGAAGAATTACATTTTTAACAAATATGGAGAGAAAAAAAATTTCTACTCTCTAATTATGGCAGTTTAAATCCTCTTTGGGATTTTGGAATTTTTGCAATGTCATTTATTCTAGCGATAATTATATACTTTTTGATCGGTAACCAGATCGGTAATTATCTGTTAATCTCAGATTAGCAATATGAAATTTTAAAAGAGCATTTTAATCTCACTTTACCTTCAGTTAATCAAATCTCAACTGTGTCTATCACTATATTGCCCATCTGCAACATACACAATTAGGCAATGTCAATTAAACATCCAATTTTCAATTAGCACTTGAAGCAGATGAGCAATAAACATCATTTTTGTCAATAATTTTTTAGTTTTATGTGCTCAGTATTTTGATTTTAACTTTTAAAGGCTTAAAATGACAATCTTATTTTTAAGTTACTAGGGGCTTTGCCCCTAGGCTCGCTACGCTCGTTCCTCTGTTAGGACTAATAGCGAGATACATAGGGGTGATTCTCGGACAATGTAACAGCTTCCATTCCTTTACTGTTGTTACCCTTATGCGAAGGACTTTTCATCACTGTTGAATTATCAGCTTTAAAATTCAATTAAAAATCGAAATTTTAAGATATAGGCTTGAAATGAGGTTTATATGAAGAATAAAGCTTTCAGCTTCCAGATGATGCAATTATTTTCTTTGTAAGATAAAAACTCGAGGAGCATCGATATTACATCCACAAAAATGGACGATATTTCTTGAAAAACTGTGTTTCATTTTTTGATGAAAATATTAGTCTGTTTTAAAATATTTTTAAACAAATGAGGTCTAGTTTGAAAGAGAAAGGTCTGTAGTCTTAGATTGTAAAAAGATCAAAATTCTACGATCATGTTTTGGCGAGTTCTCGTAATCTGAAGATGAAAAAGTGAATATTTTCCCACAAAACATAAAATAAAAAAATTCCGACGAAGATGAGACATGTCTTACTTTGGTCGCCCCATTTTTCTGCATCCATTGGTATCGCTCTCGACCCCATAACCCCAGCGGTTTCGGAGGAGATAGCGTGACAAGCTTTTGACAGCGGCAGTGGGAGTTACTTTTTTTTAGAATAGAGAGAATTATTTATGATATCGGAGATTTTACGATACGAAATGTTAAGGGCCTCGTAGGCTCGGAGACCTCCCACAGCCTAATTTTTCCCGACAACAGCCACCGGCAGCGCAGGACTAGAATTAACTGTAAAAGAGGGTGGCGTCATACAACCGAAAGTACCGATTTTCCGTTCCCAAACGGAGAAAAAAAGGATGTTTCGGGATGATCCGACGTTCTCCTTGTGTGCCTAAAATCCTCATCCGTAAAAACTAGCGACACCGCTTCATTGAAATAAATTGCTTTTTCGACCACATGCAGGTCAAAAGAATGGCGTCTGGGACGCCATTCGAAGTGTTACTTAAAGCTCTCGTTGATCAAGAGTCCTTCGAACAGCTAAATGTTTCCCGTAATTTTACACCTGGAACTGGGCCTGAACTATCCGTAAATGACTTCATAGAGCAAAAAATTTCAGATTATTCCGATTCTGATCGAACTTAAAATGGAAATGTCGGGACCGACGTTCACAGTTTTTGGATGGGATTTCTTGGGCAAACTCAAACTTTTCTCCGAAAATAAAACCCCTTAGAGACCTGGGACGATAGGGGCTCCGACGCGTTTGCGATGTCTGCGATCACGCTGTATGGCTAATTCGTTTTTTCGACCCTCTAGTTGCAAAAAGTAGTGCTTGGGACGGTATTTGAAAGGTTCTCGTAGGCTTGAGGGCTTACATACAGCCAAATATGTCCCGAACAAAGGAACAAAAACTCACCGGGGTCTCAGGCCAAGCGATGACGTTATAGAACCGAAATTAACGATTTTTCCTCAACCATTGAGACAAAAACAGAGGTCTGATGTTCCCTTTGTTTGTCGAGGCTCCTCGAGGTCTGAAAAACTGGAATTTGCTCCGAAAAAATCCAAAAAACTTTCGAGGCGCAAGGGTCGATCGGTGCGACGACGCGTCCGTGAAGTCGGCGATACCACTGTATGTACGGATCGCTTTTTCGGCCCCTTAGAAGCCAAACAAAGCACTAGAGATATTGCCCTAAGTGTTTCTGACAGGTCTCGTAGACCCGGAGTCGTCACTTGACTCGGTTCCAAGTTCCGGGACCGGCTTGTAAGGGGTAATGCTGGCCACCTATACGGTGAATGGCGAGCAGTCTCCCGGTGTACATACAGGCGAATGCTTAGCCACAAGTGCCTCCGCGTTCGAAAAAAAAACTTGGGATTCTGGCCTTCAATTATCCGTAAATGTGTTCGCAAAACGGAGATATCGAGACGGTCCGATATTTTTCCTACGGATTTTGTTTAGAGAGATTTTATCGTGAAGAAAAAGAGGACCATTAGATTTTTAACCATGATTAAGGAAGTGCGATTTAAAAGGAGTTTCAGAACCACTAAACTAGAGTATACATTTCATATCATCCATTCGTGTAATTACATGTTGTGTGTCCTGCCTTTTTTTACCTATATATTTTTCCCCGGTAGAAACGTCCCTTCAAAATGAGTGATAGATACAATGTAATAGAGAAAATAAGGCACTACTTCAAAACTTTAAGGTTGCTGTGTACTAACCCTATTGGATTCGTTCACCTCAATGTTAACCTATGGAGAAAATGTGTCTACTATTGACCGCTACATCAATGCTAATAATCCAATAAAAATGGTACTTTCAGATAGTCTCAACTTTTCTGCACCTTGCAACAGGATTCATTTTATAAATTGCGTCCACTAAAGGAATTTAGGAACGTTTTAAATCACACTAGACCAGATTTTTCCCCTCGAATAATTTAAATTTTAAATTACTATTTGCATAAAAAAACGAAAAATACCCCAACGTGTAAAATTACTTTCTCTAAAAATCTTCCAATCCAAGTGGGCAATTCCTTGGACACATTTTCTCCATACGTTAACACTGAGGTGAGCGAATCCAATAGGGCTAATACACAGAAGCCATAAAGCGGAAAAGTTAGGAAGCCACTGAGCTAGACAAAACATCTCGAACTGCCCGTTCTGTCTACAATACGTCGTGTATTTCGCATTATTCACTGAGTTTTTCTTTTTTCTATCCCTCGGGAGAGAGATGGTATGAGAATTTGTGATGTATACGATACAAAGGAAAAATAAGACAAAAATTTAATGCGGAAAAGTTTGGGAAAAACTGAACTAGTTTTCGCTATATAATTCTTCCTGTGTCATTCATCTTCTAGGAAAAGGTTTGCTTTTCCCCCCTGAGTTAAGAGTGACATGGAAACTCGTTCAGGTTTCAGTACAAAAGCGAAAAAAAGTAATTCGTAAGCACCTGAAAAATGGGTAATATTTAAAAAATTAATGTGATCGGGAACTAAATATATCAACGAGTACCGTAATATCTAATTTTTTTTTAGTTAAACTTACAATACTAGTTTTTTTGAAATTATTAAGCTAATACATTTTTTGACAGCAAACTGAAGAACATATGAATTCTAAATACCTAAAAATTAAATGTGATCGGGAACTAAATATATCAACGAGTACCGTAATATCTAATTTTTTAATTAAACTTACAATACTAGTTTTTGAAATTATTAAGCTAATAAATTTTTTGACAACAAACTGAAGAACATATGAATTCTAAATATCTAAAAATTTAATGTGATCGGGAACTAAATATATCAACGAGTACTGTAATATCTAATTTTTTTTAATTAAACTTACAATACTAGTTTTTTGAAATTATTAAGCTAATAAATTTTTTGACAACAAACTGAAGAACATATGAATTCTAGAAAAAAACTGGAAAACGAGTTGATAGAATACAATTGCCCAAAAAGAGAATTTATATTATAGAGAAAACCGTCGCTTAACATCTATTGGCGTTTTCTTCGTAATTGATCTTTTACATTTATAAGACATTTATATTAGTTAGACGTTTATCTAAAAATTTAATGTGATTGGGAACTAAATATATCAGCGAGTGCTGTAATATCTAAAATTTTTTAGTTAAAATTACAATACCAGTTTCTAAAAAATTATTAAGATAATAATTTTTTGACAACAAACTGAATAACATATGAATTCTAGAAAAAACTGGAAAACGAGTTGATAGAATACAATTGCCCAAAAAGAGAATTTATATTATAGAGAAAACCGTCGCTTAACATCTATTGGCGTTTTCTTCGTAATTGATCTTTTACATTTATAAGACATTTATATTAGTTAGACGTTTATCTAAAAATTTAATGTGATTGGGAACTAAATATATCAGCGAGTGCTGTAATATCTAAAATTTTTTAGTTAAAATTACAATACCAGTTTCTAAAAAATTATTAAGATAATAATTTTTTGACAACAAACTGAATAACATATGAATTCTAGAAAAAACTGGAAAACGAGTTGATAGAATACAATTGCCCAAAAAGAGAATTTATATTATAGAGAAAACCGTCGCTTAACATCTATTGGCGTTTTCTTCGTAATTGATCTTTTACATTTATAAGACATTTATATTAGTTAGACGTTTATCTAAAAATTTAATGTGATTGGGAACTAAATATATCAGCGAGTGCTGTAATATCTAAAATATTTTAGTTAAAATTACAATACCAGTTTCTAAAAAATTATTAAGATAATAATTTTTTTACAACAAACTGAAGAGCATATGAATTCTAAGAAAAACTGGAAAAAGAATTGACTGAACACAATTGCCCCAAAAGAGAATATATTATACATAGAGAGCACCGTCGTTTAACATCTGTTGACTTTTTTTACGTTTATAGATCTTTTCCATTTATAAGACGTTTATCTTATTTAGGCGTTTATCTAAAAATTTAATGTGATCAGGAACTAAATATTTCAACGAGTACTGCAATACCTAACTTTTTTTAGTTAAACGTACAATACCAGTTATTTAAAATTATTAAGCAAATAAATTTTTGACAATAAATTGAAGAACATATGCATTCTAAGAAAAACTGGAAAGAGAGTTGACAGAACACAATTGCCCAAAAGGAGAATATATTATAGAGAGCACCGTAGCTTAACATCTATTGAAGTTTTTTTCGTTTATAGATATTTTCCCTTTATAAGACGTTTATCTTATGTCGTGATTCATCTCAATGCATTATTTGCATACTGAGCTTTGGTTATTTTAATGGACGCCTCTTTATCTGTAAGACACTTTGAGGCAGCACTTAAAAGACGTATAAATGGTGATCCGCGGCACTTTGTTTATTCAAATAATTCAGCATTTACAAGTAAAATATTCATACATGTTTCATAATTTATGACTCTGAATTGGATATACTCTCCTGTTTCACATTCAGCTAGAGTTTTGTATCATGCTGATTTAACAGTTCCTTGCAGTTTACCATAAAAGATTTATGACGAATGCCCGATCATTATGAATATCCATAACTCAGTGATAAATTATCGGCAACAGTAATTCAAAATCATTATCCAGTCTCGGATTTATACCTATTTTGACGCTGAAAATGCAGCGTTATTTAACGAGGGGCAGAATCTCGAAATTTGAGTTGCATGAGATAGCATTGAAAAAGTTAATCTCCAGAAATCTACCCGGATGTCTATATCAACAAATGCAATGAATTTTGATGAACTTCAGAACTAAGGCTATGCATTGAATTTAAAAATGGCTCTCAACAGGGGTCCATGTTCGTGTAATACATTCATGTAACAAATACAGGCAATATTCCTCTACTTCAAAAGAGAGAAGAGGCAATTCTGTGAACAAATAAATTTTGCATTTTTACTGGTATTGGAGTTTATAGCCGTTTGTAAAGTTAAAGGTGTTTTAGCAACAACTTTACTTAACCCCTATTGTACAAGGCTTAGTGCTTAGTGAAAAACAAACCTTTAAATAGTTTTTTTTTACCATGTTTTTATTAACTCGCTTTCTTGTTTGTTTGTGTGTTTTGTGTGTGTGTGTGTATTTGTCCAGTACAAATCTTGCAATCAATTTTTAACTAACATCCCGACTAGCTAGACATTTGAAACTTTTAGAATAGCTCAGAACACGATGACAATGCATTATTTTAATACCTTTAGCCACCTTTAAGCAGAATTAAATTCATTTTCAGTTATTTTCAATTAATTTTGTTTTGTAGACTGGTGCAGCCATCTATTGGCCGGAACGGGAACGAAAGGTTAAACGCAAGTTAACTTCCAACTAACTTCATTTTCTTTCAAGTTGAGGGGATAATTCATCAAAAAAATTTTTAAAAAATGGTATATAAAAAGTTCTTTTTATCTTACTGGTATTGGAGTTTATAGCCATTTGTAAAGTAAAAGTTTTTTGCAACAACTTTACTTAAAACTCTATTACACCAAGGTTTAGTGTATAGAGTAAATACTAAGGGTCACTCTATTTGAATTTGATACAAACACAATTTATACATGGAACAATGTTTATTGAATATTCTTGCACATGTAGGCTTTGCTTTTAACAACAAGATTCATACGTACTACTTGTACAGATATATAAATACAGCTTTCAAGAACAATATATTTTTCAATACTCACGAACAGTAAGTCAACCAGCAATTCTGCCACGTAAACTTTGGGCCCCCTAAGCACTAGCGCAGGATAACACCCGGAGCTACTTACCTCGTAGCTCCCTCTCGCTTATCTATCAACCTTAACAAACCTTCTTCAACATTAACCACCTTTTTTATTAATGACGCTGCATGGTATTTATACTAAGCGCGTATGCCGAAATTAGCATATCTCAAGCAGCTTCTTTAATTCATTCACTCAAAAGTTCGAATCTTGAGAATCGAATCTTGTGTATATCTTACAAGTGCTTTGTGAAAAATAAACCTTTAAATAGTTTTTTTTTAAATTTATTTGATTTGCCCGGTATTTCATAGACACAGCGATAATATTACTGAAACCAGAGATGACGTTTCGTAACCCCTAAAGAGCGTGTTCCCAGGCGGCGGATATCGGAATGCCTCCACTGGAATTTCCATTAGGAGGTAGAAGGGAAATAAAATACCTTCCGCTGACCAACAGGTAGAAGTCCTGTTCGATTCTTGAGAATCGAATCTTGTGTATACCTTACAAGTGCTTTGTGAAAAATAAACCTTTAAATAGTTTATTTTTTAATTTATTTGATTTGCCCGGTATTTCATAGACACAGCGATAATATTACTGAAACCAGAGATGACGTTTCGTAACCCCTAAAGAGCGTGTTCCCAGGCGGCGGATATCGGAATGCCTCCACTGGAATTTCCATTAGGAGGTAGAAGGGAAATAAAATACCTTCCGCTGACCAACAGGTAGAAGTCCTGTTCGATTCTTGAGAATCGAATCTTGTGTATACCTTACAAGTGCTTTGTGAAAAATAAACCTTTAAATAGTTTATTTTTTAATTTATTTGATTTGCCCGGTATTTCATAGACACAGCGATAATATTACTGAAACCAGAGATGACGTTTCGTAACCCCTAAAGAGCGTGTTCCCAGGCGGCGGATATCGGAATGCCTCCACTGGAATTTCCATTAGGAGGTAGAAGGGAAATAAAATACCTTCCGCTGACCAACAGGTAGAAGTCCTGTTCGATTCTTGAGAATCGAATCTTGTGTATACCTTACAAGTGCTTTGTGAAAAATAAACCTTTAAATAGTTTTTTTTTAAATTTATTTGATTTGCCCGGTATTTCATAGACACAGCGATAATATTACTGAAACCAGAGATTACGTTTCGTAACCCCTAAAGAGCGTGTTCCCAGGCGGCGGATATCGGAATGCCTCCACTGGAATTTCCATTAGGAGGTAGAAGGGAAATAAAATACCTTCCGCTGACCAACAGGTAGAAGTCCTGTTCGATTCTTGAGAATCGAATCTTGTGTATACCTTACAAGTGCTTTGTGAAAAATAAACCTTTAAATAGTTTTTTTTTTTTTAATTTATTTGATTTGCCCGGTATTTCATAGACACAGCGATAATATTACTGAAACCAGAGATGACGTTTCGTAACCCCTAAAGAGCGTGTTCCCAGGCGGCGGATATCGGAATGCCTCCACTGGAATTTCCATTAGGAGGTAGAAAGGAAATAAAATACCTTCCGCTGACCAACAGGTAGAAGTCCTGTTCGATTCTTGAGAATCGAATCTTGTGTATACCTTACAAGTGCTTTGTGAAAAATAAACCTTTAAATAGTTTTTTTTTTAATTTATTTGATTTGCCCGGTATTTCATAGACACAGCGATAATATTACTGAAACCAGAGATGACGTTTCGTAACCCCTAAAGAGCGTGTTCCCAGGCGGCGGATATCGGAATGCCTCCACTGGAATTTCCATTAGGAGGTAGAAGGGAAATAAAATACCTTCCGCTGACCAACAGGTAGAAGTCCTGTTCGATTCTTGAGAATCGAATCTTGTGTATACCTTACAAGTGCTTTGTGAAAAATAAACCTTTAAATAGTTTATTTTTTAATTTATTTGATTTGCCCGGTATTTCATAGACACAGCGATAATATTACTGAAACCAGAGATGACGTTTCGTAACCCCTAAAGAGCGTGTTCCCAGGCGGCGGATATCGGAATGCCTCCACTGGAATTTCCATTAGGAGGTAGAAGGGAAAAAAAATACCTTCCGCTGACCAACAGGTAGAAGTCCTGTTCGATTCTTGAGAATCGAATCTTGTGTATATCTTACAAGTGCTTTGTGAAAAATAAACCTTTAAATAGTTTTTTTTTTAATTTATTTGATTTGACCGGTATTTCATAGACACAGCGATAATATTACTGAAACCAGAGATGACGTTTCGTAACCCCTAAAGAGCGTGTTCCCAGGCGGCGGATATCGGAATGCCTCCACTGGAATTTCCATTAGGAGGTAGAAGGGAAATAAAATACCTTCCGCTGACCAACAGGTAGAAGTCCTGTTCGATTCTTGAGAATCGAATCTTGTGTATACCTTACAAGTGCTTTGTGAAAAATAAACCTTTAAATAGTTTATTTTTTAATTTATTTGATTTGCCCGGTATTTCATAGACACAGCGATAATATTACTGAAACCAGAGATGACGTTTCGTAACCCCTAAAGAGCGTGTTCCCAGGCGGCGGATATCGGAATGCCTCCACTGGAATTTCCATTAGGAGGTAGAAGGGAAATAAAATACCTTCCGCTGACCAACAGGTAGAAGTCCTGTTCGATTCTTGAGAATCGAATCTTGTGTATACCTTACAAGTGCTTTGTGAAAAATAAACCTTTAAATAGTTTATTTTTTAATTTATTTGATTTGCCCGGTATTTCATAGACACAGCGATAATATTACTGAAACCAGAGATGACGTTTCGTAACCCCTAAAGAGCGTGTTCCCAGGCGGCGGATATCGGAATGCCTCCACTGGAATTTCCATTAGGAGGTAGAAGGGAAATAAAATACCTTCCGCTGACCAACAGGTAGAAGTCCTGTTCGATTCTTGAGAATCGAATCTTGTGTATACCTTACAAGTGCTTTGTGAAAAATAAACCTTTAAATAGTTTTTTTTTTAATTTATTTGATTTGCCCGGTATTTCATAGACACAGCGATAATATTACTGAAACCAGAGATTACGTTTCGTAACCCCTAAAGAGCGTGTTCCCAGGCGGCGGATATCGGAATGCCTCCACTGGAATTTCCATTAGGAGGTAGAAGGGAAATAAAATACCTTCCGCTGACCAACAGGTAGAAGTCCTGTTCGATTCTTGAGAATCGAATCTTGTGTATACCTTACAAGTGCTTTGTGAAAAATAAACCTTTAAATAGTTTTTTTTTTTTAATTTATTTGATTTGCCCGGTATTTCATAGACACAGCGATAATATTACTGAAACCAGAGATGACGTTTCGTAACCCCTAAAGAGCGTGTTCCCAGGCGGCGGATATCGGAATGCCTCCACTGGAATTTCCATTAGGAGGTAGAAAGGAAATAAAATACCTTCCGCTGACCAACAGGTAGAAGTCCTGTTCGATTCTTGAGAATCGAATCTTGTGTATACCTTACAAGTGCTTTGTGAAAAATAAACCTTTAAATAGTTTTTTTTTTAATTTATTTGATTTGCCCGGTATTTCATAGACACAGCGATAATATTACTGAAACCAGAGATGACGTTTCGTAACCCCTAAAGAGCGTGTTCCCATGCGGCGGATATCGGAATGCCTCCACTGGAATTTCCATTAGGAGGTAGAAAGGAAATAAAATACCTTCCGCTGACCAACAGGTAGAAGTCCTGTTCGATTCTTGAGAATCGAATCTTGTGTATACCTTACAAGTGCTTTGTGAAAAATAAACCTTTAAATAGTTTATTTTTTAATTTATTTGATTTGCCCGGTATTTCATAGACACAGCGATAATATTACTGAAACCAGAGATGACGTTTCGTAACCCCTAAAGAGCGTGTTCCCAGGCGGCGGATATCGGAATGCCTCCACTGGAATTTCCATTAGGAGGTAGAAGGGAAATAAAATACCTTCCGCTGACCAACAGGTAGAAGTCCTGTTCGATTCTTGAGAATCGAATCTTGTGTATACCTTACAAGTGCTTTGTGAAAAATAAACCTTTAAATAGTTTTTTTTTTTAATTTATTTGATTTGCCCGGTATTTCATAGACACAGCGATAATATTACTGAAACCAGAGATGACGTTTCGTAACCCCTAAAGAGCGTGTTCCCAGGCGGCGGATATCGGAATGCCTCCACTGGAATTTCCATTAGGAGGTAGAAGGGAAATAAAATACCTTCCGCTGACCAACAGGTAGAAGTCCTGTTCGATTCTTGAGAATCGAATCTTGTGTATACCTTACAAGTGCTTTGTGAAAAATAAACCTTTAAATAGTTTTTTTTTTAATTTATTTGATTTGCCCGGTATTTCATAGACACAGCGATAATATTACTGAAACCAGAGATTACGTTTCGTAACCCCTAAAGAGCGTGTTCCCAGGCGGCGGATATCGGAATGCCTCCACTGGAATTTCCATTAGGAGGTAGAAGGGAAATAAAATACCTTCCGCTGACCAACAGGTAGAAGTCCTGTTCGATTCTTGAGAATCGAATCTTGTGTATACCTTACAAGTGCTTTGTGAAAAATAAACCTTTAAATAGTTTTTTTTTTTAATTTATTTGATTTGCCCGGTATTTCATAGACACAGCGATAATATTACTGAAACCAGAGATGACGTTTCGTAACCCCTAAAGAGCGTGTTCCCAGGCGGCGGATATCGGAATGCCTCCACTGGAATTTCCATTAGGAGGTAGAAGGGAAATAAAATACCTTCCGCTGACCAACAGGTAGAAGTCCTGTTCGATTCTTGAGAATCGAATCTTGTGTATACCTTACAAGTGCTTTGTGAAAAATAAACCTTTAAATAGTTTTTTTTTTAAATTTATTTGATTTGCCCGGTATTTCATAGACACAGCGATAATATTACTGAAACCAGAGATGACGTTTCGTAACCCCTAAAGAGCGTGTTCCCAGGCGGCGGATATCGGAATGCCTCCACTGGAATTTCCATTAGGAGGTAGAAGGGAAATAAAATACCTTCCGCTGACCAACAGGTAGAAGTCCTGTTCGATTCTTGAGAATCGAATCTTGTGCATACCTTACAAGTGCTTTGTGAAAAATAAACCTTTAAATAGTTTATTTTTAATTTATTTGATTTGCCCGGTATTTCATAGACACAGCGATAATATTACTGAAACCAGAGATGACGTTTCGTAACCCCTAAAGAGCGTGTTCCCAGGCGGCGGATATCGGAATGCCTCCACTGGAATTTCCATTAGGAGGTAGAAGGGAAAAAAAATACCTTCCGCTGACCAACAGGTAGAAGTCCTGTTCGATTCTTGAGAATCGAATCTTGTGTATATCTTACAAGTGCTTTGTGAAAAATAAACCTTTAAATAGTTTTTTTTTTAATTTATTTGATTTGACCGGTATTTCATAGACACAGCGATAATATTACTGAAACCAGAGATGACGTTTCGTAACCCCTAAAGAGAGTGTTCCCAGGCGGCGGATATCGGAATGCCTCCACTGGAATTTCCATTAGGAGGTAGAAGGGAAATAAAATACCTAACGCTGACCAACAGGTAGAAGTCCTGTTCGATTCTTGAGAATCGAATCTTGTGTATACCTTACAAGTGCTTTGTGAAAAATAAACCTTTAAATAGTTTTTTTTTTAATTTATTTGATTTGCCCGGTATTTCATAGACACAGCGATAATATTACTGAAACCAGAGATTACGTTTCGTAACCCCTAAAGAGCGTGTTCCCAGGCGGCGGATATCGGAATGCCTCCACTGGAATTTCCATTAGGAGGTAGAAGGGAAATAAAATACCTTCCGCTGACCAACAGGTAGAAGTCCTGTTCGATTCTTGAGAATCGAATCTTGTGTATACCTTACAAGTGCTTTGTGAAAAATAAACCTTTAAATAGTTTTTTTTTTTTTAATTTATTTGATTTGCCCGGTATTTCATAGACACAGCGATAATATTACTGAAACCAGAGATGACGTTTCGTAACCCCTAAAGAGCGTGTTCCCAGGCGGCGGATATCGGAATGCCTCCACTGGAATTTTCCATTAGGAGGTAGAAAGGAAATAAAATACCTTCCGCTGACCAACAGGTAGAAGTCCTGTTCGATTCTTGAGAATCGAATCTTGTGTATACCTTACAAGTGCTTTGTGAAAAATAAACCTTTAAATAGTTTTTTTTTTTTTAATTTATTTGATTTGCCCGGTATTTCATAGACACAGCGATAATATTACTGAAACCAGAGATGACGTTTCGTAACCCCTAAAGAGCGTGTTCCCAGGCGGCGGATATCGGAATGCCTCCACTGGAATTTCCATTAGGAGGTAGAAGGGAAATAAAATACCTTCCGCTGACCAACAGGTAGAAGTCCAGTTCGATTCTTGAGAATCGAATCTTGTGTATACCTTAGAAGTGCTTTGTGAAAAATAAACCTTTAAATAGTTTTTTTTTAAATTTATTTGATTTGCCCGGTATTTCATAGACACAGCGATAATATTACTGAAACCAGAGATTACGTTTCGTAACCCCTAAAGAGCGTGTTCCCAGGCGGCGGATATCGGAATGCCTCCACTGGAATTTCCATTAGGAGGTAGAAGGGAAATAAAATACCTTCCGCTGACCAACAGGTAGAAGTCCTGTTCGATTCTTGAGAATCGAATCTTGTGTATACCTTACAAGTGCTTTGTGAAAAATAAACCTTTAAATAGTTTTTTTTTTTAATTTATTTGATTTGCCCGGTATTTCATAGACACAGCGATAATATTACTGAAACCAGAGATGACGTTTCGTAACCCCTAAAGAGCGTGTTCCCAGGCGGCGGATATCGGAATGCCTCCACTGGAATTTCCATTAGGAGGTAGAAGGGAAATAAAATACCTTCCGCTGACCAACAGGTAGAAGTCCTGTTCGATTCTTGAGAATCGAATCTTGTGTATACCTTACAAGTGCTTTGTGAAAAATAAACCTTTAAATAGTTTTTTTTTTAAATTTATTTGATTTGCCCGGTATTTCATAGACACAGCGATAATATTACTGAAACCAGAGATGACGTTTCGTAACCCCTAAAGAGCGTGTTCCCAGGCGGCGGATATCGGAATGCCTCCACTGGAATTTCCATTAGGAGGTAGAAGGGAAATAAAATACCTTCCGCTGACCAACAGGTAGAAGTCCTGTTCGATTCTTGAGAATCGAATCTTGTGCATACCTTACAAGTGCTTTGTGAAAAATAAACCTTTAAATAGTTTATTTTTTAATTTATTTGATTTGCCCGGTATTTCATAGACACAGCGATAATATTACTGAAACCAGAGATGACGTTTCGTAACCCCTAAAGAGCGTGTTCCCAGGCGGCGGATATCGGAATGCCTCCACTGGAATTTCCATTAGGAGGTAGAAGGGAAAAAAAATACCTTCCGCTGACCAACAGGTAGAAGTCCTGTTCGATTCTTGAGAATCGAATCTTGTGTATATCTTACAAGTGCTTTGTGAAAAATAAACCTTTAAATAGTTTTTTTTTTAATTTATTTGATTTGACCGGTATTTCATAGACACAGCGATAATATTACTGAAACCAGAGATGACGTTTCGTAACCCCTAAAGAGCGTGTTCCCAGGCGGCGGATATCGGAATGCCTCCACTGGAATTTCCATTAGGAGGTAGAAGGGAAATAAAATACCTAACGCTGACCAACAGGTAGAAGTCCTGTTCGATTCTTGAGAATCGAATCTTGTGTATACCTTACAAGTGCTTTGTGAAAAATAAACCTTTAAATAGTTTTTTCTTAATTTATTTGATTTGCCCGGTATTTCATAGACACAGCGATAATATTACTGAAACCAGAGATTACGTTTCGTAACCCCTAAAGAGCGTGTTCCCAGGCGGCGGATATCGGAATGCCTCCACTGGAATTTCCATTAGGAGGTAGAAGGGAAATAAAATACCTTCCGCTGACCAACAGGTAGAAGTCCTGTTCGATTCTTGAGAATCGAATCTTGTGTATACCTTACAAGTGCTTTGTGAAAAATAAACCTTTAAATAGTTTTTTTTTTTTTAATTTATTTGATTTGCCCGGTATTTCATAGACACAGCGATAATATTACTGAAACCAGAGATGACGTTTCGTAACCCCTAAAGAGCGTGTTCCCAGGCGGCGGATATCGGAATGCCTCCACTGGAATTTTCCATTAGGAGGTAGAAAGGAAATAAAATACCTTCCGCTGACCAACAGGTAGAAGTCCTGTTCGATTCTTGAGAATCGAATCTTGTGTATACCTTACAAGTGCTTTGTGAAAAATAAACCTTTAAATAGTTTTTTTTTTTAATTTATTTGATTTGCCCGGTATTTCATAGACACAGCGATAATATTACTGAAACCAGAGATGACGTTTCGTAACCCCTAAAGAGCGTGTTCCCAGGCGGCGGATATCGGAATGCCTCCACTGGAATTTCCATTAGGAGGTAGAAGGGAAATAAAATACCTTCCGCTGACCAACAGGTAGAAGTCCAGTTCGATTCTTGAGAATCGAATCTTGTGTATACCTTAGAAGTGCTTTGTGAAAAATAAACCTTTAAATAGTTTTTTTTTTAATTTATTTGATTTGACCGGTATTTCATAGACACAGCGATAATATTACTGAAACCAGAGATGACGTTTCGTAACCCCTAAAGAGCGTGTTCCCAGGCGGCGGATATCGGAATGCCTCCACTGGAATTTCCATTAGGAGGTAGAAGGGAAATAAAATACCTTCCGCTGACCAACAGGTAGAAGTCCTGTTCGATTCTTGAGAATCGAATCTTGTGTATACCTTACAAGTGCTTTGTGAAAAATAAACCTTTAAATAGTTTTTTTTTAATTTATTTGATTTGCCCGGTATTTCATAGACACAGCGATAATATTACTGAAACCAGAGATTACGTTTCGTAACCCCTAAAGAGCGTGTTCCCAGGCGGCGGATATCGGAATGCCTCCACTGGAATTTCCATTAGGAGGTAGAAGGGAAATAAAATACCTTCCGCTGACCAACAGGTAGAAGTCCTGTTCGATTCTTGAGAATCGAATCTTGTGTAACCTTACAAGTGCTTTGTGAAAAATAAACCTTTAAATAGTTTTTTTTTTTAAATTTATTTGATTTGCCCGGTATTTCATAGACACAGCGATAATATTACTGAAACCAGAGATGACGTTTCGTAACCCCTAAAGAGCGTGTTCCCAGGCGGCGGATATCGGAATGCCTCCACTGGAATTTTCCATTAGGAGGTAGAAGGGAAATAAAATACCTTCCGCTGACCAACAGGTAGAAGTCCTGTTCGATTCTTGAGAATCGAATCTTGTGTATACCTTACAAGTGCTTTGTGAAAAATAAACCTTTAAATAGTTTTTTTTTTATTATTTATTTGATTTGCCCGGTATTTCATAGACACAGCGATAATATTACTGAAACCAGAGATGACGTTTCGTAACCCCTAAAGAGCGTGTTCCCAGGCGGCGGATATCGGAATGCCTCCACTGGAATTTCC
The DNA here is from genome assembly GCA_907164885.2 of Dolomedes plantarius. NCBI lineage: Eukaryota > Metazoa > Arthropoda > Arachnida > Araneae > Dolomedidae > Dolomedes > Dolomedes plantarius. The sequence continues at coordinate 10,090,468 of OU015502.1, forward strand.
ATTAGGAGGTAGAAGGGAAATAAAATACCTTCCGCTGACCAACAGGTAGAAGTCCTGTTCGATTCTTGAGAATCGAATCTTGTGTATACCTTACAAGTGCTTTGTGAAAAATAAACCTTTAAATAGTTTTTTTTTTAATTTATTTGATTTGCCCGGTATTTCATAGACACAGCGATAATATTACTGAAACCAGAGATTACGTTTCGTAACCCCTAAAGAGCGTGTTCCCAGGCGGCGGATATCGGAATGCCTCCACTGGAATTTCCATTAGGAGGTAGAAGGGAAATAAAATACCTTCCGCTGACCAACAGGTAGAAGTCCTGTTCGATTCTTGAGAATCGAATCTTGTGTATACCTTACAAGTGCTTTGTGAAAAATAAACCTTTAAATAGTTTTTTTTTTAAATTTATTTGATTTGCCCGGTATTTCATAGACACAGCGATAATATTACTGAAACCAGAGATGACGTTTCGTAACCCCTAAAGAGCGTGTTCCCAGGCGGCGGATATCGGAATGCCTCCACTGGAATTTCCATTAGGAGGTAGAAGGGAAATAAAATACCTTCCGCTGACCAACAGGTAGAAGTCCTGTTCGATTCTTGAGAATCGAATCTTGTGTATACCTTACAAGTGCTTTGTGAAAAATAAACCTTTAAATAGTTTTTTTTTTAATTTATTTGATTTGCCCGGTATTTCATAGACACAGCGATAATATTACTGAAACCAGAGATGACGTTTCGTAACCCCTAAAGAGCGTGTTCCCAGGCGGCGGATATCGGAATGCCTCCACTGGAATTTCCATTAGGAGGTAGAAGGGAAATAAAATACCTTCCGCTGACCAACAGGTAGAAGTCCTGTTCGATTCTTGAGAATCGAATCTTGTGTATACCTTACAAGTGCTTTGTGAAAAATAAACCTTTAAATAGTTTTTTTTTTAATTTATTTGATTTGCCCGGTATTTCATAGACACAGCGATAATATTACTGAAACCAGAGATGACGTTTCGTAACCCCTAAAGAGCGTGTTCCCAGGCGGCGGATATCGGAATGCCTCCACTGGAATTTCCATTAGGAGGTAGAAGGGAAATAAAATACCTTCCGCTGACCAACAGGTAGAAGTCCTGTTCGATTCTTGAGAATCGAATCTTGTGTATACCTTACAAGTGCTTTGTGAAAAATAAACCTTTAAATAGTTTTTTTTTTTATTTATTTGATTTGCCCGGTATTTCATAGACACAGCGATAATATTACTGAAACCAGAGATGACGTTTCGTAACCCCTAAAGAGCGTGTTCCCAGGCGGCGGATATCGGAATGCCTCCACTGGAATTTCCATTAGGAGGTAGAAGGGAAATAAAATACCTTCCGCTGACCAACAGGTAGAAGTCCTGTTCGATTCTTGAGAATCGAATCTTGTGTATACCTTACAAGTGCTTTGTGAAAAATAAACCTTTAAATAGTTTTTTTTAATTTATTTGATTTGCCCGGTATTTCATAGACACAGCGATAATATTACTGAAACCAGAGATGACGTTTCGTAACTCCTAAAGAGCGTGTTCCCAGGCGGCGGATATCGGAATGCCTCCACTGGAATTTCCATTAGGAGGTAGAAAGGAAATAAAATACCTTCCGCTGACCAACAGGTAGAAGTCCTGTTCGATTCTTGAGAATCGAATCTTGTGTATACCTTACAAGTGCTTTGTGAAAAATAAACCTTTAAATAGTTTTTTTTTTAATTTATTTGATTTGCCCGGTATTTCATAGACACAGCGATAATATTACTGAAACCAGAGATGACGTTTCGTAACCCCTAAAGAGCGTGTTCCCAGGCGGCGGATATCGGAATGCCTCCACTGGAATTTCCATTAGGAGGTAGAAGGGAAATAAAATACCTTCCGCTGACCAACAGGTAGAAGTCCTGTTCGATTCTTGAGAATCGAATCTTGTGTATACCTTACAAGTGCTTTGTGAAAAATAAACCTTTAAATAGTTTTTTTTTTAATTTATTTGATTTGCCCGGTATTTCATAGACACAGCGATAATATTACTGAAACCAGAGATGACGTTTCGTAACCCCTAAAGAGCGTGTTCCCAGGCGGCGGATATCGGAATGCCTCCACTGGAATTTCCATTAGGAGGTAGAAGGGAAATAAAATACCTTCCGCTGACCAACAGGTAGAAGTCCTGTTCGATTCTTGAGAATCGAATCTTGTGTATACCTTACAAGTGCTTTGTGAAAAATAAACCTTTAAATAGTTTGTTTTTTTTTAATTTATTTGATTTGCCCGGTATTTCATAGACACAGCGATAATATTACTGAAACCAGAGATGACGTTTCGTAACCCCTCAAGAGCGTGTTCCCAGGCGGCGGATATCGGAATGCCTCCACTGGAATTTCCATTAGGAGGTAGAAGGGAAATAAAATACCTTCCGCTGACCAACAGGTAGAAGTCCTGTTCGATTCTTGAGAATCGAATCTTGTGTATACCTTACAAGTGCTTTGTGAAAAATAAACCTTTAAATAGTTTTTTTTTTTAATTTATTTGATTTGCCCGGTATTTCATAGACACAGCGATAATATTACTGAAACGAGAGATGACGTTTCATAACCCCTAAAGAGCGTGTTCCCAGGCGGCGGATATCGGAATGCCTCCACTGGAATTTCCATTAGGAGGTAGAAGGGAAATAAAATACCTTCCGCTGACCAACAGGTAGAAGTCCTGTTCGATTCTTGAGAATCGAATCTTGTGTATACCTTACAAGTGCTTTGTGAAAAATAAACCTTTAAATAGTTTTTTTTTTTAATTTATTTGATTTGCCCGGTATTTCATAGACACAGCGATAATATTACTGAAACCAGAGATGACGTTTCGTAACCCCTAAAGAGCGTGTTCCCAGGCGGCGGATATCGGAATGCCTCCACTGGAATTTTCCATTAGGAGGTAGAAGGGAAATAAAATACCTTCCGCTGACCAACAGGTAGAAGTCCTGTTCGATTCTTGAGAATCGAATCTTGTGTATACCTTACAAGTGCTTTGTGAAAAATAAACCTTTAAATAGTTTTTTTTTTTTTAATTTATTTGATTTGCCCGGTATTTCATAGACACAGCGATAATATTACTGAAACCAGAGATGACGTTTCGTAACCCCTAAAGAGCGTGTTCCCAGGCGGCGGATATCGGAATGCCTCCACTGGAATTTCCATTAGGAGGTAGAAGGGAAATAAAATACCTTCCGCTGACCAACAGGTAGAAGTCCTGTTCGATTCTTGAGAATCGAATCTTGTGTATACCTTACAAGTGCTTTGTGAAAAATAAACCTTTAAATAGTTTTTTTTTTAATTTATTTGATTTGCCCGGTATTTCATAGACACAGCGATAATATTACTGAAACCAGAGATTACGTTTCGTAACCCCTAAAGAGCGTGTTCCCAGGCGGCGGATATCGGAATGCCTCCACTGGAATTTCCATTAGGAGGTAGAAGGGAAATAAAATACCTTCCGCTGACCAACAGGTAGAAGTCCTGTTCGATTCTTGAGAATCGAATCTTGTGTATACCTTACAAGTGCTTTGTGAAAAATAAACCTTTAAATAGTTTTTTTTTTTAATTTATTTGATTTGCCCGGTATTTCATAGACACAGCGATAATATTACTGAAACCAGAGATGACGTTTCGTAACCCCTAAAGAGCGTGTTCCCAGGCGGCGGATATCGGAATGCCTCCACTGGAATTTCCATTAGGAGGTAGAAGGGAAATAAAATACCTTCCGCTGACCAACAGGTAGAAGTCCTGTTCGATTCTTGAGAATCGAATCTTGTGTATACCTTACAAGTGCTTTGTGAAAAATAAACCTTTAAATAGTTTTTTTTTTAAATTTATTTGATTTGCCCGGTATTTCATAGACACAGCGATAATATTACTGAAACCAGAGATGACGTTTCGTAACCCCTAAAGAGCGTGTTCCCAGGCGGCGGATATCGGAATGCCTCCACTGGAATTTCCATTAGGAGGTAGAAGGGAAATAAAATACCTTCCGCTGACCAACAGGTAGAAATCCTGTTCGATTCTTGAGAATCGAATCTTGTGTATACCTTACAAGTGCTTTGTGAAAAATAAACCTTTAAATAGTTTTTTTTAAATTTATTTGATTTGCCCGGTATTTCATAGACACAGCGATAATATTACTGAAACCAGAGATGACGTTTCGTAACCCCTAAAGAGCGTGTTCCCTGGCGGCGGATATCGGAATGCCTCCACTGGAATTTCCATTAGGAGGTAGAAGGGAAATAAAATACCTTCCGCTGACCAACAGGTAGAAGTCCTGTTCGATTCTTGAGAATCGAATCTTGTGTATACCTTACAAGTGCTTTGTGAAAAATAAACCTTTAAATAGTTTTTTTTTTTATTTATTTGATTTGCCCGGTATTTCATAGACACAGCGATAATATTACTGAAACCAGAGATGACGTTTCGTAACCCCTAAAGAGCGTGTTCCCAGGCGGCGGATATCGGAATGCCTCCACTGGAATTTCCATTAGGAGGTAGAAGGGAAATAAAATACCTTCCGCTGACCAACAGGTAGAAGTCCTGTTCGATTCTTGAGAATCGAATCTTGTGTATACCTTACAAGTGATTTGTGAAAAATAAACCTTTAAATAGTTTTTTTTAATTTATTTGATTTGCCCGGTATTTCATAGACACAGCGATAATATTACTGAAACCAGAGATGACGTTTCGTAACTCCTAAAGAGCGTGTTCCCAGGCGGCGGATATCGGAATGCCTCCACTGGAATTTCCATTAGGAGGTAGAAGGGAAATAAAATACCTTCCGCTGACCAACAGGTAGAAGTCCTGTTCGATTCTTGAGAATCGAATCTTGTGTATACCTTACAAGTGCTTTGTGAAAAATAAACCTTTAAATAGTTTTTTTTTTAATTTATTTGATTTGCCCGGTATTTCATAGACACAGCGATAATATTACTGAAACCAGAGATGACGTTTCGTAACCCCTAAAGAGCGTGTTCCCAGGCGGCGGATATCGGAATGCCTCCACTGGAATTTCCATTAGGAGGTAGAAGGGAAATAAAATACCTTCCGCTGACCAACAGGTAGAAGTCCTGTTCGATTCTTGAGAATCGAATCTTGTGTATACCTTACAAGTGCTTTGTGAAAAATAAACCTTTAAACAGTTTTTTTTTTAAAATTTATTTGATGTGCCCGGTATTTCATAGACACAGCGATAATATTACTAAAACCAGAGATGACGTTTCGTAACCCCTAAAGAGCGTGTCCCCAGGCGGCGGATAGGGGAATGCCTCCACCGGAATTTCCATTAGGAGGTAGAAGAGAAATAAAATACCTTCCGCTGACCAACAGGTAGAAGTCCAACCTCTTTCGAGGCAATGACACACTTGCATCTATGGATAGTGGTTCTTTCTTCTTTTCTCTTGTGCACTATCCACAATGTTTTCCGAATCATGAGAACTTGCTTCACAAGACCTAAATTTTCATGCCGTTGTACACCCTAAGGAAATGATATAGTATAAGCTATGAAAATTGTTTAAAAAAACCGAGAGAGGATTATGCTATCAATCTTTATATTATCTTTAAAAGCTAAATAATTCTTTAGATTAAGGACGTTTAAAGTCTTTTACAAAAAATTAAATATATATGGGGGTTACGACAACGTCTCGGGAGAAATCCTTTACTGCCGGATGCAATAAGCGAACACATTATAAATAGCAAGAAAGGAAAAATCAACGCAGTAAAGTTGCATGAACGCTCTGACGACCATGAGTTGATTTTGGAATTGATCCTAGATGTCTGTTTTCAACAAGAATGATGAGTTTTTCTCTCTCCTCCTCTTGACATATAGACATTTCTACAGTTAACTATCTCGTTCCTCCGAGGTTGTGATAACAACTTAGAAGTGCTAAAATTAGAGATCGTTGCTTAAGGCTGCTGTGTACTAACCCTATTGGATTCGGTCACCTCAATGTTATCCTATGTGTCTATTATTTACAGCTACATAAATGCTGATCATCCAATAAAAATGATATTTTCAGATAGCCTGAACTTTTTTTGCACCTTGTAACAGGATTCATTTTATAAATTGCGTCCACCAAAGGAATTTATAAACGCTTAAAACACACTATACCAGATTTTTTCCAAAAATAATTTAAATTTTAAAATATTATTTGCATTATTTTAAAAGTGGAAAATGCCCCATGGTGTAAAATTTCTTTCTCTATTACGGAGTACTACTTAAAATAAAAAATCTTTAATCGAAGTCGGCAGTCCCTGGACACATTTTCTCCATATATTAGCATTGAGGTGAGCGAATCCAATAGGACACGGCAACCTTAAGGGCGTAAGTTCGACGGAACTACCTGTTCGCCTGAAGAAGTAAAAATTATAAAGAAGATGACTAAAGGGGCATTTTTACCCAATTTTCCTTTGTCCAGACATTCCAACAATGAACATACAAATCGTGATGAGGAAATTAATATTTACTCAAGCTTCAGCCTGTAGTTTGGTCGCTGAAAAGAAAGCCTGCAAATGCCAGAGGATTATATGTTGGCTGAGAGTTGGGGGATGTCGCGACAGACGTGGGCCTCATTTCATTCTGGACTGTATCCAGGGTGTGGTGGCGGAATTCTGTTGATACGTAATTCTGCCATCTCTCCTCCTTCAAGAAAAATTCATTTTAAAAACCTCGCTTAAATGATTGTTTGGTGAGAGCTCAACTTTTCACTATACGGGGATTTAAACACCCCACCCCCTCTCCCTAAACACTGAACAAGATTACTGGAATCTCAAACAGTTTCTTGGATTGACTCGCACACCCTCTATCTTTCCCTTATATAAGAAAGTAAAAATTACAAGATAAAAAGAACTTTTTATATACCATGTTTTTAAATTTTCTATTGAATCATATAAACTTGACAATTCTATGTATTAATAAATACTTTTTTAAGAAAGTTTTGATGAATTATCCCATCAACTTGATAGAAAATGAAGTTAATTGGAAGTTAACTTGCGTTTAACTTTTCGTTCCCGTCCCGGCAGATAGATGGCTGCCCCAGTCTACCAAACAAAATTAACTGAAAACGAATTCAATACTGCTTAAAGATGGCTAAAAGTATCAAAAGAATGCATTGTCATCGTGTTCTGAGCTATTCTAAAAGTTTCAAATGTCTATCTAGTCGGGAAGTTAGTTAGAAATCGATTGCAAGATTTGAACTGGAGAAACACACAAACAAACAAGAAAGCGAGTTAATAAAAACATGTAAAAAATAGCTGATACCTTCTAATTAGAGGTTTTGGGAAAACTGTTCTTCGAGCTCCAAGCCAGCTCTCACAGTTGTGCAACGCGCTAACCATTCTTTGCAGGCTCTCCGATACAACTCTCTGCGGCAGCCCAATCAGGCCCTAAGGACTTGCTCACATTGCTTCCGGAGCGTATCATACGGCCCCTTCACACTGAATGCGGAGCATTACGTAGCGTCAGCGTAAAAAATTTTAACCATTAACAGAGCTCAATTCATTGACCACATGATATATCAAACCAATCACAGGTCACGTAAACAATCTCGGAGCCAACATAGTAACTCTACGCAACGCCTCGAAGGCAATGTGAACATACCTGTAGAATTCCTCCGTCGGGGCCGAGATTGTTGCATGGCCTATGATTGGTTTGATGTACCGCATAGTCTTAGCACCATCCGTCAACATTCAATTTGAGACAACTTCAAGAGATGACGTCATTGCGTTGAATTTTGTGATTGGTCAAATTTTTTATTTCTGTCCTTCCGGAACAACGTGAGCTAGAGAGTTCGCCATGGCCTTCGTAATGCACTCGAGGACATGTTTCTCCAGTTTCCATTATCACCAAGTCCTGTTGTTTCCGAAACTGACTCTCCTGGCATCACTGTACTGTTCTCTCTAAAGCAAACCTCAAAATAATATTACACACAGAGTAGGTTGTTTATCTTTAGCATCCAAGGGTGTTTTGTATAATTCCGTGTTCTATATAGCAGTGTGTACGAGAGATCAGACAACTGCATGAATCATTTGTCACTCAGCAGACTCGGGGAGTATCCACTACTTGGTACTGAAATTTATCCATTCAGACAAAGGAAAAGAGAATATCTATAAAATGTAGAAAAGAAACATCTTCCAAAAATATAGGCAACATTTCAAATCTTCTTTAAAACACACCCTTTAATTTACCACAGTCAAAACCGGTTTCTGATGTGAACCAGTGTTTTCTGATATTGCAAAAATTAAAAGGAATGAAAACTTGCATTCTATTCCCCCATGAATGTCCCGTCACCCACCCACCCCCCAAAAAAGCAGAAACAACAACAACAACAACCAAAAAAAAAAAAAGGAGCATTCGATATTACGACCATTTGACATAACATTTTCTACCTCGAGTGCCCCGTAGAGATTTCTATATTGCATGCAACAGGTATCATCACTTAGGAGTAATTAAGCTGTTCCCGCACTTTTCTAGACGGAACCCCTTATGAGGAGACTCTATTAATAACGACTGTTTTCAACTTTTAAAATCTGCCTGCTTGTTACATAATTTTTCAGAATCAATATTAGGAAAGGATATTAAAAATATTTTATTTTGACTCGAGTAAACAAATTAACACTGGTTATTAAAGCCGCAATTAACTTGTAAAGTATACCCAACATTTAAAAAGTCTACAATGCATATTAATGCGATCGTAAACTGTAGAAAATTGTGCGCAATTTTTTTACACTATGGCCTTAATATGTATCATTAACTAAGACATATGTTATTTTCCCCTTTTAAAAATCCTTTTCATTTTTTAATTATTTCCTTTTTAAAACGAGACAGATTGGGGGGAAATTAAAATATTTTATTTCAAGTCACGTGAACACATTAACATGCGACATTAAAAGTTATTTATCTACATTTTATCGATACCTTGAATATTTATGATGTAATATTTGGAAGTAATGGAAATTTCTATTGAATTTTAGATATGTTTGAATATATACACTCAAGAGCCAAAACATTATGACCACCTGTCAATAACGAGTTGGCCCACCTTTGGCGTACAACACAGCTTCAACCCGCCTTGGCATGGATGCCACAAGTCCTTGGTAGATGGCCGGAGACAGATTGTACCAGATGTTTAAGCAACGGTCACGCAAATCCGAGATATTCCGAATTGGTGGTCTTTGAACTCTGAGCTGCCGTCCCATGACATCCCAAATGTGTTCTATCGGATTGAGATCCGGTGAGTTAGGCGGCCAGGACATTAACTGGAATTCAGCATCATGTTCCTGGAACCAATCCAACACAATTTTAGCCTTGTGACACGGGGCGTTGTCCTGTTGGAACATTCCATTTCCAGCTGGAAAAACAGAGGCCGTGTAAGGGTGCAACTGGTCCGCAATGATGTTCAGATACCCTGTAGCATTCATGGTCTGCTCTACCACAACCACGGGTCCCAGAGACGCCCAAGAGAACGTCCCCCAAAGCATAATACCTCCACCACCGGCCTGTGTATGACCTACTGTACATTGAGGGAGAAACAGTTCGCCTGGAAGACGGCGTATCCTGACACGGCCATCGGCGTGATGAATGACAAACCGTAATTCATCTGACCAGGCAACTCTCTCCCACTTATCCATGGACCAGTCGCGATGTTCCCGGGCCCAGCGCAGGCGCAGTTGGCGATGACGCTTGGTCAGCAAAGGCACACGAGTGGGAAGTTTGCTGCGTAGCCCCATATCCAACAGTGTCCGCTGAACAGTGTGCTGCGATACTATTCTACTTGGCCCTGCATTGTATTGGGCTGTCAGCTGAGCCACTGTCTGGCTCCGGTTTTGCTTCACCATGCGAGACAGTCTCCGACGATCTTTTTCTTTGATGGCGTGTGGACGTCCAACACCATGTCGTCTACTGCTGGTTTCACCGTCATTCATCCACTTTGCATAAGTACTAACAACTGTAGGTCGCGAACAACCCACGAGTCGTGCAGTTTCGGAAATACTTGTTCCGAGCCTTCGAGCCATTACAATCTGCCCTCTATCAAAGTCGCTTAGATCTGCAGCCTTTCCCATCACACACAGAAGTAAGTGAAAGAATGATTCTTCAGACTCTCCAGCAGCAGTTAAATGCCACTTCTACCTGATCACGTGCCTTCCACGTCATCCAGGCGAATTCATTGCAAAATGTAGGGGTGGTCATAATGTTTTGGCTCTTGAGTGTATATACAGTAACCACCGCTTATAGTGATCAGTGGTTATAAGAATCAACGGTTTATAAGAATCAATATCACAAAAACAAAAACAAATGTATTATTTCCATGTTAAAATTTTCGGTTTAAAGAATCAATCCACCGGTTTTAAGAATCAGTTTACACTCTTCGCTTTCCTTTCATTTTTCTAAAAAAGCCACTTAAACCCTCAAAAGGTACGAAGTTCTTTCTTTATTCTTTTTAAAAGAAAAAAATGATAAGATGGGATGGAATACAGTCGTAAAATGCATCCCTTTCTTTGTTAGACATAACATAATAGTTTCCCCTTAAACGCTTTAGCTAAATACTGTCCTATTAGCTTGACCCAGGGGCATCCTAACCGGGCGGATCCAATTTCACTTTTCTCCACTGACAAACAAAGACAGGGACTCTTTTTTTCCACCTCCCACATCCTGGTTGCGGCTTCCTGAACCCTGAAACAGATAAATTTTCGGGGACGTGTCCACTATCACTTAGGCAAACGTGACATTATTAGATTCAGCACGTTATCAAATCGTGAAACGTAAGCTAGATGGTGAATCTTAGTCTGAGACTATTGGTATTGAAAGAGGTATAAACAGCCTCCTGAAAACTTCATTACGTCAAACTACCATAGAAAACTTTTTCTTGCTCCCTTCCTGTAGTTGAAATGTTAAACTGTTAAGCAGGTATGTTGTAACAAATATTGGATTTTTTTCTTCTCTGACTATAATCATGTGTATCTACTTATAGGTCTAGAAATTAAGTTGTATTTTTCAAATTATAGAAATAATTTTAATAAAAGATAACTAACGTAAATTAAAGAGTACTTTATAGTAAATTATCTAATATATGTATATATAGGTGTGTGTGTTACTGTCCAAAAACTTAAATTTCGGCTATAAGAATCAACCGCTTAGAAGAATCAAAAACAGTAATAACAAACGTGATTCTTATAAGCGGAAATCACTATATATATATATATATATATATATATATACAGTGATTTCCGCTTATAAGAATCACGTTTGTTATTACTGTTTTTGATTCTTCTAAGCGGTTGATTCTTATAACCGAAATTTCCCTTTGGACAGGCACACATACACAAATATATACTTGTACATATATATAAACACACAGGCACATATATACATAATTTACCATTAAATACTCTTTAATTTACGTTATTTGTTATTTATTAAAATTATTTTTTATAATTTTAAAAATACTCAATTTCTAAACAAATACTATAACTCAATTTCTAGACCTATAAGTAACAACACATGATTATAAAATCAACAAGAGGCATCTTCTCTTTGACTACACTTTGGAAGAGCATCATATCTAATTAACAAGTTCTGTTTTTCAAAAAAACTAAGAGTTTTCCTTGTTTTTCTCATATTTAAATTCGACTATCAAAAAGTTTTAACACTAACTGGCAATTTTGTTAGAAAACTACAGTGAATACTAGCGACGTATGCTTATTACAGTCTCAGACGAAGATTCACATTATAGCTTACGTTTCACGGTTTGATTCTGAATCAAATCGTGAAACGTTTGATTCAGCATCTGGTTCATCTGATTCAGCAAAATGGTTCCGTTTACGCTTCACGGTTTGAAGTGCTGAATCCACTGTCCCGTTTGCGTAAGTGATGGTGGACACTTCGCGGAAGATTTATGTGTTTCAGGGTCCAGAAATCCGCAACCAGGAAGTAAGTGGTGGGAAAAACGGAGTGCCTGTCTGGAGAAACGCGAAATCGGACCCGGGCGGGTTAGATGCCCCTGGGTAAAGCTAATAAGACAGTGTTTAGCAAAAACGTATAAGGAGAAACTCTTATGTTAAGTCTAAAGGAATGTATTTTACGACTGTTTTCCACCCCAAAGTTTTATCAATCTTTCTTTTCAAAAACTTAAGAAAGAATTTCGTACCTTTTGAGAGTTCAAGTGGCATTTTTTGGAAAAATGAAAGGAAGGCGAAGATTGCAAACTGATTCTTATAACCGGTGGATTGATTCTTTAAAGCGGAAATTTTAACATGGAAATAATACATTTGTTTTTGTTTTTGCGATATTGAGTCTTATAAACGGTTGATTCTTATAACCACTGATCACTATAAGCGGTGGTTACTGTATATATATATATATATATATATATATAATTGTAGGTCAGGAATCAGCTGGCTAAGCAGGATAATACAAAAACCACAACATTTATTTAAAAGTTCTTGGACGACACATGTACATATTTACATTTATAAAATAGGTCAATATAGCATTATGTATTAAAGCTTGCCTCTTTTAAAACAGTAAAAGACGTCGTTTAAACCTGCACTTGACATTACACCTAAGTCCGTCTTATCAGCACTCGTTCTGCACTCAGTCCTCTGGTTCTGGCTGTTCGGCTCGCTCTGCTCACGATCTGCCTTCGTTCCGCCGCCCCTGCTTCATCTTCTCGCTACTGCTTCTTCTTCTCGCTGCTGCTTCCTCTTCTCGCTGCTGCTTTTTCTTTTGTCTCGTCACGAATTAAGCTCAGAACCAAAGCAAACAAAGAACACAAATGAATGCCACTATAATCATAGATAGCCCTTGATGATCCCAAAATGCAGCTGGTACAGTTTTTTCCTTCTCTCATCTGTCTTTAAGGTCAAACCAAATTAAAACTTTACGTTGTCTCCGGGTAGCTATGATTTGATGAATTCAGCACAGGTGGTAGACTTTTTGTTTCCTTCCTGAATTTTAAAGATCTGTTTTTGGCGTGCTTTCTAAAGGTCCTAGGTGATCTGTATGATATGTATATAGCGGAAGATCATCTTTACGCAACGAGTGTAGGAACCCCTCTTTCTTTCCTTTTTTACGGTTAACGAGAATGTAATGGACACAATTAGCTATAATTTTCTCGACTTTCTGCTTCACTCTTGGAATGAAATAGTATTCCTCTAGGTATTTCTCTGTGTAGTTCACTCCCTTGTGGCCTTTCTCATGTGCATCTCTGATTATTTCTGTCTGCATACTTTCAGGTACTACAATAACTTCCTTTCCGTCAATAAATTTGTACAGAATCCCGTTTCGCTGAATGTAGTCCTCGTAATTAGAAGTTTTAAGTATTTCCTTTATTGCTTTGATTTCGGTGTCATTGTCTTGTTCTGATTTCAACTTTGGGGAAGCATTTTCAGATAAAACGCACATAGAGCTTATCGGAGCTCTACTCAAGGCGTCCACGTGAGGCATTTTAGACCCTGCACGGTGTTCCACAATATAATTAAATTCTTCTAACAATAGTACCCATCGAGCTACTCGCGTGCAAAGGTCACGCTTGTCCATCGTTTTTTGAAATGATGCGCAATCGGTGATGATCTTAAAGGGAATACCAAGTAAGTAAATTCGAACTTTCTTCAATGCTTCAATCACGGCAAGGACTTCGAACTCATAACTGGAGTATTTTTTTCTGCTTCGGTAGTTTTGCGGCTCATGTAATACGTCGGATGAAAATGTTTATCGTCCGGTGCCTTTTGCAGCAGAATTGCGCCATACCCCTCAAGGCTAGCGTCCGTATGGACTTCTGTTTCATAATTGGGGTTATAAATTCTTAAGACAGGCTTCTCGCTAATACAATTTTAAGTTTATTAAAAGCGTTTCGTTCGTCTTCATTAAATCTAAATTTGCCGTCCTTTCTTAAAAGGTCGCTTAGCGGTCTAGCTATTATGGAGTATTTGTTTATATATTTTCTAAAGTATCCCGTGAGCCCGAGGAAGCTCTGAATTTGTTTTAAGTTTCTAGGCTCTGGAAAATTTATGACAGCTTTAGTCTTCGAAGGAGATGGGGAAACTGTACCTCCGTCTATCACATGGCCCAGGAACTCGATCCGTCGTTTTAAAAACTGAGACTTCTTGAAATTTATCTCTAAACCGTATTCTTTAGCCAAATCCAAAACCTGTTTCAACCGTTCGGTTCCTTCTTCTTCGTTGGCAGATAGAATGATCACGTCATGCATGTAGGGCAAAACAATGCCATCATTAACTAAGGGTTGGAAAATAGTGTTAATAAATCTCTGAAATACTGCTGGTGAGTTACAAAAGTCAAAGGGTACTTTTAAGAATTGATACTGACCCTCGTGGGTCACAAATGATGTGTACTTTTTACTATCCCGATGCACGTCAACGTGAAAACATCCGTTCTTCAGATCGATAGTACTGAACACACGAGCTTCCTGCAAACGAGCTTCCTGCAAGCTTCCAGTACGTCCTCGATCAACGGTAGAGGGAATCTGCCCTTAACAACAACTTTATTTAATTTCCGATAGTCTATACAAATACGCGGCGATCCATCCTTCTTCTTGACAATAACTATTGGAGTAGCATATTCCGAGGAGCTTCGTTCTACTATACCCTGTGCCAACTACTCGGCCACTTTTGTTTCAACTACCTTCTTTTCCGAAAAAGGGAGTCCATGAGGGTGGTGAAATATGGGCTCTTGATTCTTAACTAAACTTTTCAGGTCAACATTCGTTGATTTAGTTTTACTTGGCACATAATTGAGAACTAATTTCCGTACCGTATCCCTGAAATCTACAGGAACTTTTGGTGCAATATCAATTTCGAAAACATCGTCATTTAAGATTGGTAGAACAGATATAATATATTCAGGTACATTATTTTCAGGTCTATTTTGAACTATAACTCCATTTTCATTAATTAAAACTTCACCCTGCATGAGCACATTTAAACCAATTATTACATCATAAGGTAGACAATAATCGTTTACTACACATATATCAGATGTACACTTAAAATCATCAATAACTATTTCACCAGAAAAAGATCCCAATGGTTTAACTAAACATTTCCCAAGACCAGTTAAAGTTGAATTTACCGGATATAATTTCTTAACCCCCAGTTCTTCATAAATCGACTTTCGAATTAATGTAACTTGACTTCCAGTGTGAATCACGCTATCTACTTTTGTATCATTGATTTCAACTGTTTTGTTCATGTTTGGAACGATGCTAACACATGTAGAGTTTACTTCGGGTTTAGTTTCTGACGTGATTTTGTTTCTGGGTTTAATTTCTGATGTGCATTCTGACGCCCGATGCCCAAACAGAGAACGCCTAAAGCACTGTAGCTCCTTAAATCTGTTTTCACAAAACTTTGCTATATGATTTCCAGATCCACAGTTAAAACAAGTTTTACACTTGCGAAATTGAGGATGATCAGAATTAAATTTCACTTCTTTAACATTACCATATTTCGGCTTAACTCCTTCAAAATCAGACCTAACAGGGGAAATAACAGGGGTGTTTATCAAATTTTGTTCTCGTTTTTTCAAAATTACTTCTATTTTGCATAAAACCAACATTCGTCCTTGTTTTTTCATTAAATTCTGAGCGGCTTTTAATTCGTTGTCTATCCTCACACACTTTCTGATACAGATTCTGATACCCCTATTGCGCATGCTCAAAGCACCACATGGAAACTTCCAGAATCGTCTTTTGTTTATGTCAGCATTATATCTTCGCGGTAAACCTCTACATCTAAAATAGATTCCCTCGATGGAACTTCAATTTACTTTCGCGAATCGAGGTCACTTCCGGGGAAAAGCGTTTTTTCAACGGGGAAAAGCCTTTTTTCAACGCGTTTTGACTATGATTTTAATGTTAAGTTTTGCTATTCTAAATCCCCCTGTAATTTTCTCAATTAATGTTTTGACATATATATATATATATATATACAGTGATTTCCGCTTATATGAATCACGTTTGTTATTACTGTTTTTGATTCTTATAAGCGGTTGATTCTTATAACCGAAACTTCCCTTTGGACAGGCACACATACACAAATATATACTTGTACATATATATAAACACACAGGCACATATATACATAATTTAGCATTAAATACTCTTTAATTTAAGTTATTTATCATTTATTAAAATTATTTTTTATAATTTTAAAAATACTCAATTTCTAAACAAATACTATAACTCAATTTCTAGACCTATAAGTAACAACACATGATTTTAAAATCAACAAGAGGCAGCTTCTCTTTGACTACACTTTGGAACAGCATCATATCTAATTAGCAAGTTCTGTTTTTCAGAAAAACTAAGAGTTTTCCTTGTTTTTATCATATTTGAATTCGACTATCAAAAAGTTCTAACACTAACTGGCAATTTTGTTAGAAAACTAAAGTGAATACTAGCGACGTATGCTTATTACAGTCTCAGACGAAGATTCACTTTATAGCTTACGTTTCACGGTTTGATTCTGAATCAAACAGTGAAACGTTTGATTCAGCATCTGGTTCATCCGATTCAGCAAAATGGATCCGTTTACGTTTCACGGTTTGAAGTGCTGAATCCACTGTCCCGTTTACGTAAGTGATGGTGGACACTTCGCGGAAGATTTGTGTGTTTCAGGGTCCAGAAATCCGCAACCAGGAAGTAAGTGGTGGGAAAAAAGGAGTGCCTATCTGGAGAAAAGTGAAATCGGACCCGGGCGGGTTAGATGCCCCTGGGTAAAGCTAATAAGACGGTGTTTAGCAAAAACGCATAAGGAGAAACTCTTATGTTATGTCTAAAGGAATGTATTTTACGACTGTTTTCCACCCCAAAGTTTTATCAATCTTTCTTTTCAAAAACTTAAGAAAGAATTTCGTACCTTTTGAGAGTTCAAGTGGCATTTTTTGAAAAAATGAAAGGAAGGCGAAGATTGCAAACTGATTCTTATAACCGGTGGATTGATTCTTTAAAGCGGAAATTTTAACATGGAAATAATACATTTGTTTTTGTTTTTGCGATATTGATTCTTATAAACGGTTGATTCTTATAACCACTGATCACTATAAGCGGTGGTTACTGTATATATATATATATATATATATATATATATATATATATATATGGAGAGAGAGATAGATATCAGGGTATATCAATTTCCTTTAAATGAAAGCTATTCTATTAGAACTGTTTCACATAATTAATATGTTTTCATTTTTATTTGATTTGAAGTTAAAATCACTTCAAAATACTATTTAGATTTTTTTATACAAATTTTAAGGTTTCAATTTCACTTTTTGTACAGTTGTAAGAATCGTAAAAAACAAGGATACAACAAGGAAACAAGGATTGTCAAAAAGGCGCTTGTTAGTTGTAATTATGTATGTGCATAAGGAAACAGGAATTCTTTAATACTATTACATATCTGTTGTCTTGAGAGTTTTAACATGTTTTTCAAAAAAATAAATGATAAATGAATGAATAAAAAATTCCAGACACTTGGGAATTGACAATCTTGTTTTTTCATAGGGATAATATTGCCCTGATTGCACAATTTTTTTTACTAATTTTTTATTTACTAATACCCACTAGTTTGCGAACTGATAAAAAGCTTAACTCGAGATAATTCCTTTCATTAAAAGCGCTCTTAGCATCCATTTTCGACTTTTTTTTTCTGCTTTGTACGGTGATAAATCATAGCCAAGAGGAATTATTCAAATTTGGTATGCAGGTGAAATGGAAGACTGTGTCAATTATTATTCAGGAAGATTTCAGAACTGTAAGACTTGTTTTAGATGCAAATAGAGAGTCTGAATAATTTCTGTTGAAGTTAAATGTAGTTACGATTAAAGCTCCAAATCTCTGAAGATTAGAACTCTAACACTGAAAAAAACGAGCTGTAGAAGCTGTAATAGCTAGCCATGTAGTATGTTTTCCAATTAATTTTCCCGAAGGATCTTTCTAGTGCAATTTTCTAAAATAATATTTTGTAGAAATATTTAACGTGTTCGCAAATGTTCCACTTCTTATCAGAGGGTTCCTGGAATGATGTTTTTTTCTACCTTACAGAAATGATGGTTAATTCCAAAATTTCTCCCTCGGGGAAAATGGACTCCGATTCGACTGAGAGTAACGCATCAAAATAAACTTCGATATAAGGCAATGTTTTTAACTACGAAAGAGTTTATTCGATTCTGCACTCGCCGTTTTCAATAATTATTCAATGAATTCCACCTAAGTACGGTCGACAACAGATTAAAATGTATCTTTGAAAATAGTACAGTTATTGCAATCAAAGTTGGTGTCTACTAGGCCATAGTATATAGCCCAGTATCGAAAGATTTGTAGGCCTGGGGTCACAGATGATATATGCTCTCCAAAATCAGACTTTCATTGCACCGTTAAGAAATCTAAGTAGTTATCTTTAATTGAATATTTATAGTTAACTGGCTGAATACCCGTGCTTCGTTACGGAGTACATTCAAATTAAACACAACGGTCAATGTATGCAATTGATGCCAAAAAAAAGTATATATTTATATAAAGATCGTAAGGTATATTTTTATAAACAAATTAATGTAGAAGAAAATATTCAAATTAAATCTAATAGAACATACTAAAGAATATAATGCAGTTAATATAGTACAGTTAGAGGAACATATCTTTTACTGTATTTTAATATTTTTTTGGATAATGTCCAATCGTCTGCCGCATTAGAAAGAAAAAAAAAATTTGTCAATTTATTTCGTTGTTATACACGTGCGGCAAAATTAGTTTAAAGTATCACAAAAAGAAAAGAAACCACGGGATCAGCATTTAATAAATTAAATTCTAAAAATGAATCTTTAAAAATTCACCAAAAATCAGAAAATGGAGATAAAGATTCGAAAAAGATTTCATTTTAAAGAGATTTTTATGATCTTTCTTGTGATATAAATTTTATAACTCTCAAATTATTATTTTAAATGCAAACTTAAAAGAATGTTATAAAAGCAGCATAAAAATTTAATTTTAAAAAATCTATGAAGACTTTTTCAAAAATCTTTCGTAGTGCACCCCTACACTATAAGAAGAATCGCCATGCAACATTTCAGCTTTTTTGGACCAGCGGTTTGGTCTGTGCGTTATCTGTCAGACAGTCAGTCAGTCAGTTACGGAACTGATTTGTATATATCAGAGGTGGGGAACGCGCGGCCTTAAGGCCGCATGCGGCCTCCGTGATCTTCTTATGCGGCCTTAATAAAAGCTAGCACTTGTATTAATTAATACACTCATGGACAAAAAAATTAGCGCACCAAGAAGGATTCGGCAAAATGAAACGAAATTTTACATACGTAATGACTACTTTGATATAAGTAAATGATAAAAAAATCAAAGAAAAAGGATAATTTATTTCAGAGAAACAGGCAAAAGAACGGAGGAGTTAATACTCCGTTGGACCCCTCTAGCGCGAATGCACGATGCGATACGATCGCGCATTGAGTCATACAAGTTCTGTATGATGTCTCTTGAGATAGAGACATTTCGTTCCATATTTGCTGTAACCTTGCCTCTAGTTCGTTCAAACTCGTGGGATGCCCAACTCGTCGTCCCAAATGATCCCAGATATGCTCGATTGGAGACAAATCTGGTGATCGGTCAGGCCAAGGAAGGGTAGTAACAGTGCGAAGACAGTCTTGTGACACCCTTGCCGTATGAGGCCGAGCATTGTCTTGTTGAAAAATGGCTCCTGGGAGCCGTTGCATGAGTGGCAACACATGTGGTTGCAGGATTTCATGAACATACCGCTGGCCTGTCATGGTGCCACGGAAAAATACTAGGGGTGACCGTGTATTGTAGGCAATGGCACCCCATACCATCACACCAGCTGTGGGAGCGATGTGTCGCTGTGCAGCAAAGGCAGGATTGAAGCGTTCACCACGGGCTCTCCACACACGAACACGATTGTCATCACTGCCGAGATTGAATCTGGATTCGTCGCTAAAGACGACCTGGTTCCATTCCGCTGCAGTCCAGTTTCCTCGTGCACGGCAAAACTCCAAACGGAGGCGTCGATGGGTGGGCGTCAAGGGTAGCACACGTAATGAGCGCCGCGATATCAACTGTCCTTCAGCCAGGCGCCTTCGTATGGTTCGAGAAGACACAGAGGCCCCTAGTGAAGGTGCTACCTGTGCCTGGATGGCGGCCGATGAAGCAGTTGGCTGTACGCGTGCATTTCTTATGATGTGGCGGTCTTCTCGACGACTGGTCTGTCGAGGGCGTCCTGAGCCTGGTCTTCGTGTACATGGCATCTCTCGGGTCCACTGGTCCCAACACCTCCTCACAACACAATCAGAGCGGCCTAATTGACGAGCTACTCGCCTAGCTAACCACCCAGCTTCCATCATCCCGACGATTCTCCCCCTCTCAAACTGCGACAACTGCTTATATTGTCTTCGAACACGGCGTAATGGCATGTCTATCTCAGCTCTTCCTTTGTAAATGATTCAGCACACTCAAACAAGCTTTGGTTACCTGTTTTATACTCCACAGAGCACGATGTTCAACGCCCTCTACCGGCTATACGTAATGCGCAATCACGCTGCATTTCTAATCATTTGCATATCTCCCAGACATGTACCTTCATTGCAAGTTTCGTTACGATCCCGCAATTATTTCTTGGTGCTCTAATTTTTTTGTTCATGAGTGTATTTAATTTTATAGATTTCTACAATTTTCAAATCAATGGAATTAAATAAAGAACGCCATGAATGTATGTACGCATCCTTCGCGTTATGAAGCTTGATCCAAATATTCAATTAGTTTCAAGCAAGAAACAAATGCAAATATCCTACTAACTTAAAATTTCCATCGAATTTCAAAATTATTTTAGGAATTGTTGCTATTTATTTATAATTTAATACCATTATTTTTCTATTGTATTTCTTTATAATGTTAAAATTATTTAAAAACACTTCTACTTTGTTATTTTTATTTGAAGTGGTATTTAAATATGTAGTTTTTTATTAAAATTTAAAAATCTGGATGAATATATATATATATATATATATATATATATATATATATATATATATATATATATATATATATATGCTTACATAAATAAAAATACCAACAGTGAAATATAAAAAATTTCAGTGGTATCTATGAATCTTATAATTTTATAAAAAAAATAATAATTAATGATTAATGTTATAACAAGTTTTAACCCTTATGTGAATAGAAAAATATTTTATATTGTAACTTTTTAAGTCAAATAATAAATAAATAAGGACTTAATTTTTTTTGTTATTTTTCGATATAATGCACCAAATTGTTAAAACTTTACCTAACTATAATAATTTCATTAAAGTTGCATTTATAGGTACATCAACTTATGCGGCCTCCTTTATTACTACCTAATTTGCATGTGGCCTCTAATGGTAAAAAGGTTCCCCACCTCTGCTATATATAGATGAGTGGGACATAAGTTCGTTACTTTATGTCTTAAGATATTTTTAAAATCATAACATAAAAAATGAAAAAATAAGCCTTCACAAAAAAGTAGAAAGATTAACGATTTCTAAAATTAGTTCAGAACGGCAACTTTGTTTAGTGCAATAAAAATTATTTTTTGATAAATTCCAGTTTAGTAAAACATATTTGAAAATCTACATCCCTAATCCCTCCTTGCAGTTTAAAATTCTGACTGCACGAAGCCATAGTGTAATGGACATATTATTTTGTGGCGCAGTAAAATTTATTTTAACGAAATTTAAATATATTTTTCTAAGAATGTAAACGTGTATGTATATGGGGGAGGGGTGAATAGGTGATTTAAGATGTCTGTATTTAGAATTTCGAAAGCAATTTCCTAAATAAAGCTTATGCATGACTGCTGATAACATTTTATTAGTACAAAGAAAATTAAATATCAGTTAATTTTTCTTTACATCATTGCTACAAAGTTGCACAAGTAATCTGAAAAGGTAAATAAATGATCTAGAACAATATATATTTATTAATATATAATTTATGATAAATATATAACAACTCTGTGTCTTATAAAATGCATAGAGTAATAAATATATAATAGATAGGTTAATAAATAATTAAAAAAGGTTAATAATGAGAAAGGTGTAATACATTTTTTAGAATCATTAAAATTAGAAAACTGGATATAAGGGTCACCCGAATAAAGGATGGGAAAAAAGACCCCAGACTGTAACATTGGGTCCCAAGGTACTGTATTTTTCAGTCCATACCGGACAATAAGATGCATCTCAAATTTATGGAAGGATTTTTAGAAAATATATTTTGTATTTTTTAGATATATAAACACATTTTCAAGTTCTTACTTAATAAAGATAAAAAATATATTTAATAAAAATATACTATATATAATAAATATATTAAATAATGCATATACAATAAATATAATATATATATAATAAATGGACATAATATATATGGTAAAATATTGATTTTATTTTAATGTTACCGTCGGACAATAATACTCACCCCAATTTTAATTCGATTTTTTTATGTCAAAAGGTGCGCAGTATTAAAGTCGTATGGTCCGAAAAATACGTTAGGTTGCTAATGTTATGCAGGCCTACTAAAACGATTTTTTTTGTGTGTATATTCTTATTATAATGTAAGAATTCAATGACATATACTGTTCCTGGAAAGTACTTCCACCACATATTGAGATAAATTATTTTTTTACCATGTTTTTATTAACTCGCTTTCTTGTTTGTTTGTGTGTGTGTGTGTTTGTGTTTGTGTTTGTTTGTTTGTCCAGTACAAATCTTGCAATCGATTTTTAACTAACTTCCCGACTAGCTAGACATTTGAAACTTTTAGAATTGCTCAGAACACGGTGAGAAAGCATTATTTTAATACTTTTAGCCATCTTTAAACAGAATTAAAATCATTTTCAGTTAATTTTGTTTTGTAGACTGGTGCCGCCATCTATCGCCGGGAGTCGAACGAAAAGTTAAACGCAAATTAACTTCCAATTAACTTTATTTTCTTTCAAGTTGATGGGATAATTCATCAAAAAAATTTTAAAAAAGTATTTATTAATACATAGAATTGTTAAGTTTATATGATTCAACAGAAAATTCAAACACATAGTATATGAAAAGTTCTTTTTATCTTGTAATTATTTATACTACAAACATTTCAACAGAAGTGTAAATGCCATGAAGAGATAATAATCATTAACTTAAGCTTTTATTGCTAAAAATTCACATCCTTTAGCATTTTGATTTAACGCTAAAAAAATATATGGCATGCTATCAAGTTTTGCTGCAGTGCCTAACAAGATTTAATAAATCATACACGCTTCCCTTTACTTCCCCTTTAGCTATGATTTATTTTCCTCCGGTAAATTTATCGACCATTCGCTGGAAATGGGAGGTAAGGTGAGGTAATTACATAAACTACTAAAACAAAGTTTTATAGGGAGTAAAATGTTGCGAAGCGGTAGCCAAACCCTCCTGATTATATCGTAAATTTATTTTTCAAGATGAAAATGAATTAACTTTCGATGAAAAAAAAAGGTGAAATGTTGCATTAAAAGTAACAGAATTAATGACCTAAATAATTATTTTGGTAGTCATTTAATCGAATCGAAGTAAGAAAAAGATTAGTAATAGTCCTTAATGATTAGTAAAAATAACTTAGTATTTAAAATTATTTTCTGGATATGCTTGAATAATCATAGACTAGCTTATTAGCATCGATTTAATGCTGATATTATATAGAGCAGGGTTCTCCAAACTTTGTTCGGCGAAACACTGGTGTTCCTTGGAATGTTAATATGTGTTTCGCGAAAACCTGGAATTGTCTTATATCCTGCAACGGCTCAAGGCCCGATTTAGAAAATTCTTGACTATAGGCAAAACTCTGGATGGGGGGCTTTCGTACCCCCTTCACTTCCACGGGTTCGCTTTTGGTTCGTTTCGTAATTCGACGTTTGCAATGGTACACAAGTAAATTTTCACACAAGTAACGTCACAGAGTTCAGTACCACACCAGTGAATATTCAAAGTTTTATTTTCTTTTGCAAGCACAAACACAACACTAATTTATCTACAAACTTATTTTACAGTATTATATACAAAAATCTAACTAGGTCAATCATCTAGATTCTGACTGCTATCTAACAAGGCCTAGTGCGTCTTCTAGATCTCAATACACCCACGCACTTTTCTCGTCTGCCTGACTCTCTCTAGAGCCAACAACCGCAGACTAAAACACCACACGTCTTCTCTCGCGTGGGCACAAGCAGTATCTGCCCACCCTCTGCCTTCTGCACGGGGCACCGTCAACAATCTCGAATCCCTTATCCAGCCGGGGTCATTGCCCCCCCCCCCTGCCTCCTTGAGAAGAGAGTAGCAGGGGCAAGACAAAAAGGGCTGACGCGGCAGACACGACAGGGGCCTCTAACACTGATGTGGGTGTAAAATTTCCAAAATCGACACACAAAAAAAAAAAAATAATAATAATCATGAATCATTGTGAAAGTACCATTTTACCAAGAATTGTCTGTTTGAAGAGTAGAAGCCTAGAACATTATCAAATAACAAAAAGCAATACAACATATTAACTTCATCATAAAACCCCAATACAATGCAACCAGAAAAACTTATTAATTCCTTATATACACTATAACATACATATGATGAACTATACATATAACTATACATATGATGAACCAATCAATCAATCAAATTTGAAAGGATATATAAAAAAAAATTGCTATTAAAAAAGGTAAAATAAAAAAAATTGAATTGGGGATTTTTTTCTTTTTTCCCTTTTAAAATTAAAATTTTTTGGGGACCCCAACATTCAGGGACCCTTAGGCCCGGGCCTACCGGGCCTAATGGAAAATCAGGGCCTGCAACGGCTACAAGAAATTCAAGCATGTTTGACGGATCAATGCTCTAAAATGTCTAAAGAATTAAGTATTCATGCATATAGCTATTTTAATTAGTCATGGTCATGTTTGGCAGAGTTATGATCTGTCTCTAATTGACGAGACGTGTGCGTGCGTACCGAAACGAAAGTTGCAACACGGGGTTCAGAATTGTTTGAGCCTGCGTCGCTGTTTGTCTGCTCTCCGTAGGTGATTGGTGGGATGTCACGTAACGGTATGAACGGACAGCGCAGCATATAAATGAAGTATTGAATAATGCGAGGATCGTGGAAACGTGCTGTTTGTGTTATTTGATTCTGACAGTTCAATAATATGTTTGAAGCCAAGAAAATGAAAACGAGTTTTTTTTTTTCTTTCGACCAAACCTTCTAAAAGCTAGGAAAAACCGAAAAGGATCTAAGATTAATTAGCAATATCATTAAAGCAATACTTTGTTTCCCATATTTAAAAAAGAAATATCATTCCTTTATTCTAGAAGCTTTCAAAGGGTAGAGCTCCATTTAGATATGGCTAACAGTTTTACGCGCACCCGAGTCAACCTCTAAATCAGAGTTCTGAAAAGTTGGATTTAAGGCTGCTGCGCACTAACGCTGTTAGATTCGCTCAACTCAGTGTTAACCAATGGAAAAAATGTGTCCAAGGACTGCCCACTTGGATTGAAAGTTTTTTTAAAAGAATTGTACTGCGTAATAGAGAAAGAAATTTTACACTTTGGGGCAGTTTTCATTTTAAAAAAATGCACATATTTTTAAATTTAAATTATTTGGGGAAAAAATCTTGTATAGGGTAGGTGTCCCAAATATACTACTCTAACTTTTTTTTGACATTTCATCCACTTTTAAGTTCCTGATTAGGCTGGAAACTCAAAGAACGTCCCTAAGAACTATTTCCTTTGGTATCCCGAGATCAACCAGTGCCAGTTGAAGTTACGTAGCTAAGCTGGAAAAACTGAAATTTCCAGTGAACCCCAGAGTGGTTCCTAATATCGCCTACCTCTGTTCCTGTTACCGCCTACCAGGCGAAATTAGGAGCACCTGTTAAAAGGCGTTGCTAGCAAAGTCTCTGTTTAATGCACTTTCAAATGGTTAAGCAAAATTAGAATTTGGACGCACCTACCTGGTCATTCACTGGATTCTGATTTTTTTTGGAGCCAAAGTTAATGAAGACAACAGCCAAATCAACTTCAGACGCCATATAGTTTTTGTTGTCAGTGATAAGAGCGTTGTCGCTATCGCCGCTGTTAGTACAAACCCAGAACTAAGAAGTTGCTGCATTTTCTCATACACAGCGCGAATCGTACTTTGGAAACACGAGTAGGCGATATTAGGCACAGGGGCGATATTTGGGACACCCACCCTAGTGTGCTTTTAACGCTCCTAAATTCCTTTGGAGGAAGCAGTTTATAAAATGAATGCTGTTGCAAGGTACAAAACAGTTCGGGCTCTCTCAAAGTACCATTTTTATTGGATTATCAGCATTTATGTAGCTGTCAATAGTAGACACATTTTCTCTACAGGCTAACATTGAGATGATCGAATCCAATAGGGTTAGTACACTACAGCCTTAACACGCGTACTTAGATTTGATTTGTACATTAACTGCAAAAAAAAAAAATAATCAGCTTTTTTTAAATTTCCGAATTTTTCTGAAGCATACGCCTATCTTGCAAACCTTAATATTTCCATATTTTTGTTTTTTTGGACATAATCACCTTTGGCGATTAATACGAATTCTCGCGGTGAAAAATGCTCTCAACTGAGAATGATGCTATAAAAAATTTCCCCCAACATGTCCCAGTCGTTTCCCAGGCGCTATTTTTCTCGTCGAAAGGAAACACCGTTTTCGTGGGGCAAATGCTGATAATTTATTTATGGTGACATTATCGTTCACCTAAAAATGTTCTCCTACGAGAGCCAATTGGAGTCAGCGTGATCTGCCTCAAATCAGGGAAAATAATGAGATGAGGAGACTTTCGTAAAAAAGATTCAACAGGAGTTGGTGCTTGACTGTGGCCCTAATGTCAGGCTATTTTTTTTTTTTTTTTCGAAAATGGGTCCCAAAGTAATGACCGACAGTCTAGGGCCGTAAAACGAGGAAATGGAGTCATTCCCGAAGATGTTTATTTTAAACTAAAGCGTGTCTGTGCGTTAAAAATAAGCTAAAGCACATTTGAGTCAGAGGATTGTTTTTTTCAAAGCTTTAATAAATGAAATGATGTTTGATATGTAGTGTATCACGCGAAACCCGTTAATTCAGCCACATTTCGCGAGTTATGAAGAATCCCATCTATTTTTAATGTTGTAGCGAAATAAAGCTTTATTCGTGATGATTTAGTTCCAAGATATGGCTCACTCTGATTTTAGTAGGTAAACGGAACTACAGTTTAAAAAATATCTTTTATAGGGTAACTAGCTGAAAACCCGCACTTCGCTACGCAGTACATTCAAATTAAATACAACGGTCAATGTATGCAGTTAATGCCAAAAAAAAAATAAATATATATATAAATATTTATAATAAATATGACGATCAATGTATACAATTGATGTAAAAAAATATATATTTATAAAAAAATCGTAAGGGATATTTTTATAGACAAAATAATGAAGAAGAAAATATTCAAATTAAATGTAATAGGACATACTAAAGAATATAGTACAGTTAATATAGTACAGTTTGAGGAACATATCTTTTATTGTATTTTAATATTTCTTTGGATAATGTCCAATCGTCTGCCGCATTAGCAAGAAAAAGAAATATTTTTTTCGTCTATTTAGCTGTTATGCACGTGATGATAAATTAATTTAAAGTACCAGAAAAGAAATCACGTGATCGGCATTTAATAAATTAAATTCTAAAAATGGATCTTTGAAAATTTACCAAAAATCGGAAAAGGTGGGTAAAGATTCGAAAAAGATTTAATTTTAAAGGAATTTTTAGGATCTTTCTCGTGATATGAATTTTATAACCCTCGGATTATTATTTTAAATGCAAACTTTAAAGAATATTACTAAAACAGCTTAAAAAATTTAATTTAAAAAAATCTAAGAAGAATTTTTGAAAAATCTTTCTTAGTGCACCCTTACAATATAAGAAGAATCGCCATGCAAAATTTCAGCCCTTTAGGTCCCGCGGTTTGGTCTGTGCGTTGTATGTCAGTCAGTCAGTCAGTTACGGAACTGTTTTATATATATAGACTACAGGCCTGATATTTATGTGTGGGAGTATGTATGTGTATATAAATACATATATATATATATATATATATATATATATATATATATATATATACACTGAAGAGCCCCAAAAACTAGTACACTGCCTAATATCGTGTAGGACCTCCACAAAGATGCCACGTAGTGTTCCGGACTCAGAAGTGTCGGAAGACTAGGTGGCATAAACTCGACTAATACCAGAAGGTATCCCGGAGGCAATTCACACCATAAATCCTGCAAACTATAAGTAGATACACATGATTATAGTAAGAGAAGAAAAAAATCCAATATTTGTTACAACATACCTGCTTGACAGTTTAACATTTCAACTATAGGAAGGGTGCAAGAAAAAGTTTTCTATGGTAGTTTGACGTAATGAAGTTTTCAGGAGGCTGTTTATACCTCTTTCAATACCAATAGTCTCAGACCAAGATTCACCTTCTAGCTTACGTTTCACAGTTTGATAACGTGCTGAATCTAATAATGTCATGTTTTCCTAAGTGATAGTGGACACTTCCCCGAAGATTTATGTGTTTCAGGGTTCAGGAAGCCGCAACCAGGATGTGGGAGGTGGGAAAAAAGAGTCCCTGTCTTTGTTTGTCAGTGGAGAAAAGTGAAATCGGATCCGCGCGGGTAGGATGCCCCTGGGTCAAGCTAATAGGATAGTGTTTAGCTAAAGCGTTTAAGGGGAAACTATTATGTTATGTCTAACAAAGAAAAGGATGCATTTTACGACTGTATTCTATCCCATCTTATCACTGTTTCTTTTAAAAAGAATAAAGAAAGAACTTCGTACCTTTTGAGGGTTTAAGTGGCTTTTTTGGAAAAATGAAAGGAAAGCGAAGAGTGTAAACTGATTCTTAAAACCGGTGGCTTGATTCTTTAAAGCGAAAATTTTAACATGGAAATAATACATTTGTTTTTGCGATATCAATTCTTATAAACAGTTGATTCTTATAACCACTGATCACTATAAGCGGTGGTTACTGTACTATCAGGAACATATTTTATCGCCAATTTTTCTGAATGAAATACCATCGCTTTACACACAGTGCCATCAATCTGTGAGACAACATTAGGACAAAGCTAGCAGTCACACATCAAAATCCACTGTAAATTTCCTAAAAGAAATGGAACAAAAAACTGGTATCAAGGCCCATACCCTTCACTGATATCCGTACTAAATCTCCCGATGTATCACCTATGGATTTTTGTGCTTTCGGACTTTTAAAATCTGCATTATCCAAACATCGTCCCAAAACCCTTGCAGGACTCTGGAAAGCTGTTCAGGAGGAATGGGATAGAATACCTCTTCTGAGACTTCAAAAGGCATTATTATCCTGGAAATTGCGGTGTCGAAAGGTAGTTCAGAATAAGGGGGATGTCAAATAGAACATTTACAACACAAGAATTTTATGTAATTTAGTTTTGTGAATACAATATGCATCGTCTAAAAAAATGTGTGAACAGCCTCTGTAGTGTAGGGGTGCACTAAGAAAGATTTTTTTTAAATTCTAGATTTTTTAAATTAAATTTTTAAGCTGTTTTAGTAACTTTTTTAAGTTTGCATTTAAAATAATTATTTGATGGTTATAAAATTTATATCACAAAAAAGACCATAAAAATTCCTTTAAAATGAAATCTTAATTTTTAGAATTTAATTTATTAAACGTTCATCACGTGATTTCTTTTTCTGGTACTTTAAATATATTTATCGTCACATAACAACGAAATAGACAAAAAAAAAATTTTTTTTTTCTTGCTAATGCGGTAGACGATTGGACATTATCCAAAAAATAAAATAAAATACAGTAAAAGATATGTTCCTCAAACTGTACTATGTTAACTGTACTATATTCTTTAGTATGTTCTATTAAATTCAATTTGAATATTTTCTTCTACATTATTTTGACTATAAAAATATCCCTTACGAATTTTTTTTATAATATATATATTTTTTTCTTTTCTTTACATCATTTATATACATTGATCGTCGTATAATACTAAAAGTTTAAAATAGTGGCGCCGTCTTCTGCACGTCTAGTATAACAGCTTATATTTAGTTTCGAAAATTGTTGGTTTTTTATTAATTAAAAATTAACGGTAATTAATTTCGATTTTGGAAGTTCTTAAGTCCCTCGGCTGTTTTTAAAGACTGTATGTAAAATTTCACGATCGTTGCTCCTAGACTGTGGATTTCTATACAACTATAGACATACAGACAGACAAATTTTCATTTTTATATATTAGATTAAGTTCCAGGATTAAGTTATCAAACTCTCAATTGCGACATAAGATTTATTTATATATTTTTTTTTTCTAATGCGAAGGAACTTGTCGCGAGACATTCGCCTTTTGTTATTCATCACTAAGTTTAGCTGGCTATTTTATTATGGAAGAAGCATTAACATGAGCCAGCATGGTTCCCTACGAGGGGACAAAACGGTAACGAGCCTGATTCGGGACTGGAACCCAAGCCCACTGTGTGGAAGCTCAAGACGCTGACCTCTATACCATGTAGGCGGCACAATATAAGAAGATTGGATGGATACGAACAGAAGTGATAGTATTATTTTAGAGCAGGGGTGTCAAACTCAAAGGCTAACTTGGGCCAAACAAACAAGGTTTAACTATAGGTGGGCCGAAAAAAAAAAAAAAAAAAAAAAATCAATATTAATAGAAACGTAGGTTTATTTACCTAATTACAGTATATAGTATATTCAACATAGATATACGCATTTTGTTTAATGATAGCAAAAAAAGAGTATAATTAAAAAAAACCTTTAGCGAATTCTTCCTATCTTATTATAATTCTGCGTTGGTTATTTTATTATATATTATTGTGTGCCAATATATTGGCCGGGCCGCAAAAATGTTCGTCGCGGGCCGCAAGTTTGACACCCCTGTTTTAGAGTATTAGTAGAATGTCCGTCTCTTTTGCGATTGCTCATGATTCATAGATAAAGTAAAGTGTAGGGCAGTTTTCAACATGGATAGAATTTATGGTATTATTTTAGGTGCTCACTAACCAGGAACAAGTTGGGTTGGGGGGAGGGACTCCCCCCCCCCCACCTTAACTTGAAAAAAATTAAAACGTTAATAGAAGTTCAGTTAAAATCTGAAAATTGCAGAAAACTTTTAAGAAAATTGGTTTTTTCCCGCTTTTTCAAAGTGTGAAACAGAAGATTCCGATTATGCCTTTAGCCTTAACATAGTTTTTAAAAATGGTATGATCCATAACAAAAATTCGATGCTATATTTTTTTCTCATTTTATTTATATTATATTTATTTTTCTCATTGTATAACTTTTGAATACTCAAAAGTTACTTTATTCAATACATTAATTCTATTGTTATTCAATATAACAAAAAAAAAATATTTCATATTTTAAGGACCGTCCGGCAGTCAATGCGCTGAGGGCCCTAACTGAATTCAATTCGTGCCACCCCCACCCCCACCCCCAAAAAAAAGCACGCTATGCCTGAGTCACATTGATCATAAATGATATGAAAAGTAACAAGGAAACAAAATAACATTATAAAATACTTGTTTTATTTAATACTGAAAACACAAAGATAAGTTATGGTCATTTTTGTTGTATGTACAGCCATTTACAACACACGTCACTCCAACAAATTGTTCAAAAATATAAAAACTGAAACACATGAAAAAAAAAAAAAAGTATCCAAAATTTTGTGGGTCCAGCCCAAACTGAAAGCTATAACAAAGTAAACGGTAGTAAATGGTGAAGTTAGAAAATATATCTTTTAATGAAAAAATTCAAAAAATATTCATTTTAGAGTTATCACTCTAAAAATCAAAATACTCGCAAACAAACCATATGACCATTTCGCACAGACTTACACAAAATAAATCTTTTCAAACTTAAAATTCTGTGACTGAGATCGATCCATAATTCATTACTACCATTCTAAAGAACTTTTTAAATGACAAAATTATGCAAAACATTTTAAACTATCTGTGTTAATACATAATTTACACACACTCAAGTTCATAAAATGCATCAAAATATGTAAAATATAGTACATATTACATATTGATTTTACAATTTTTAACCAAGTAGATTGAGGTATTACATCAGCAACCCACAGACAAAACAATAAAAAAGCAAATGGGAGAAGATAAAATAAATTCCAGGAAAAGATGACTATAAAATCTACACAAATCCTCACACTCTAATAAATTGGTGTTTGATTTTTTTTCAATCAAATCTATAGTAAAGCCATCATAAATTACATAATAAATTTTCTTCCAGGATTATAGCTTTGTTGAGGAAACATGCATTTAAAGCATTTTGCATAATAAAACAGTAGTAATGAAATTATTTTACAGCAGAGGCCATAAAATGTACATAAAGGAAAAAAATTAATTCTACAA
Organism: Dolomedes plantarius; assembly: GCA_907164885.2. NCBI lineage: Eukaryota > Metazoa > Arthropoda > Arachnida > Araneae > Dolomedidae > Dolomedes > Dolomedes plantarius. The sequence continues at coordinate 10,123,040 of OU015502.1, forward strand.
TTCTAATTTAAATTACTTACAATACCTCAGTTACTACATACATACAGCAAATTTTGCAATCAGTACAGTAAAGGGAAAAAAAATTAGTGTAAACAGGAGGAAACAAAGTCAAAAGTATTAAAGAAAAAACTTGTAGGTGGAGTTATGTCACCAGTTTGCAATGCAAATAAAAACAAAAAATGTTCGACCGATGTATTCACAATACTTAGGTGAAATCAGATGCAAAAACATGTATGTAAAACTTATAAAAACTTGAAAATGGAATGTCTGTGTAATAGTTTTGATGTCTAAACTATTCTTTCGAAGAGGTGGCGATTGAAACAAGGCAATGCAACGACACATCAAATATATACTTTCCCTGTGGCAATCTTTAATAATTGAGTGAAGTATACAAGAAAAATCATAACAAAGAATATAGATTGATAAAGACTTTTGATAGTCATAAAACCGGGATAATGCACATTTATAAATAAATGTTACCCTAAAAATATTAAATTATGAAAATTACCTATTTGCTTAAATATGCCTAATTTTAGATTATTGGGGATCAAACTTAATATCAAAACCCTGATTATGGAATTATAATTCACACATTAAGAACTATTAATATAAACTATTACATAAAAAATGGCTTTTTTATGGTGCTTTCACCATTAAAATGGCTGTCTAGCAACATAACTAAGCTACACTGATTAACAAACAGTAAATATTTCCATACAAATAACTAAAAAGCTATTACAATACAATATAAGCAATTTTATTGTGCATATTTTGTCAGTTTGAAAATGATCGCTAATATTATTATGTTGATAGTTAAATGGCAACGAATTTCCTTAAAAATTATGTCTTTCATGACATTACACTTAAACTTCGTTGAGGAATAATAACAGCATTTAAGGAAAGCATTCAATTCTTGATACTCAACATTCTGTTTTACTTTACTTTACTTTTATCTAAATCAGAAAGAGACATTTAAACATCATTTAGTAACAATTAAAATAAAAACATTTGACTTTTAAAAAATCATGTTGTACAGAAAACTGAAATCTAAATACAGAACCATTAAATTTTGAATTTTTTTTCCTGAATAGCTGAATAAACCAAAGGAGTCAGTAGGTCAGTTAATTTAAAGCACTATAGTCATCTTCTGCTCCAAGAGGGCTAAACTTGCGTAGATTTTCAGTACTTAAAGCCCATTTCAAAAGCAACAAACACACATCGTATGCAAAATTCAAACACATAGGTTCGGAAAATTAACATCCTAGCCATTCGGCCACTGTTAAGCAAATATATATTAAAGGAAAAATTATTATTTTTAAGTAAGAAAGGTTTGGAGAATGACTATTAATTAAAATAAACAGTTCTATGAGAAAATAACAAATCTCCGAAAAGATATTAGGAATAACACTCAATCCATCCTCACTAGTGGAGAAACTAATGCAAAACTAGCATAGCAAGCAGAAATTGGTCTGTCTAACCCAGAAATCTGTGTCAGTTGCCAGTAAGAAATTTCAGCACTGGAAATGTTATTTAAAGCATCCTAATTGACTTTGCCGATAATACATATGGAGAAAACTAGAGTTCATGTCTGCTGGGTATACTGGCGTTGCTTGATTTTATACTTATACTTTAAAATACAGTTAAAATAGCACACAAAAAACTATATTTTTGCAAAACTTTGATCCATTATGTGCATCAAAACTATACAGTTTTGTGTTTAAAATTGAGGAAAATATCACTTGATGTGATCTATTTATGAAGAAAGATTTGGGAAATTAAATTCAAATAGCTTGATAATGTACAACTAAACAATTAAAAACTATAAATGATGCAGTGAGTTTCAAAACTGTTATCCAAAAATTTATAAAAAAAAATTAGTCATCATCAGATTCTGCTATTAAAGTGGCACGCCTGCATGAAGGTGTTTCGGATTTATGTAGTAAAATTCTCTATTTCCGCAATAATTTTAAAATGTTAAAATATGTGGTTATCTGCCAAACTCTCCTTATCCAGTACATTGTTTATTCATTTAAATTATTTTCAAGCTATACGATTTTCATTAATAATTCATGGCATTTATGGCAAGATTTATATTTAATGAAATTTTTTTTAGCGCCAATAACAGTCCCTTATTGCCATAGGCACAAGAAAGTCATCAAATACAGTTTAGATTGTATTTATAAGTTCATTGTTTATTCATTTAAATTATTTTCAAGTAATATAATTTTCATTGATAATTCAGACATTTGTGGCAAGATTTATATTTAATGTATATTTATTTTTTAGCTCCAATAACAGTCCCTTATTGCCATAGGCACAAGAAAGTCATCAAATACAGTTTAGATTGTATTTACAAGTTCATTGTAATTTATGAAAAAGCACTTATGGTGAATAAGGAGTTTTGAAACTCCCTACCTCCAATAGATTAATTTGAAGTTTCTACACAGTTAAAATAAGTTAATGCATTTGTGCAATATTGTACTATTATTATACTGAAGAAAACATTAACACTTGTGACTAATTATCTAAAAACACTGGGATGTTTGATCACAGCATACTTATCTTTAACCTCCAAAGACAAAATTTTCAAATACCATATTTAATACATTTTGTTTAACACGATGACAGTCAAAAAAATATAAAAATATAAATACTTGGCAAAGACAACAAAAAGTTTTCCAGGAACTAGTGCAATTACAAGCATTTACAAAAATAATACAGTAACAGATAGAATAAACAGTAGAAATGTAGCTATAAAAAAAAGCAAATATCCTAAATTAGGTCAAACATGATAATACAAAAATATAAATGATTGTCATGGATATGTTTGAAAAATTTTACAAAATATTAAGGCATTTAATGATACAGCTGAAAAATATTTTTAATTTAATGTATGACCTTAAAGATAATTAATTAATAAGTAGGTAAAAAATTGTGTATATGCATTTAACTCTATAAAAAATATATTCTTCATTGCAGTCATTGAGTCTTTAGGCAATTTAGTAAAATTTACATAAATCTGCAAATCTGAAGTACATTTTTTCTCTTTCTAACCATTGAGCATTATTCAAGAGATCAAAATATTTACATCCATGAGACAAGAGAACAGGCTAAAGATTTCCACAGTGACCGATTTTCAAATGCGTTACAAAACCAAATCAAAAAGTCTGAAACTTTACAGAAGGTTTTATACTTCTGTTTCAACTGTAACCTACATATAAAACTAGTCTTATTTCTTTCTGAATCCAGAAAGGATTTTATCAAAGCTACATTGAGCATCTCTTATTGAAAAGCTGTTATTCTAAATGCAGTAAAATCCAAAACTTTTCAAGCACCAAAATTATGTTACCAAAATGTTAACTCCCCAAACAACCTCACTTTCTAATATGAGATCTAATATTCAGTTAGTGTCAATTTGTTGCTAACAATAATCAGGGCCACACCAAGGTGTATTACTTACAGTGCTCTTTGCTAGTTCTCTCCTTTTTATGTACAAAGATATTGTGAAAAAATTCTCAAAAAGAATTACCGATTCTATTCTAAGCATCAGAAAACATTTATGTTTTACCATTTATATTTTGTTAGTACAAAAAGTCAAGCTATTAAGGAAACTTAACAGTAGTGAGGATCAAAAACAGCTAACAGAAACAAGCGTTCATGATAAAGCATAAAAGAATAAAGCGATATCACATGAGAAAGCTGAGTACCACATTCTCAAGTGGTGGTTGTTTTGTATAACCATACTCTTCTGTGAGATGTTATTCATTTTAACCACTGTCAAGTTTTTTTGACAATTTAACTTTCTGTACAAATAAAACAAAATATGGCTCATTCCAAGCATTTCAGATAACAGATACTCAACTAGAACTAAGAAATTGCATCATAGAATATTTTATACAAATTCCTCATATATTTAACATTCTAAGCTATTTTCTTCTTTCTAAAGAATTGAAACACAGAAAGGCCTAAATGAACTTCAATAGTTTCATATGAATTTTGAACATCTATTTCTTTTTCTCTATTTAGCTTATGAAATCCTACTATCTATACCTTTGTACAAATGAGCAATTTTGTTTTCTTCATATTACAGTGAGTATATACAGTCGATTCCAGTTAATCAGACCACATTGGGACACAATCATTTTGATCCTAATAACCGGCTGGTCCGATTACACGAACATGCCCTATTAGGCTGATGAAATAGGATTGTTTTGGTTCTTTAAGATTCGGTCTGATTAACCAGTGGTTCAATTAACCGGATTCTACTGTACATTGATTACACAACATATATAAAGTAGTTTCACAGAACCCATTAATATAAAGTGAGTAAATGACTGCATTTGTGTATCACATTTTCATTTAACAACACCGCAATACAACACTTTATATTAATTGCAGATACAAGCCGGCATTTTATTTCTTGTCAGCAAGCATTGCAATTAAAATCTGCTTACTACTTAAAATTTCCCTTTTCCTCTCTTATGCCCTCTTGAATGGAAATACAAAATGGCACGTGATATTTGATAAACCTGTTTGAAGAAGCTAGATGCAAAATTTATTGAATTTACAAATCACACATACTTTTCATGACACTCTTACGGCACTATCTATGAGTTTCAAAGCCAAGAACTAAGTCAATTTTATAAGTACGCTACAATGACCTATATGATGATCACTAGGATCTCAGTTTTCTATCAAGAATTCGGCTCCTTTTTTTTAAATACTTAAGGAAGCTTCCAAAAGTAGATAAACTCAGATTGTATTTATGAAGAAAGCCTATTAAGACAGGTGATTGAAGATTTTGTTCTTGTGGCATTTATCAATAAATTGTTCTCTCCAAGTTTTAGGTGCAGGTCACTTAAATAAGGTTTGAAAGGTGGTTAATAAAGGCATTGAAGAACTTCTTTAAAGTGGATGAATACCTTTGTAAGAAATAGTTCTATAAGACTATCAAAACTGTATAGTTTAATCTATTAATTTATGGGAATCTTATGTGCAAAATAGATTTTGCCTTTCACAATTGCAAAGCAATGTAAAGATGATATGCCAAGTGAAAAAAAATCTTGAATTAAGAAGGAAATATAAATAGAATAAATAGTATTGAATAAATTTCCATGCAATTATTCTTAAAAACTTCAAAGAAAGAAAAAAAGAAAATGTAGGTCAGAAAAAAACTTGAAAATTTCATGATTAAAAATTTGTGAAAACCTGTAAATCTATGAATTGTATACATATGTCCGATGCATGATTAATATTTTTTAAACAACACCTAAATACCACTTAAAAGAATTTTACTATATTGCAGAAATTATAATCTATTAATCAAATCTCCCAAGTATGACACATTCATATTTGTTAAGTTTTGATATACACCCTCCCCTATGAGTTGAAAAAATTGTGAGTGCAGGAACATTCTATATCATAAAAATAAAATTTACCATTTTCGCTATTGAGCCTGGAACCCTGTTATTATTAAGATTACAATCTACTTATTGTGTTGTTACTGAACAAAATATAGAATTACTTGAGGTCAATGAAATAAATTTATCATGTGGCTAAGAAAGTATAATATTACCTACTATCTGTGTACCTGCAATTAAGTATTAAACTTAAATAGAAGTATAAAGTGTTAAAATGTGCATAGAGAATAATGTTCCATTCTGAATAGGCATATCCTGTTGTTTTTCCAGCAATACTTGAAAGGAAAATAGAAGAATTGATTTTTTTTTGTAATGAAAGACAGTAACAGCATTTTGTGATTCCTAAACCACTGTATGAGCATTTATAGCTAAGATCCTGTATGACAGTGCATTATACCTGATATAGTAAATTAACACAGTTTTAAATATATAACAATGGTAAATAACAATAAAAAGCCACTGAACTATATGAAATGCCAATGCAAAAGGTTTTTCGAAACCTTACTAGGTGCACTAAGAGATACTAAGATTTATTCAATAGATGAATATATATGTAAACAAAACACTATTGGAACCAGAATTGTGTCAAAAATACACATGATTATTACACAGGACAGTAGAAAAAATAATTTAATGTTTGAGCCTGTACTTTGTTAACCTTTACATGTCACTACATATACATGTATTCTTATAGGACAAAGTACAAAAAAATCATTTTTTAATTTCATACTTAACACAAATGCTGCCATAACTACAATCACAGTTTTAAGTAAACTTGATACAAATCATTAAAAAAGCTAGAACAAATGCAATTCAACATTTGTTTTCAAATAATAAAGTTTCACCAGCTTGATAGTTCATAACAAATCGAATTACTTAACAAATTCTAATCAATTATTATCTATTTGAAACATGTTGAAAGTTTTGTTTCTGAAGAATTAACTATACAAAAATATTAAAAATTACATTCATATAAAACTATAATTATTAGCTGCCAACTTTTCAAATAAATCCTCAAAAAAGTCTAGATTCTTAACATTTATAAGACATAAACTCTAATGAAAAATTCAATCAAAAGAAAAGCTATGCATTCTTCTATATTAGCTATGAATACTTCAGAATGGGGATTTCTTTCAGATTCTGGAGTTTCTCTCACTATCTACAGAAGTTTCCTAACAAACAGCATTTATCAGGTTTGACATCACACTGACAAGATAAATTTGAGGCAACCAATTTCAAAGATATTAAGAACATTATTCCACAAAATAAAGAGAATAGGGCACTTAGCTTTTTCAAATTTCTCAAAAAATGTTCAAATTCAAAGGAACTGTTTGCATACAGGAATCTAACAGTACTACAAATTACTACATACCATTTGTTAAGGCTAGCAATCAATCTGAAAAAAGCTGAAGATTACTATTTTATACAAGTACAAAAATTGTTACTTCTAAGGATTATACACACTCAAAACATTATGCAAAATAGAATCAGGGAAAATATCATAATCTGGATGCCATTCAGGAAGTCAACAAAAAACAGACAATTATGTTATAGGATGGTGTCAAGGATATAGGTACATTTGACTTCACACAGAGATAATAAAGAAATAGAGAAAGGTATGTTAGACAAAAAGTTCAGTCTACACTTTCTACGGTACTACAGACTATTGAGGTATTAACTATCAACTATTGAGGTATATTCAGAGATAATACATGGACTCACACAATTACATCAGAGTCTTATTATATGTTTGACAGGATGTGTATCAGAATCAATACATATCACTTCTTGATTTTGTGTCATTTTTTAATACAGTCGATTCCGGTTAATCAGACCACATCGGGACAAGATCATTTTGGTCCTAATAACCGGCTAGTCCAATTAAACGAACATACCTCATGTTACAAGACAGAATTCGGTCCAAATAAGTGGATGGTCCGATTAACCGGAATCGACTGTACATCCAAGATGAAAAATTTATCAATATCTTACTAATGACTGATTATTAAAACTATTCTTTCCATTTTTAAAATTTTTGTATCTTAAAGTCTCCTTTGAATTTTTGAATCATACGATCGATATCTCCTAAAAACATAGCATCAAGACATATTAAACATCTGCATTTCAATTGCAGCTTTTAAAACAATTCCCATTCTATAAGATGATATATATAAATATATATCACCAACTTTTTGGTTACTTTTGCATTTATTTATCTTCTAAAGCAACCCAAGGAAAGATGCATAGATGTTAATTTTAAAATCACCTAGGTAATTAAACGATACACACAAAGAAAGCAAATAAACATGTTAATAAAAAATTGTAATACTTATGTAAATTAGCCTATATATACATTACAAATCTTTCTAGAATATTCCTTTACAAATGTGCACACAGCATTAAAAAATCTGTAGCCTATTACTGCAATTTATGTCTTTTACCCAATCCTCTATACTGTCTTGTCATTCAAAATTTTCCTTGATTTTGCAGACCTGGTAAACTCTTTGCATAACTCAAAAAAAGTCACAATCCTCAGGGAAAGCTACTTTTCTGGAAACATGTATTTGTCAGAAAAATATATCACAAGAAAAGTCTAAAACTCCAGCACATTTTACATCTCAAATAGATGAAACAAAGTTGCTTTTAATGACAAAATAATTAACATCTAAGCATAAAATCATTTTATTAAAAGATTCATTATAAATATAGACTACTCATTAAAAAAATCACAGAAAAAGATGACAGTTTGTGAAAGGAACTCTGTTACAGTAAGACACTCATATGAAGAAAAAATGTCGGAAAATAGCATTAAACTTTCTAAAATAGTGTAAAATTCTTCTCACAGACTATTCTATAGCAAAATAATTACTGGTCCCATCATTCAACAAGGTTCCCATTGATGTCTTGGAATAAATACTTTTTAAAGGTTCTACTTTTTTAAGGTTGTACAACTTGTGAGTTCTTGCACTATGTTTATTTGAAACACAGTGCTTAGGACCTTATTAACAGTGCTCCAATCAACGCACTTAATTGTATATTAAAATAAAAACAAAATTTTCAGGAAAACATGAGTATAATAGCAATACATTCTCATTCAATAATAATAATTTTTAAAAAATTTTTTAAAAATTCTGTGATAATCATGTAAAATTCTTTGAAAATACTAAAGTTCACATATTTTTGCTTAATTTAAAATTTCTGCATTAGCTTTTAGACTAAAGTGCATTGTAACTGCTAAATTACTAATGTATTCCTATATAATTAATTTCAAAGAAATTTTTCCTATAAAAATGTACACATTTATGATGCTATGTAAATTATAGCTATCTAGGCCATAACATCAGTAAACATTAAAAAAAAAATTAATAATAATAAAGCTGCTCATTCGAAATCTTCAATGTTTTGTAGCCAAAAATAAAAGGAACTACTATAGCAAAAATATTTTTTATGAACTATAAAAACAAGTATCAAAAAAGGCAAAACTGCCTTATTTTATCAAGTTTTTGATCAGAGAAAGAAGGTTTACACATAAAAAAAAGTTTTTCAATGCAAACGTTCCCTCTGAGAAAAACAGAATTACACAGGCAAGTATTAAAAAATAGTGCCTTTTTTAAGGGCTTTAGAACAAACATACGGTCTTTTCAGAGCCCCTGAAAATCACACCCTTTATAAGGCCTATGGGAACCCTGTTCAAAATTCTATCACAAAAATTAAAAGTGGAATGCTTTGATCACATAACTAAACCTTGAAATGACTGTATTCACCATCGTATTACAAAAAAAAAAGTATATTAAGTATATATATGCACAGTTTATTTACATAAAAGCAAACTTTAAAAAAAAGAATCCTCTCTCAAAAAAAAGTAGTTCTATTTTTTGCTGGATCTTTTTTTCCATAGTTTTTCTTTCGCTTTTTGTTCTTTTTCAAGACTTTTTTGCAGCTTTTCAAGCTGCAGCCGCATTTCTTTCACCTTTTTCTTGATTGTGCTTCTTTCTGCACTACTTAATACACCGAGAACCTAGATAAAATGTTTTTTATTATTCGAGTCCCTTTCTTAATATCAGGCATTCAAACACAGAAAAATAATATAAAAAATACTACTTTGATACTGAAAAAAGTTTTCTTTTCAGTACTTTGAAAGGACTTATATATAAACATAAAAAAATACAGAAAAATTCATCTTATTTTAAAATATATATTTTTAAAAAAAGAGCTTCATCAAAATTTCTACTACTATCAAAGATGAAGATATATCAGAGTATCATAAAAGTAAATACATACTTTTAAACGAGGTGTCTATTCCAGTTAAGATTTCATCAATTATATAGGATACATATTTAAACATTAAAAATATAACATTCATCTCATATTATATATATATATATATATACATATATATATATATATACATTTTTAAAAATATCCCTACATCAAACTTTCTCCTATCAAAGACAAGATATTTCAGAGTATCATAAAAGTAAATAAATACTTTTTAAATGAGAGCTGTCTATTTCGATTAAGATTTGATCAGTTATATAGGATATATATTTAAACATTAAAAATATAAAATTCATCTCATATTATTTATATATATATATATATATATACACTTTTAAAAATTCCCCTACATCAAACTTTCTCCTATTAAAGACAAGAAGATATTTCAGAGTATCATAAAAGTAAATACTTACTTTTTTAAACGAGAGCTGTCTATTTCAATTAAGATTTCACCAATTATATAGCATATATATTTAAACATTAAAAATATAAAATTCACATTAAAATACAATATATATGCATATATATATATATATATATATATATATATATATATATATATATATATATATATACATATATATACACAGTAACCACCGCTTATAGTGTTCAGTGGTTATAAGAATCAACCGTTTATAAGAATCAATATCGCGAAAACAAAAACAAATGTATTATTTCCATGTTAAAATTTTCGCTTTAAAGAATCAATCCACCGGTTTTAAGAATCAGTTTACAGTCTTCGCTTTCCATTCATTTTTCCGAAAAAGCCACTTAAACTCTCAAAAGGCACGAAGTTCTTTCTTTTTCTTTTCTTTTTTAAGAAAGATTGATAAGATGGGATGGAATATAGCCATAAAATTCTTCCCTTTCTTTGTTAGACATAACAGATTTGTTTCCCCTTAAAAGCTTTAGTACAACACTGTCCTATTAACTTGACCCAGGGGCATCCTACCCGCGCGGATCCGATTTCACTTTTCTCCACTGACAAACAAAGACAGGGACTCTTTTTCCCCACCTCCCACATCCTGGTTGCGGCTTCCTGGACCCTGAAACACATAAATCTTCGGATTTATGTATTTCAGGATTTATGTGTTCATAAATCTTTGGCGAAGTGTCCACTATCACTTAGGCAAACGTGACATTAGTAGATTCAGCACGTTATCAAACCATGATACGTAAGCTGGATGGCGAATCTTCGTCTGAGACTATTAGTATTGAAAGAGGTATAAACACTGTTTATACCTCCAGAAAACTTCATTACGTTAAACTACCATAGAAAACTTTTTCTTGCTCCCTTCCTGTAGTTGAAATGTTAAAACTGTTAAGCAGGTATGTTGTAACAAATATTGGATTTTTTCTTCTCTAACTATAATCATGTGTATCTACTTATATGTCTAAAAATTAAGTTGTATTTTTAAAATTATAAAAAATAATTTTAATAAAAGATAATTAACGTAAATTAAAGAGTATTTTATGGTAAATTATCTGATATATGTAAAAATAGGTGTGTGTGTGTGTGCTTGTCCAAAAACCTAAATTTCGGCTATAAGAATCAAAAATAATAATAACAAACGTGATTCTTATAAGCGAAAATCACTGTATATATATATATATATATATATATATATATATATATATATATTTATATATATATGGTTTTTTTCTAAAAAAATAGGTGTTTATACTGTGTTTTCTCAAATAAAGGTGTATGTGTTTGTACTATCTTAGTACTGTGTTTGAAACTTTAAAAGAAATTAATGGTTTAGGAAGATGCTAAAGGTAATTTCTTTTCATTTTGGAACTTATTGGAGAAGTTTGATACAATGATAAGTCTGTTAATTATAATTATTTTTATTGATTAGGAAAACTAAACAAAATTTTAAAATAATTTTGCAAATATTTTTTAAAAAATTGTAAAAATTTTATAATAAACTCCAAATCTGACTCATGCCTTCAAAAGGTTCAATGTCTTGATTTCTTTCTTTGCAATTTGCGTCTATTGCTGAATGATGTCCAAAAAGCAACCAAGATTCAACGCATTTTGTTGGATTGAACAGACTTAGAGTAGGCCCAACAATTTTGATGAACATCACTGCCAAAGTTGTTTTAGTCAACAATGAAGTTCTTAAAGGGGTTACATAAAGGTACATCTGTGAAAAACCCTTTTCACATTCACTTGAAGATATTGGAATAATATCAAGATGGTGTATTAATTGAAATAATCTTCCTGGAATTATTTTTTCCTCTATGTATTCTTTGTATATCTCCCTTTCATTCAAATGAAGCCTTCTTGATAAATTCCTTATTTCTGCTTTCCCAAACGTCAAGTTGTTTTGAACTTCTTCTGGCCACTGCTTTGGATCTAACACTCTGGCCCATTTAGGTAAATCAGTTTCTTCATCATCGATAAATCTCTTTTCTATAGATATTTTCAGATTTCTATAAAATAAAATAGGACATATTGGCAGGTCATCCTTTCTATCTTTCTTGTTTATGGGAACCACCTGGAAGATGAAATACTCTCTCGCTCACTGCATTATGCCGACACTTTTCCCACTACCCCATTACCCTGCACGTCCCTTTGCAAGGATTCCTAAGGGTCAATGCCCTTGCAACTATACTGCCATCTAGGAGACCCCGATAACATCTATGCTTATAAATGTCATATGTTGTTGCATCATTGCCTTGTTTATTTTGGCAGGAAATCTTTATCTGTTCATAAAACAGAGATTGAAACACATAATAAAATACAGTCGAACCCCGCTATAGCGAACCCGGTATATAACAAACTCATGGATATAACAAACAAAAATTTTGGTCCCGCTGTTTTCCTATTGTAAGTAATTTAATTAGTATTGTGTCAGTTTAATGTAATTGATTTTAGTTGATTTAATTTCTTAATGATCATTTTAATAGATTTTATCATTTTTTTAATGCATCATTATACACATTGCAACTAATGAATTATACATTTTGTGAACTCTAGCATTTTTCTTAATGGTTCAGATATAGCGAACAAAACCTTTGGTCCCTTGAAGTTCGTATAATGGAGTTCAACTATATTGATTTACGAGAATACATCACAGGGGAACTAAAAACTTGCAATTTAAAAAAAATACTTTTTGTTATATATTAACAATTCATTCATAAGTTTCTTAAAATTTCAGTTAAGTTAAGGCAAAATAATACTTAAAAAAGGTGGGGATAAGCTGTATCCTTGCATACCCAGAAATTAAAATACTCCTACATCATAATTTCTTCTAATACAGACAAAAAGATATTTCAAAGCATCATAAAAGTAAATACATACTTTTAAACGAGAGCTGTCTATTTGAAGTAAGATTTGACCAGTTATATCTGAGTCCAGAAACTGAGGAACATGGTGGTCAAAACCGAGGGTTTGCAGCCACAGGGCAACTTGTTCAGATGTCCACTCATGAACAGGATTGGACAGAACTTCATTAGGAGGCTTCTCCTCCTGTAAAACAAAAATAACGGAGATAAATATGTAAAGTACAATTTTTAAAAAAGAATACAGACTTATAACTTTATTTAAACATAACGCTTATCTTTAGGACCTTATTAACACAATGCTTTTAAGCTGAATGAACCTGAAAACTTAGCCCCTTAAGTTTCTCAATCATAAATTCCCCCAGGTAATCAAAAATTATTTTAAAACATTCATAGAAATCTTTATCTAAAAGGTTTTAAAATGTGGTCAGACAGGTTGAGAAGCTTCTAAAAAACTGGGGAAAACTTGCCTGATCATGAAAAGAAACATACTTTGTATTACAAATTATGCTTTCTGCCAACTGAAACAATAAAAAGAGTAAATTTTTTTAACTGTTGGGAATAAAAACCACTGAAATAGGAATCTATATTCTGTTAAACTTATCTTGCTTATCCCATTTAGTGATACCATAATGAATTAATTTAATTTACAATTATTGAATTGTTCGGAAAGTCATTTAGTTTTTTGGGATGAAAATGAAATACAACTTTCTTATAGTGTATTAAATATTTTATTGAATTACATATTCTCCTTATGGTCCAATACCTTTTGCCATCTTTTTGGCAGTAGCATGATTCCATGCTCATAAAACTTCTGATTTTTGCTGGCAAAAAACTGATCCAAGTCATTTTTGACATCCTCATTTGAAGTAAAGATTTTGCCGTCTAAAAAATTTTGTAGAGACCAGAACAAGTAATAATCCAAAGGTGCCAGATCTGGAGAATATGGTGAGTGTAGTAGTACATCCCATCCAAGCTGTAAAAGCTTTTGGCAAGTTACCAAACTTGTATGAGGTCTCGCATTATCTTTGTAGAACATTATACCTTTTCTATTGATCAATTCTGGCCTTTTCTGTTTGAGTGAATCATTCAATTTGTCCAGTTGATGACAGTACACTTCAGAATTGATCGTGGTATTGTCCAGTAGCAGCTAAAAAGAAAACTATTCCCTTGAAATCCCACCAGACAGCATCACATTTTTGATGAAGATCGGTTTTCAAAGTGCTTTGAGTTGGTTCATCTTTTTTACTCCATGATCTCTTGCATTTAACATTGTTGTAGACAACCCATTTCTTGTTCCCAGTGATGTTCGTTTCAAAAAGGGATCATTTTCTTGACGTTTGAGAAGCAAATCACAGATGTCAATGTAACAGAACAAATTTCTATCTGTGGAACCCATATGTTGAGTTTTGAAATTAAACCAAGGCGTTTCATGTGATCATGAAGGATCGAAATCGATAAATTTAATCTCTCAGTAATCTCACAAGTTGTTATTCAGCAGCTTGCATTAATCAATGCCTTTATTTTGCCTTCATCAGCTTCAATTGGCCTTCCAGAACGTGGTGCATCCTCAACATCAAAATTGCTGTAATGAAATTTCGCAAACCAGTTTTGGCACTGGCATTCTGTCAATATATCTTCTTCATACACATCGAATAATTTTTTTCTTGCTTGAACAGCATTTTTACCTTTTCGATAGTAAAAAAGTAAAATATGCTGAAAATGCTGCTTTCGACTTTCCATAGTTGATAGGGCACCAAACAAAAACTATTGCACAGAATCAAACAAACTTTTTCACAAACAAGCCTTTCTGTCAGCTGCCATTATATCAGCTGTCAAAATATATAATGACAATGCAGCTTAAGTGTGAAGTTAAAAAATATACAATTACGGTGAAAAAATACAATTAAGTCCTCTGTTGGGAAAAAACGAAATCACTTTTTGAACAACCCAATATATGCATCAGAAATCCCACTCATAACAAGCTTTAAAATTTAAAGTAGAAGAGGAAAAAAAATTAGACGAGATCTTTTAATAAGAATAAAAGGGAAGATATACATCTCCAGCATACAGGATCCCCTTGGACCTAGGTTTCACACTTGACTCCTCAGAAAGACATAACCAATAAGTATGCTGAAGAGAAAGGAATTCTGTAGTGTAATGTTTGTTACCTAAAATTCAAGTGTTGTACCCCGTGATCCCCCCCTCACCAATCAGAGTGGCTGTGTGGAAGGAAAAACCCAAGGGGGTGAGGGGATTGTCGGGAGAAACGAGTAGTAGGAGCAGGGGTCTGGTAAGATGCTGTAGGCTTGCCCACCTCTTGCTCAGAGTTTTGTTGTAATTTTATGTTAAATTGTTAATAAATGTATGTTTGTGTCATTTAGACGACTTGTTTTTATATACCTCATTGTCCCTATGCCATGAAAAGAACCTTGGTGAAGTGTGAGTACATGACAAATTCCATTTGCAGAACATTTTGCAATTTTTACTGCTGACTGACAAAGTGCAGTCAACCAGCCCACTTCGGAAAGAAACATCCCCTATTATGCATGATGCTTCAAAATTAATAGTGCTTGAAGATGACAAAATGCATAGTGCCCAAATGGGTAGGTAGTCCTTAAGCAAAATTATACATACGGTTACCTGTATGCTGTAGATGTATATTTTTATTTATGGACTGCCTACTGAGGCAGGCTCTAGGTATACTGTCAGATGAAGAAGGATTATGTATTTTCCTAAAAATATTTTTAACACTAGAAAGACAGGATTTATTTTTCTTACTTTCTTTTTGCCGTCATTTTGACGGTTAAAAATAACCAAGAATTTAAAATATTTAATTTTTTTTAAAATAAAAGGTTAAGTACTTTAAATTTTGAACTATTTCATACCAATATATAATAAATTAGTATATATTTATATATATTTTTATACATGTATGAAGAGCTGACAACCTGGTCTGGTTTATCCATAAAAATATACGCATGGTTTGTGTAGTCCTAATTTTTCAACACCAATATTTCCGAAGAGGCAATGTTTCTGTTATTTGCAAAAGGAGAAAGAGACGAAAAGTAACAAACATTTTTCTGGTATTATTTTAAAGACTTCTGCCTGTTTTCTATATTGCCGTCAAATTGACGGCTTTCAATCTTAGTAGGTATACAACACATTTTTTCCCCCTCTTTACTATTAAATATAATTTTGTAAATGTGTGTGCAAATTTCGTGTAAAATTAGAAAAAGTCATAAAATTTCAGAAGCCTGAGGACATAAATACAGACATAGTGCTCAATAGTATGTCTGAAACCATCAAAATGATGGCAGCCATCTTTCTAGTGTTAATGTGATTACTCTATAATGCCACTCATTCTGTGGACCACACCAAAATGAAAGAGAAACATCTACTTACAGTTGGAGAAGACATTTTAGCTTCTGCATTAGTCATTTGCATAGCAGCTTCAGAAGATCCACTTTCATTAGACAGAAGAGATGCTAGACTATCTGAAATTAAATACAAAACAATCCATTTCAAGTCCACATCAAACAGTACATCCATCCCCTCAAATTTATCCAATTTCTTTTTACACAAAAAAGGACTTATTTATAAGAATGCAATAAATTTTATAAAATGAAGCTGATGCAGAGTACTTCATAGACAAGGCTTACAATCATGGTAAAACCCTCATGCCAGAAAAAAATATTGAACTTTCTCGAAGAATAAAAATTCTTTGCAGAAACAAAATACAATTCCATTGTGAAATAATTACTCATTTCACATCTTTCAAAACAATTCTCCCTGATGTGTTGAAATAAATGATTCCTTTTTACTTACAGATTCTTCCATAATTTTCAAGAGTGTATATATAATGATGAAAATCTTGTCAATCAAAGTGCTTTATTGTGCATTTAAATAAATATATATCAGAGCACAATTAAAAAGAAAAAATAACAACAACAGAAAACAATACAGTCTTAAATTCATATTTAAGGAAAAAAAATCCAGAATCAATAAAGATATACAAAAATACTAAAGTTTGTGACTGACTTAAAACTTCTGCATAGTCTTTTTAACTGGAATGCATTACAACTGATAAATTACTGTGCTGTATGTACTCCTATACAGTAAATTTTAAAGAAAATTTACATTTGAAACTAATATATCTGCAATGCTGTGTATATGTTAACCCCCTAAGCCAGGGGTGTCAAACTTGCGGCCCACGACGAACATTTTTGCGGCCCGGCCAATATATTGGCACACAATAATATATAATAAAATAACCGATGCAGAATTATAAGATAGAAAGAAATCGCTAAATGTTTTTTTAATGATACTCTTTTTTGCTATTATTAAACAAAATGCATATATTTAAGTTGAATATACTGTAATTAGGTAAATAAACCTATGTTTCTATTAATATTGATTTTTTTTGCAGCCAACCTATAGTTAAACCTTGTTTGTTTGGCCCAAGGTAGCCTTTGAGTTTGACACCCCTGCCCTAAGCTATTAAATTAATAAACTAAGTAGATAAAAATTTGCTGCTAATTTGAAATTTTTAATCAAAACAAATTAAAATATTTTTTATGATTACAGTCGAACCCTGTTATAACGAACTTTAAGGGACCAAAGGCTTTGTTTGCTTTATCCAGTGGTTCGCTATATCCGAACCGTTAAAAAAAATGCTAGAGTTCACAAAATGTATAGCTCATTAGTTGCAATGTGTATTCAATAATGATGTATTAAAAAAATTATAAAATTATTAAAAATGATCATTAAGGAATTAAATTGACTAAAATCGATCACATTAAACTGACACAATACTAATTAAATAACCTACAACAGGAAAACAGCGGGACCAAAATTTGCGTTCGTTATATCCATGAGTGTATTATATACTGGGTTCGCTATAATGGGGTTTGACTACATTAAAGTTTAAAAATTGTTTATCCAATGAGAAAGTTACATAACTGATGAGTTTAGAGTTTCTATTATACTTAGGATACATCATACCATTTGTATTCGCAGACATAGAGTGATCAGATATAACAGAATGATCAGAAATAGATGGCTCTGAAAAGTGCACTGGGGAGTTTGAAGATGCATTCATTTGACTAGAAGTTGAATGCAATGACGATCGGGAATGGGAAATTTCTCTGCTGAAACTTTCGACAGAAGACTGGGATACAGATTCACATGACTGCTTTACTGTTACACTGTTATTGATATACATTTTTTCTTCTGATTCAAAATGCTCTTCAGATGATGAACTTTGATTAACTGAAATGATACATAAAAATGTATAACTGCTAGGAACAATACAGGCTAAAATCTGCTACATGAAACACGAGACAGATTCACTAAGATGATATATGTAGGGATACGTAATTTTCATATTTATGAAACAGATGCGAATAATTGCGAAATTTGCTGATATGAACGAATAAATGCTAAAATTATTTTTTTACTACTTTTCGGTGAAAACTCGGTGATAAACGGCTTTTTAAGTGAAATTAGGTAATAAGAGTAATAGCTTATTAACATAATTGCTTATCTAAGACCATCAACAGTCTTAAACTGAGAGATTTCACTCTCGAAATTTGCTTATTACTTATTGCTAAAGACTTAAGGAAGAGAATATGGAGATTACTATAATGTTAGCTTTTAACTAAGAATTTTGATAGTTACCTTCACCAAGTAAGTAAAATTCTGATTTTTTTTAATAAATGCAAAATTTTTGAATTTATATATATAATTATATTTTTGCGAATAAATGCGAAATTTTATATATAGCAATTTTTTTGTTGCGAAATTTTGATATTTTTTATGCAAAATTTATATACCCCTAGATCAGTGGTTCCCAACCCATAGAAGTCTACGGACCACTAAGCCAGAAACTGAACCATGTGCGGACCACCATCCCCACCTCCCGACAACTTGAGGGGGGGAACCTCGCAGGGGTATGAAAATTATTTTGTATCAGATTCTAATAATAAAATATGTTAAACTTTTCAGAAATTTTAATTTAACACCTGAAAGTCATTGGATACATTCAGCCCATCTAGTTCAATGAACATTGCTTTCAAAATCCCCATTTATTTGGCAACTTTTTTAAATGTGGTGTCGGACCACTCCTGGGGCTCTCGCAGACCACCGGTTGAGAACCACTGCCCTAGATATGTGTCATACATAATGCTAGAATTCACAACAAAATTTTGCAGATCACGACTATATAGAAGTTGTTTTTATGAAGTGATAAACAAAATTAGTTAACATAGCTTTGAGTTTTAGTTTGTTAATCAGCATTAATAAACTATAATAACAAAGAACTGAACTAGTGTAGGATTATTTTAAGAGTATTGATTGAAAGCTAAAAAAAAATCTATGTCAGAGAATTTAACATGTTTTTTTAGTTATACTTTTGATTTAGAGCTTGGTCAATTTATATCAATCCTTGTTCCCACTGTGATCAAAGAAATAAAGAATGCCAAATAATTTCCACTTAAAAACTTTACACATTCTAAAAAATGTATACAGTGAAAACTCCATTATCTGGATTGCACAACAAAAATAAAATATTTGATAAAAATTAATATTCTTATTTTTACAAAGAGCACATCAAACATGCATGTTTCTATTTGATAATTAGGAATTATTATCAAACTATATGAACTGTTCCAGAACAATTGCTTCTAATAGTTAGACTAAGAACCAATAACTTTAAGGGTATGAAAATCCACCTCTTGCACCAACAGCAATCAGAAATGGCAACAGCAACAGCAATTAGAAATTATTGTAAAAAATTAATAATTATGAAATTAAACTAACAAATTTATTTTAAATAAGGTATTCTTTTAAATTTGATTATCTTAATTTTTCATTATCCAGACCATTCCCATTCCTGATTAATCCAGATAATTGAGTTTCAACTGTATGTCAGAGAAAAAACTGTATGTTTAGAGGCATTTTACATTTACTATCAAAAATTATGTTTGCTGGAATATAAGAGAAATTAGAGTGTTATCTCCGTCATACCAAAAACCCATGGAGTTAGCTAGGCCATACCTCCAGAAATAATTTTTTCTCTAATGGGCAGGATTGACAGCAATTAGCCAGTCAACAACGTTACTTAACCTTTTAACTGTCAAGTTATTTTGATGATTTTGGTATGGAAAATGTCAATTTTTTTATTGCAAAAATCAAATGTTTAGTACAAAATAACATACATAAACTGCCATCTACTGAATAATGCAAAATTTCACCTCTCAAGATATGGTATAGAATACTAGTACTGCCATCTATTGAATAAAGCCAAAATCAACTTGTCCCGAGATAGATTCGGGTTTGACAATAAGATGCAGACCTGCCAACCTCAGTAAGAGCAAAATCCTGCAATATTCTACCGTGCATAAAATAATCGACATAATGATATAATAGTATAGTAAAAAATTATAATAAAATAATTACAATGTATACTTAGTACTTATAGTTTATAAGGATCTCTTTAATAATATTACATAATTCAAAATATTTCCTTACTGTTCAGCTCATCTTGAAATTATAATATTAAACAAAAGTTATATATTTGAAATTTGTAATCATACATTTTAATGTACATCATATTTACACTAGCAGGGACCCCAGCAGTCTATATTTTGAGTACTTTTATTTCTTTATAATGTTTGTTTTAATAAATTGCAGAAAATCTTGAAATTTTTGTAGCATTTACTGTAGCTGATTTTGCTCTTTTAAAAAATTCATTGTCAAATTGTTCTTCATAATAGTGTCCTTGTGGGTTCGATTTGCATATTAGCAAATTTTCCAAGGTTTCCCTTGACATAGATGACCTGAACTGAGTAGATACTTTTGTTATGTAACTAAAAGTCCTCTCACATTCTGCATTACTCTGAGGGATTGTTAAAACCAGTGTTATTTTTTTTACATTTTGGAATCCGGTAATAATAGTGTCCATTCCGGAAACCTGAAAGATGCATTAAAAATCCAGCATTGCCGGGGTAAATCTGGAAAGTTGGCAGGTCTGAAGATCCAAGAAAACAATCTACCCCGAGACTATCTCGGGCATGACAGTTAAAAGGTTAAAGAGAAATTCTGCTTTTAGAATTTAGTTACCTCGACATACTTGTTGACTTAGTTATGTTGAGGCATCAATAACAAGGGTGAAACCCAATGACACTACAGTGCCCAATGACTACACAAATGATCCACTAGGGTTTTTCATGCAATTTTATAACACAAATAATTCAGCAACTTAAAATATATATTCATAATTATAATCAAGGAAATGAAATTTGAAATGACAGACACTTGCTTGGTCTAACTATTACAGATGAAGCTAAAAATTCATACAAATAACTAAAATAGTTAAAAATCTGCTTATGAATCTTACTTCTGGCTTGCCTGGCTGCTACAGCTGCCTTCATCTCTTCTAGCAATGTCAGTGGTGGAGAAGATGCCAGATCATCCTCCACCCCATACATTGCTGTGTTAAGCAAAGCTTCGTTAGAAGGAGAGCTTGCATCTTCTAATAACCTACAGATTGAAATATATACGGTACTTATAGGTATTTCTTTAAAATAAGCTTTCATTTGAGTTACATCCCACTGTTGTGTTTTCAATAAATTAATCAAAGTTTAACTAAAATACAAGATAATTACAAGATCTGATTGACCTTAAGGTTGCATTGTAATAAATTAAAAGATAACACTCTCTTCTAAGTATTGTACAATAGCACTCAGTTGTCCATATAGGAAAGTTTGGTTTGGAGTGCTATAGTCATATTTTTGCTACACGAGGGTCATTAGACCAGGACTTACACCTTAAAGCAACTCCGAATGGCTACAAACATCCATGCCAAGAGTGAGATTCAAACCCATAGACAAGGGTACCGAATGCCAGCACCCTAGCCATTTGGCCATCACCAGGCCGAATATAAGAAGGAAAGGACTTTTTAAACACTAAAGGATCAAACAAAAAGGAGGAGGGAAAAAACACATACTAATCAGAAAAAAAAGTTTTTCGATAAGTATTTTCTAAGGGAGAAAAAAAAAATGTTTTTTCCCCTCCCTTTTACTCTTGAAGAAAGTGAATTCCAAAAAATGTGCTAAACAAAGCTATATAAACTACACACATATATATGCATCATATACAGTCAATTCTGGTTAATTGGACCACCGGTTAATTGGACCAGTCACTTATTCAGACCGAATCCTATCTTGTAACATTAAGGCATGTTTGTTTAATCGGACCAGCCACTTATTAGGACCAAAATGATCGCATCCCGATGTGGTCCGATTAACCAGAATCGACTGTATTATACACATGAGATTTAACTTGAAATTTTGTAAGATAGTATTAATCAAATAAATACAGACAATAAAAAAAAAAACAGTATGAGATTTAAATATGCACCAAGCTGTCATTGATTAAATTTCTCATCATTTCTTAATCTGCTACATGTCTGCAAGACATTGCTATGTTACTTGATTTATAAGAAATATTGGTAACTTGAAAAAGGTAGAAGCACAAATCTGTCAAAGTGATAACAATAGTATCTTAGTGCTAATAATTTTTATTTTCACCGATGTCAATCATGTAGTTTTATTGCATAGAAATTTTTAAAACTATTCTAATAATAAAGCAGTCATAATACTGAAAAGAATCATGTTACATTAAAACCTAAATACATATATATACTTACTGTGAATTTTGTGAACTGATAAATATATCGTAAACTGGAGGTTTTTCTGGAGACTGAAAAAGAATGAACACAATCAAAAAATGTAACTGCTAGTACATATTTCAAAATAAATTTTTTTTATCTAATATGCCTAATATTTAAACATAAGTTTGAATAGTTTTAAATAGTTTTAATACATAAAATCAACACTTTTCAATTTTCTACTGAATGTCATATAAAACTTTTAAAAAATGATAATACCAGACATACTGAATCAATCGATGACTGCTTCTTAAGGGAAGGTGGCTGTCGATTGGCTAAGCTACCCTTATTGGCCAATTCAGCTTTAGCTTTGGCAGCACTTGTGTCAAGTAATTCTGTATGAGGAACAGCAGAGTCAAACAGCTTTTCTCGATTTGTTTTCCTCTCCATTGTACCTTTTTTATAACAATACTCATCATCGGGACTGAAAGGAGATTGCAATTCACTGTCTGACACATCACTGTCAGAAACATCATGGCACTGGACTTCTACAGAAGAAACACAAACAAGACACATCTTATATTGAGATCAAACATACAACACTAATACAACATTAATGTTAATATCATTCTATACCAATGCTTTTAAACCCACCCTTTAGAGAAATTTCAATGTTTAAAAAGCAACGATTCTCAACCTTTATCATAAATGCATATCAACAAAACCAATTCAAAAATTTCAGTACTACTAACAAAATATATGCATCTTATAAAGACTGGACAATTTTATTTTTAATTCTAAGAAATTAAACAAAACAACCAATATTGGCAAATGGAACTAATAATATATTTAACAAATAATGCAATTATTTTTAAGAGTCAAAATGATAATGGGGTACACATGCTTGCTTAACAGAAATTGGTTTCTTTACTTTTTGGTTCAATTTTACTTATTAAACATAAATTTGGCTGCTAGTCTTGTTCTATATTTGTTTTTTAAGAAGAGCATTGAAAAATAATTTTTCTGCACTAAAGTACAATAAAAGCTGTAAAATTTTTGTTTCTCCTGAAATTTCTTTCCATTGTTATTCTTTGCAATCTTTCATCTGTTTAGTTCAAATGTTGCAAATTACTCAAAATCAAGGAAATATTGAAAATAAGCCCAATGTACTGTTGTTGAAAAAAAAAAAAATTATGTATTGCAGAATTATCAATGTCTCACCAACAACAACCTCTCAAGTACCACCAGTGGTACAACCAATAATTCTGAATACTGTGTGCTTCAAATTAAAAGTTTAAAAAACCAAATTTTGATCAAATACATACATCACTGAAATAATAACCAGTATTAATGCACAAATATATTGTTTGCTCTGTCAATCAGAATCTTCAAAGTTAGCCTTTTGTACCATCAAAAACAAAATAATAAATCCTCTAAAATATTCTTCATCATCAGTGAAATGTGTTTACTTCCACTGACAATAGAAATTACTTAGTTTTAATTAATCACTATATTAAAGAAATGACAGAATATATGATTAAACCAGTACATCCACATTTCTAGGTACAGCCTAGGGTTCTTAAATTTAACTAAATTTTTTTTCAAATTTCGGCAAATATGCATGAAGATTTTTATCTAGGTGATATTAAGATGCTTTATTGCACAGGGTTAAACTGTTTATAAACTAACAGAATCTTTGAGCAAAAATAACACTGTTAAAAAAAAAATCAAATTAATATTACCATTTAAAGTACCTTCAATACAACAGTTTCACAATCTATAAGTGAACCTAGAGATCCTAATTTTTATTTATTATTAAGTTATACAACAATGAATTGGGTAAAGTACATGTTACACAAATTAGACTGTATATGAATTGATATTAACACCTACAAAAATGAAAAGAACTGGATACTTCTTTCAGTCATGATGTACAGAAAGGTTCATTATTTTATTTATATTTACCCTACTAATTTAACCATTTAATCTTCTAGTTTGCATAAATATATATATAGTCGATTCCGATTAATTGGACCAGCCACTTATTTACACCAAATCCTTCGGACTGAATCCCATCTTGTAACATAAGGCATGTTCATATAATCGGACCAGCCGGTTAATAGAACCAAAATGATCGTGTCCCAATGTGGTCCGATTAACCGGAATCGACTGTGTATACATATATATATACAGAGAGAGGGAGAGAGAGAGATGATAGATATAACAAACATTTAAAGAAAGAATCAAATCATAAGAACAAAATAAATTTGATTTTTTAAAAGATACGGGTTTTGTAACTTTAAATTTATGAATAACTTATTGAGGGATATTTAGTTTATTCATGACCAAAAACTGTGACATACAAACAAAATTAATTCGCCAAAGCCACAGCAAACAAAAAGCATGGAAAGTCATACTTACTAATAAATTTAGGTGGGCTAATAAGGCTTCTACAGGGTGGAGTAAATTGTTTCAAAGGTGTGCTGTATGGAAGACCAGTAGGAAGACCAGATTGCTTTTGTGTTTCAATCAAACTTTGTTCTAGTAAAATCACCTGTACAACAGAATTCATCATTTATGTAATTAAAACTGATATCAACATGAAGTAGGTTAAGGAACAATTACTTTCCAATTCCAAATAGAGGTCTTACTTTTAATACAAAGTATTATGACCCCCGAGGAAAATTTTTGGGAAAATCATAACACATTATAAAAATCATATGATTTTGTCATTGCCAAAAGTGAACATACCCTGTCTTTTAGAACTTTCACCAATGAATTATATTCTTGATCTTTTTCTTGTAACTGCTGAACATGATATTCTTGCCACTGAATGAGTTCTTTTTCTCTAACGATAAAAAAATTAATAATGTTAAGAAAATTTATCAAACAAGTAAACTGCATATGTTTAAATCTAAGATAGAATTAGTAATAAGGAAAATATATGTTATACACTGTGATTAAACACCATAAAAGCATATTATTTTTTAACATGAATATTTACCTTAAACTACTACTTTAAACATTATATTTAATGTAATAGCTGAATTTTATTTTTAATATGTTTGTGCAAAAGGAAATCCTGTTTAACTTAAATTTAGTTTTTTTTTCTGTTTGCACAGATAATTTTATTATTTATAATGCTGCAGAAAAAATAAGGAAGTTACTATGAATACTGCACTAATTTATCGAAGGTAAGAAATTGAAAAGTAAACCTTTATTTAATAATGTATTCATCTGCAAATAACAAATGAGAGAGATCCTAAAGGACCAATTTATAATAATCATTTATATGATAAGCAGAATTTTTTTCAATTTTTTAAAAACTTTTTTAATAATAAAATGCTGTTTGGCAAACAAATGATTATAAATGATTAACAAACTGAAAATACAAAGGTCATATTGAAGTAAAAAAATTGCTCTGCTACTGGTTCATCTAACTAAATTATCATTAGTTACATTACTTCACAATAAATAGGGGGTGTGGTGGCCCAGTTGGCAAAGGCATCAAGCCAATGATCTGAGGGTTGCAGGTTCAATGCCGGTCACTGACAAAATCCACCGCCGTGTTCACTAATGGTGGCCGGTGCAAGTAAAATCTATCGTGGCTGCAATGTCCTCGAAGTTCTCAAATTTAACTGGACTAATGGCATCATAGCCAATCTTCTGGGCATTTGTAACAAATAAATAAACAATAAATACATGCTTAGTTACCTCCTTTGAAACTCTTTGATATACTTCTTAGCTTTACTATACTTTTTCTCTAAGATAGAATGGTTGGCTCGCAGAGTTTCTAACTCATTCTTGTGATGCAGCAATTCTTGTTCAGTAGTTTGTAAGTTCAGAGTAAGCTCATCAAGTTGGCAATTGGCCACATCAAGCCACTTTATGTAATCACACTCCATATTTTCCATAGCTCGTAACTGAAAATTACATATTATCATACTGATACCCAAATAAAACACAAATTATTAAGCATAGCAAAACTTTTCAATTTCCATCAACAGCTTATTTATATAACATATACAATTCCTCAAATAAATAAATAAACAAACAAACAAACGGAACCTTATCAGAGCCCAAAATTATTTTGCTTAATTTAATAAAATGTTTTTCTCATAAATGGATATCAGACATTTATAGCAGCCTTCATAATTTCTATTATATTATATTTTTTATTATACTCTAGAAAGCTTATTTTTTCCTACTGTTATATATTTTTAAACCACAGGAATGAGTAAAAATTTTTTGGTTTTGATAGATTGCTTATTTATATGAGGGACTGTACTATCATGTATGTATTTTCATTCCAAAATTTAAAAGGTGGCAAATGATATGGTGAAAAAAATTAACTCTTAAGAAGGATTTTTTTTTTTTAAATGTGGTAAATTTAAGTAAGCCTGCATAAATGAATACATGATTACAAAGACTTATCTGTATGTATCTAGCATAGATGTCTTAACTGAAGGAATGAAGATTTGAGAATTTAAAAAAATTTTTGTATGTACATCAAGAAATGAATTTAGGAATGGATAATAACAGCTCAAATCTATCAAATTACAAAATATAAGGTGGAAAAATAACGAATTTAATGTAAATACCTCTGCTGTAAAGCACGCATGCCCTTTCTTATAAAAGAAAATAAATGTAAAAATGTTGATACTGTAATCCAAAACATAGCACACTGAATTCATAAAAAAAAATTAAGAAAGTTTAACAACAATCTCTCTTTGTCAAAAGTGCTAACATATATTTAAATGACTTTTTCTTAAAGATGTGATCTTTAAGATAAATGCCAGAAAATACTGCAAAACATGATAAACAAAAATGCAAAAGAATAACACAGTGTGTGAAGCCCACCAGTCTATGAAGCACAAAAGAGTCACATTTCAGCGATACACTTCAGGACAAAGAAACATGAAACATAATTGCAGACAATATAGCAGCAATGCTTCAACAAATAGCATGCTAAAGGATAGTCAAAAATAACTCAAACACACAAAATAAAAAATAGCATAATACAATGGAATCCGGTTAATTGGACCAGTGGTTAATCGGACCAGCCACTTAATCAAACTGAATCCTAAAGAACCAAAACAAATCCTATTGCATAAGCCTAAATAGGGCATGCTCGTGTAATCAAACCAGCTGGTTATTAGGACCAAAATGATCGCATCCTGATGTGGTCCGATTAACCGAAATCGACTATTATTAATATGAAAGGTACAACAATGAATAATATATATATATATATATATATAATGGTATATAAATACATTGAATACCATTATATTTATTATTCATTAGTATATAAATGGTATATAAATACATTTAATATACAATTACCAGTAACATTATTATGTAATGTTCACTAAGTATTGTAAATAATATAGAGGATTACTTACTACTTTAAAGTAATCATTAAACTACTTTAAAGTATCACTTGTTTAATTAAATATTTTATGATAAAGGATATATAATAGTATTGAGATAAAATATTGAATTAATATAATTCGATAAATATAATTTACCTAATTATCTAATTATTGCTAATTACTTTTGCAAATTATCTGATTATTGCTAGTTACTTTTACAAGCAAAACTAATCCATAAATCTAAATCTATCAATAATGTGGCTGATATAATTATTAAGTTAAAAAAATTTCATAAATTTGTTATGTATTTAATCTATTATTTTCAAAGCACAATCTCATTCATCTTATATGAATTAATTAACTGAGATATTTTTATATATTAATTTGAAATAACAGGTGCTGTAGTCTTTAAAGTTAACAATTTTAAAATTATAATCAAATTTTTATTGGACAAATAAAATATTTAAACTTTTGTTTATAATTTATGACAAATATTTATTTTTTTTTCAAATAATAAGAGAATTGTAACTGCCGAGTAATTAGGATAAAAGAACTAGATCAATTTTAGCATTATACAATTATTAATTATCATTATATCATCAGTATACCTGTATATATTTAGTTGCATTCTCGTTACTACACTCATACAAATATAAAATGGTCAAAATGCTTGAAAGCACACATATGTTATCTCCTTCCAGGAAATCCTTAATTTATTTTTAGATTATATTATTTTGTATTATGTAATCATGAAGAGTGACAAAAATTTAATTATTTAGTTAATAGATTAATATTGTAATCATTAGCTAGATTTTACTGATATTGCATTTATTAGTCAATAACATGATTTCTCTTTGATCCTTATATTATTAAATACATCTTTCAAGACATGAATTTCAATGGATTTAAATACATGGTGCTTGTTTGATATTTTAAAAATTACATTGTAATTGCTGACTATATTACAACAATTATTTTGACAAGTTAAATTTAAAAATATTTTTAGAATATAAAGGTTACCTGATATAAGTTTTTTGCTCAGATCTCATTGTTAAATTTTGCATTGATATAGTGATCACAAAGCATAATTTGATAAACGATATTGTGAATATAATTGATGTGGGGGATGAAAAGACAAAAAAAAATCAAGTTAACATTCATACCTTTTCATTTGCTTTCTTCAATTCATCTTCTGGTAAGATACCAGGACAATGAGCCTATATATTTTAAAATGGCTTATTAATATAAACCACTTCATAAATATGAAGCTACTAATATAAGTTCAAACATATTAAATTTAAACAACACTTGTTTTATAACATACGAAAGGAAGGCATATAGTACTACAATGTATATTAACCCTTTTTCCGGCATGGTGGAATTAAAAGAGTCCCACCTAACTTTTAAAAAAATTTCCTTCAATTCTATTCACTTGAGCTGTATTTCAAATATAGAATACAATGGGTTTTTAGTTATAGTTTTAAGGTGTAAATGGCAGAACAAAACAGGGTTCTTCATTTTTGCATGAAAATTGGCTAAAATAATCAGTAAAAAGTGTCTTTAGGACTGCTCATTTTTCAAAGGATTTTGAAAATATTTATATATGTAAAATGTTATTAATTACATTTTTCATTGTTTCAACTTATTTTCTAAGCAAAAAAATATATTATTTATAATATTTTTTAACGTTTATTTTTCACTTGAATTACAAGGTGCTAAAACAGTCCCACCACACACTTGAGATTTTCACCAATAGATGGCAGCACTGTAATTTTCCATAGTTTTGAATTATAATATTTTTTCTGTTAATTTTGGTTAGTTTTTCACCCATTTTAGCATCAGGCACCTTTATTTGGGGGCTGTCACTGATATTAAGATATAGATATAGTTGGTGAACAACAGAGGTCTCCCAGGAGCCTTTGTCCTCATATGACAAAGGATTTGTACCAAAAGTGCCTCAAGAAATTGCAAGAAAAGTGACTGTATGACATTGTGGGTGGTCTAGCTAGAAATTCCAGCGAGACAGGTGTAAACCTTGACGGTTGCTGAAAGCCAAGGCAATATATTGACAACTGAGATCTGGGAAAGCCAGAATTTTCCATTCAGAATAGGAATTTTTTTTTAATTGATAATTCTAAATAAGTGATTATATGTGTGTGTGTAAGTAATAAATATCAAAAATTTATTTTAAAGCAATTGTTGGCAGTATTTTATTGTATATATCTTATTTTCATTGATTTATATTATATACTACAAAACTATTGTAATATCCACTATGATATAGGGAATGTCTTTGTTGCATGGTGGGACAAATGGTATCCCACTTCCCCCTGTAAAAATAAAAACAGCAGAAATTTTTGGGGGGCATAAAATTTGTATGTAAGTGCATCTGACTCTTTAATTTTTTCCAAATTTCAGTTGTATTTCATTATAGACTGTCGCAAAGGGTCAAGAGACTATACATTATGCATGATGAACTTAAGAAATACAAATCATAATTGCTATTGCAATTGTACTAAACCAGTGTCTGCATAATATTAATAAACACTCACATACACACAAGGCCTTCCCAATAT
Source organism: Dolomedes plantarius (assembly GCA_907164885.2). NCBI lineage: Eukaryota > Metazoa > Arthropoda > Arachnida > Araneae > Dolomedidae > Dolomedes > Dolomedes plantarius. Next base: position 10,153,650 of record OU015502.1, read on the forward strand.
GAATGACAGGTTAAGAATATTATTTCCAGTTTTGATACTAAAACTCCTCTTGAATAAGGGTAAAAAAAAAGTCCAAAACGAGAAACCATTGGAGCTTTTGATGAAGTAAAAAAATTTAAATTAGTTAAAAGCATTGTGAGGTCCTGTGAAGATGAATTATAAACAATGCACAACATGCAATCTGACAAAAATTTCTCAATTTTCCAGAAAGTATAAAAAAATTAGAGACTTCTTCAATGCTTTAAAAGAACAAACTAAAATACCACAATTTTTCAAGACACAATGTGAAAACACTGAGATTACATCTCTTTGAAACTAGTTACAGGTTACTGACTGCATTACGGTAACATTGAGCGTTTTTTTTTTTATCAGTCTAAATATAAAAACACAAGGATTCACAGATGCAATTTGTACTAAAAATGTATCTTATTCAACATACTGCTCATTTTAATTTTGGGTATATTGATTCGGGCACAAGTTTATGAAAAGAGCTTGTGAGCCACAATTTGGCCACCATTGGTATAGGTGTATTGCCCCCTGGTGCCACATCACTTTAAACTGAGCATCCCCAGGGGTGACATCGGGGAGGGGAGGGGAGGGGACTCCTACCCTCCTCCAAACCCTTACCACCACACCAAAGGACTTTCTGGCCCACAGATTTAGTGTACTCATACCCAGCATAGACACAAAGGTATTCAGAGGTGGATTTGGGAAAGTCGTCAGGACTGAGCATCTAAAAAAGGACTAAAGGCTCTAAAAAGGACCCTGTGACCAACAGATTTAATGTACTCATATGCAGCATAGACACATAGGTATTCAGTGGTGGATTTGGGAAAGTCATCAGCACTGAGCATCGAAAAAAAGACTAAAAAGGACTTTCTGGCCTGCAGATTCAAAGTACTCATATCCAGCATAGACACAAAGGTATTCAGTGATGGATTTAGAAAGGACTTGTCAGGATTCAAACCAAGGACCTTCTGGGCTGAAAGCTGATGTGCTAACACTAGGGTTGCTCAGGCCCAGAAGAACAGAAGTAAATAGCTTGAAAATTCTTTATTTATTGCTGAAGTGGTAACAGTTGTAAAATACTAGAGAAATTTAACTTTTCTTTATCTTAATAAACTAACATTTGGTAATTAGACATACCTTGTTTTCAAATGCAAACTCACATTCTCTTTCATTTTCTCTCTCTTTATCTGCAATTAATGACTGAGAAATAAGTTGAGCTATCTCACTATTTGTACCATCCTTTTCACGACCGATTATAAACCTGAAATAAAATTAAAGTTCATGTAAGATGTTTGTAAAATACTCATTACAAGGCCAAATTTAGAAGTGTGAAAATACACTTTACAATTTAATAAATACAACTCAAGATAACTGAACTGATACACAGATTCACTTTATACAACACTTATACCATGCTTGACACAAAATATATTAACATAAGTTAAGTGTTACTTGCATTTACAGGAATCATGGCCAGACATGTACACCTTACACACAAGAAATTAGATTTGCAATTTTGCAATTCATTAAATTTACAAAACCTAATAGCTTCAAAAGAAAGCAAATTGGGTATATTTTTTTCAAGTAATGTTGAAGGACATAGCTTAAATGTGAGGAGAAAAGAAAAATCATAAAAAAGGCAGTTATTTCAGATTGCTCCACATGATTCATGCTTGATTTTATACATTAAAATTAAAGAGATTTTTATGGGCTCAGCATTAAGAACTATTTATATCCTCTATTTCAGAGGTCGGCAACACAGTGCCTGCAAAACAATTTTTAGGTGCCCGCTGTTCAAATTTGAAAATTTTTGGATTTTGAACAACAACATTTGGATATTCGTACTTGTAATGAATAATTTTATTTTTAAAAAAATTAAAAATTGCAAAACCGTAAAAATCAAAAACTGAGCAGCCTGATCTCTCGACAACATCATTCTCCCCTTGCTTCTATGATTAGCACGATAAATGCATTAAAAGATAAATTGTTGCTCTGGAAATCACATATGGAGAAAGATAATTTATCACTTTTCCCAAATTTAAAATCAGAAAATTATTGCTATGGAAATGCTACCACCTATTAGTTTGTCACACATTTTGATTCCTTATTGGAAGAATTTAATACCAAGAATTTATGCTTGTGAATCTTTGTTTCTAATATGAAATACTTAAAATCAAAATACCGATCAAGCCCCACGGACACTCACTTGGACCAATGCCTGAGAACTGGGAATTCAACTTATGTGCCACATTACAACAAGCTGGCCGCAGATTTGCAACGTCAAATATTGCATTATCAATTTTAAGATTCTTTTGTTTAAATTAAAATTTGAATTTATGTATTAAAATTTATGTTGCATTAATATTTTCATATTTAAATATTAACCCCTCCCCTCCTCCTCTTCACCCAGTGATGCCCACCAAACTCCCGTATTTCTGAAACATGCTCTCCTAGGTTGCCGACCCCTGCTCTATTTGGATGTTTATCACAGGTTCCTTAGTTAGCAGAGGCTAAACAATCTGCTTTACAACAAACTTTGCAAAAGAGATGCTATCACAAACATAAAACTGAACTAAGTTTTAAGAGATAACATAAATGTGTATCAGCATAAACTCCTCCAAATAACAGCATGGTCAAAAGGAAATATTTTTGGAATTCTGTTTACCCACAAGAGTAAAAAGAAAAACTGTTTTCTAATTTTCACTGGCAAGGAGGAAAATGACACTTGATTCTATACCTTTATTATTCAGCACATCAAAATTCCTTGAATTCCTATTTCCAACATGATCCTGCATTCCATAATTGTCAATCAGAACATCAAGAACCCAAATAAAATTCTTAACACTAGCATGTAATAAAGCATATATATATTTTTTAAGTTTCTGGAAAAATTAAGTAGTTTAAATACCTTTGAAATGTGTATTGCAAATCAAATTAAACTGCAAATAACATTTTTAAGTGCTTTATATATCCTGCCTAAATTTTGTTGATGCCAATGAAAACATTAAGCTTTTTTCTAAAAAAAAAAAAAATTTGTTATACCTCAGCTAATGCATAAGTATAACCTATAATTAAACATTCAGTTCATATGGCAGACAATATTCAGTAAGTATAATACCTGCTACCTAGTAAACTTCTTTATGGTCATACTTATATAAATGTAAAATAAAACACAAAAATTCTAAAACAAGACATACCTGACTGGACCAGAAGTATTTCGCAACACTGTTGCAGCATATGCTTGCGTAACACCAACAAGAGATTTTCCATCCACTTCAATTATTTGATCATTCACACATATTCTTGGGGAGGGGGAAAAAATTATACTTGAAATGGAAGTTTTGCAAACTAAACATTATATTTGATTATTTTTAACTAAGATTTTATCACACAAAATCTTTTCCTTTGAAAATATTCACAAGTTAACCCATAAATGGTAACATCTGTCAGAACCACTCTAACAGTAACATCTGTCCGTGAGACTAAGTTGGATTTTGTAGCTCATTACTTATGTAATTTTCCAATTTTCATTTAATTTTAGCTCTGTATTTGAGGTATTATTGATTTATAAAATATATTTACACTTGGTTTTAATTTTAATATAACTTTGTTTAAACCTTTAAATGCATTTTTCTGCATGATGGGTTTTTTCACCATTTCTCGTCTTTAAATTGTTATAAGTCAAGAACCGTTAAAGATAAATGATTCAAACTTGGAACATGTCTTTTTCAATTATTTTACTTTAATTTTGATTCAGCAAATTTGAAAAACATTTTACTTTTGAAAATAAGATTTAAAAAAAAAATAAGTTACATATTTTTCTTAAATTTTTACTCTAAAGTTTTTAATTTTTTTTTAAATTAATATTTTTAAAAATGCTGAATCAAAATTAAAACTTATATATTTCTGTTTAATGAAATGAAAAAATTTTGAAATTCAACAAATAATAATTAGAGATATAACGATTTTAAATTACCCTACTTTTTAGAAAAACTTTAAGTTTTATGATATGATTTTGCTTGCAAATTATATGGTTAACCATCACACAAAAATTCAAAATTTTAACTCAATAAATAATTTTTTTTTTAAATGTGTCCTGGACCCTAGATGGACCAAATACGTACCTTTAAAGTAATATCCGTCTCTAAAGCGGAGTGAGTTTTCTTGGAATGGTAAATGCAAGACGATAAAGTAAACAAAACTCAAAGATAAACTAACACAACCAAGGTCATGAAATAATTGAATCATAGCCTAAACATGAAGGTTTCAAATCGATAATTACGCACCTTGGCGGGAAAAGTATGAACTCTATCCATCCGAGAGACAGATGTTACCATTTTTGGGTGAAATTTAATATTGACACTTAATTAATATCATATAGTAGTTAGTATCTCAAGCTCCTAGTAAGTAGGTCTGAGTTGCCCCTCCCAGCCAAAGCTTGGGGTCAAGGCTTCAAGGTTGCTGACCTATCCCTTCATAGGAAGCAACAATGGTTGACCTACCGGGTGCTCCCATAATAAAGAAGCCAACAAAACTTGTGGTGCATAGGGCCAAATGTCCCTAGAACCAGTGCTTGCTAAAGTGGATTTAAAATTTTCATACTGGATGATGAATTAACATTCTAAAAATATTCTTAGAATAAAATCTGAAGAATGCCTCAGATATATGCTAATTTAAAGAGAGACAAAAACATAAATTCAAATATTTTGCAAAAATTTAAGAAACTTTACATGATTTGTACTCATATGATTCAAAATACAGCTAACAAAACTGCTGTTTCAATTAATTATAGTCTGTTTGAATCAATTATTTTATTTTAGAAAAGTAAAAATAAAACAACCAATCCTATTTGCAATTATTCTGATCATATATAAAAATATCCTATATATATATGGGAAGCTGCATTAGAAGCGTAAAAAAGGCATTTACCTAAAATTGGGAGGCAAAAATTAAAATTTCAAATTTCAGACAATTTATATAATTTGAACACTATTTTGGTTATAACTTCATTATAAAGCAGCAAAAATGAAAGTTTCTCCATATTCCCACTATTAAAGTTTATTTACCCATATTGCTTACAATGCAGATTTAAATATTTGTGGAACTGATCTGTACAATTCTCATTTCATTTCAAAATCAAATAAAAGATACTATTATAAAACTTTATAGTTTAAAAAGTGTTGCACAATATAATGCATAGAGTAACATTCTTTAACGTTAAAAACCATCCAAAATAAACAGATAACCAAACTTCTTTAAATAAAAGTTACAAATAATGCACAAGAAATGATGAGTAATAAAAGACTTGTAGATTGAGTTCGGTTGAAATCATACAAGTATGTATAACTGGTTTAGTCTATCAAATTGAATTAAATACAATTCAAAGTAACTCAACTACAGTCGAACCCCATTATAACGAACTTCAAGGGACCAAAGGTTTTGTTCGCTATATCCAAACCGTTAAGAAAAATGTTAGAGTTCACAAAATGTATAACTCATTAGTTGCTATGTGCATTCAATAATAATGTATTAAAAAATGATAAATTCTATAAAAAATTATCATTAATGAATTAAATTGACTAAAATCGATTATATTAAACTGACACAATACTAATTAAATTAACTAAAAATGAAGACAAATGGATATAAATTCATTTTGCCTTTAATTGTTGCTTCCACTGTTTGTGTAGACAAAAACTTATTAATTACACGCATTGTTGCTGTAGCATCTGAAATGGTGGAGATTTTGTCATTTATGTGCTCCTCTTCAGCATCAGATGCAGAATCTTCGATTTCAGAATGATTCATTTTAATTTCTTCCACAATATCTTCATCAGTCAAATTTTCACATGTTATGACGCTTTTCTATGCACATCACGATAGGTAAATCTTCATCATCTTCTTCTTCAACATTCGTTCTATCTACACTCTTAAAAGTTTTATTTTAAAAATTTCAGTAGTTGACTGAAAAAAAAGGTTCGTTATAGCCGATTCTTAAGATTTCGGAGGTTTGCTATAAAAGGATAAATTAGCATTAAATACAATAGAAAAACGATGGGACTAAAATTTTTGTTTGTTATATCCGTGAGTTCGTTATATACCGGGTTCGCTATAATGGGGTTCAACTGTATCAATAGTCAGAAGTCCTTTCCCACACAAGATATATATATGCATTCAAAATAAATTTATTACCTTCCATCTTTATCAGCCGCACCATTTGCTGTAACAGTCTTAACAAAAATGCCCAGTTTCTCAACACCTGCATCTGCTCCTACACCCATGCCAATAATGCTCAGACCCAGTCCTTCAGGACCTGCAAGAAGATATACATTGTTAAACTATCACAGGTATTACAAGAAAAAGCAGTTTTTTCTTAGGAAATTTAAACTGAACATTTTACTATTATTTACAGTCAAATATTAAAGGGTTTTTCTATTCCTGTACCAGAAATATGTTTCTGCAAAACAGATTTTATATGCGGCAATGACTCCAGGTTTTAAAAAAAATAAATAAATAATAAAATAAAATTAAAAAAAGTTTCTCCTTTGGAAATTTAAAATGAACCTTTTACTGTTTGTTATTTACATAACAAACAGTAAAAGGTTCATTAAGATTTTCTTTCTATTCATGTACAGTCGATTCTGGTTAATTGGACCACATCGGGATGCGATCATTTTGGTCCTAGTAACCAGCTGGTTCGATTAAACGAACATGCCTTATGTTACAAGACTGGATTCGATCCGAATAAGCGGCTGGTCAGATTAACCAGAATCGATTGTTTTAGAAGAATGTTTCTATAATACAGACTTTAGATGCAGAAATGGCTCCTTATTAAAATTTTTTTTTTAAAATTATGCACTTAATGAAACTTAACCGAAAACATGGAAGAAAACTGTAATTACAATCAACATGCACAGCACGTAATTCAAGATAAGATTCATTAAAATAAAAAGATTATTTATGAAACCAACAAAGAATTTAAATTTAGACTTTAAGCAATTTGGAAATTCTTTTAGGCCTACTAAAAGAATATTTTTAGAATTTTTTAATATATTTATGTATCATAAAATGAAAATATTCAAACAAAAGCATTTAAAGTAATACACAAATAAAAGCAAAAACTGTTTTTTTCATTTAAAATAATTTACACAATTTAAATTGACAATTTATATTTTAATCATTTAAAAATGAGTTGAAATTTGTTGAAATTCTCAAAAGATATCCCATTATTTGTTAGAATGATTATATAAAGCATGTTACCTTTAACAAGATCTACTGGGAAAACATCCATTTTTTCAATTCGCTTCTCTAATTCATATTCTGCAGATGCAGATATAGGATCAACATCTTCATTCCTTCGGTCATAATCATCTGTTGAATGTGTGCTAAAAACCTGTATAATTGTGAAAAAATTGGGAAAATATTAATTTTTAGACAAAATACTTTCTCAAATAAAAACTAACATTTTATTTTAATGCCAGTACAAAACTACAGAGAAATCGAATTGCATTACTAAACTACAGAACTGAATTACAATAAAAATGAATGTTCACAATAGTTTTAAACTAAAAATTACTGGATAACTGAATTACAGTAATATTGTACCTTATTCCTTCTTTTCTAGTTACATACAGATTTTAATTACATCAACTGATGTTATCATAGTCCATTACAGAGGATTTTTTAAATTATTAACTTAATTACATATATGTGTACACATGTGAACAACATGAATTTTTAAATATTTATCTTATTAATAAAAGCAAGTGTTTGTGTGTGTGTATGCGGCCCCCAGGCGAATCTGTGAAATTTACAGCCGTGAAATTTGGCACACGGGTAGTGCAGACTATGGGAAGGTGCACCTCGAACCCCGAATTTTAAATTTTATTCTAGAAAATTTTATTTTATGTTTTGTGGGATATTTTATGTTTTTTTAACTTCAGATTACGATATCTCGGTAAAAAATGATCGTAGAATTTTGATCTTTTTACAATCTAAGACTACAGACATTTCTCCTTCAAACAAGACCTCATTTGTTTAAAAATAATTTAAAACAGACTAATATTTTCATCAAAATATTAAACCCACTTTTTCGAGAAATTTAAGCACTTTTTAGCATCTTTGTATGCTCTTCGTGCTTTTATCTTACAAAGAAAATATTTACATCATCTGGAAGATGAAAGCTTTCTCATTCATATAAACCTCATTTCAAGTCTCTATCTTAAAATTTCGATTTTTAATTGAATTTTAAAGACGATACTGCAACACAAATTTCCTGCTTCGTTCTTCAAACGCGTAAATGATTGAGTCATAACTATGCGTGATTCTCACTAAAAAAATGAATCTATGAAAAGATGTGTCATTGTGTGTCTAATTTTTTAATCTTTTTAATTCAAACTTTTTAATCATAAATAGATCATTTTTTTTATTTCGAGTTACAAACTGACCTTTTGAAATTTGGCCATGTTTTTTTCGATATAATTTTTTTTTTCATTAAATGTTACATATTTGGAAAGAGCCTTAAAAAATTTTAATTCAAATTTTTTAATCATAATTAGAACATTTCAAGATGTACTGATTTTTGGGGGGATATTTTACAAGTTAAAAGTGAAAAGAAATCTTAATTCAAGTAACTGTCATTCGAATATGAATCGATTCGGTTTAGATCAATTTTTCGCACCATTTTCAAAAATAGTTGTGAATACCTTTGGTTTCGTAAGTTTGAATTTTTATTTGAAACTCTTATTTTCAATATAATTGCATACTATTTAATAAGAAATATAAAATATGATTTCAACAATTATATTAACGAAGTAATAAGCATTTTCATTATTGAAACATACTATTTAATAAGAAATCTATATTAACAAAAGCGAATGTTTGCGTGTGTGTTTACTTACGTGTGTTATAATCCATTATTTCAGAACATAGTTAAAGATAAGACTGAGAAACCCAACACCAATGATTTTAAAAATTACATCAAACAAATACTTGAAAACAATTATATTAAAAAATAATAGTTTTGGATCATATTATTGTTAAAAACTATGTGAAGACTAAAGACATAATCAGAATCTTTAAATTCACAGTTTGAAAAAACATAAAAACCCAACTTTCTTAAAAGTTGTCTAAAATTTTCAGATTTTAAATAATAGTTATGTGAAACGATACGAAAACATTAATTACTGTAAACATAAGAAATTAATTAGCGTCATTTAAAACTGTAGATATTTAAACTCTAAATTTCTTTCATTTCTCAAGCAATATAATAATATGTCAATTTAGCAATCATTATAACACACGTAAGTAAACACACACACAAACAAATACTTGAAAACAATTATATACCACCCTAACTGAATTCAATTCGTGCATTGTTTTAATGTGTTTATTTTATGAACAATTTTTTTGCATAAATAAGGAAAAATAGTTATGTGAAACGATACGAAGTTTAACAAAGAAATTTTTATTAGAAGAGAGTTAGGAAAACATGAAAAAATATTATGTAGGCTAGGGGAGTTGTTCAGCCCAACACAACCCCACTTATTGGTAGTGGCCCCACAACACTATTCATTGAATGTATGGTAAAAATAGTATCACAAGAATATGAGAGGATTAATTCAATTATTTTTAGCTTTAGTTACTCAGTGATCCTAATTTTGCTGAAATAAAAGTTTATGGGAAAATATATGCAATATAAACAAATGCAAATTTGAGTATGTTAGCTGAATTTATAACTAGGAGGACATGATACTAGCTATGAAAGCTCATCACTCCTATATATTGGATTATATGCTGCTTTATAAAATAAATTGTCATTATGCATGTGTGCATGCATTTTTTCCTGTGATCTTTACGAAAAAATCCTACGATTTTAAAATAATGCAGTTGGATTTCAGTAGATTTCTTATCCATCCCATGAGAGAAAGATTTATCTTTCTGTGCAGAGTAACTCCATCATTAAACCACTGATCATATTATATCAGATTTGATACTAAATTCAGAAATACATATTTAGGTTTAATGGATTTACAAAAAAAATATAATCAATCGAAGTTTAAGTAAGTATTTATTATGGTACATAGTATAAAAATCACATAACAAATACAAAACTTATAAAATATATCATAAAATCAATAGTCTTATAAAATTGAGTCTCACTATAAGATGGAATAGGAATATACAAACAACCAGCTTCACAACAGTAAAAAAATATAGTTCGATACTGATCAAATCAAACACATGTGAATTGCACTAAATACCACATATAAAGTCGTAAGTTTGAATTTTTATTTGAAACTCTTATTTTTAATATAATTGCATACTATTTAATAAGAAATATAAAATATGATTTCAACAATTATATTAACAAAGTAATAAGTATTTTCATTATTGAAACATACTATTTAATAAGAAATCTATATTAATAAAAGCGAATGTTTGCATTTGTGTTTACTTACGTGTGTTATAATCATTGCTAAATTCACATGTTATTATTATATTACTTGAGAAATGAAAGAAATTTTGAGTTTGAATGTGGTATTTATATTATTTGTTTGATTTTTACAGTTTAAATGACGTTAATTAATTTCTTATTTTTACAGTAAGTAATTTATGTTTTCGTATCGTTTCTCATAACTATTTTTCCTTACATTAATAGAAGTTCAGTTAAAATCGAAAATTGTAGACAACTTTTAAGAAAGTTGGGTTTTTACGCTTTTTCAAACTGTGAAACTGAAGATTCCGATTATGTCTTTAGTCTTCACATAGTTTTTAACAATAATATGATCCATAACAAAAAGTCGATGCTATTATTTTTTTTTCTCATTTTATTTATATTATATTTATTTTTCTCATTGTATAACTTTTGAATACTACTGAAATATCAATTCTACTGTTATTCAATTTAAAAAAAAATCATAATATTTCATATTTTAAGGACCGTCCAGCAGTTAATGCGCTGAGGAGGACCATAACTGAATTCAATTCGTGCATTGTTTTAATGTGTTTATTCTTTCCATAATTTTTTGTTTTGGTAACTCACTTTTTTTTTCTTTGCAGATTCAACTACCATTGCCGTTGTGTGGTTCTATTTTCATTTTCTGTATTTTTTAATTTAATCTCAGTTTCATTTCAGGATCTTTCATTTTGTGCTTAATGTTTTACTAATGTTTTGTCCTTAGAATTTTTCTTTCAATATGCCACAGCCTCCGAGAAAAGAAAAATGTCTTCAGACACAAAAGCGACAGAACAGAGAACGAAATCAAAGTAGGAGAGAAGATGAATCTACTCCCGAAAGAGAAGCAAGACAGGAAGCAATCAGACAACGAGAGCAAAGAAGAAGAGAAATCGAATGTACTCCTGAAAGAGAAACAAGACCAGAAGAAAACAGACAACGAGAGCAAAGAAGAAGAGAAATCGAATGTACTCCTGAAAGAGAAGCAAGACAGGAAGAAAGCAGACAACGAGACCAAAGAAGAAGAGAAATGGAATGTACTCCGGAAAGACAAGCATGACTACAGCAGATTAGAACTACAATAAGTGCTGCTCGAGGGCGCATGTACAATAATTTTGAAAATGCAGCTTTTCACTACGACCCATCGGCAGATTACGTATCTGATCCTTCGTGTAACATTAGATCCATGTCTGAAACTTGCCAACATTGTGGAGCAAAGAAGTGGAAAGGTGAAGCCACAGGTATGTGCTGCAGCGGAGGAGAGGTTCAATTGCCACAGTTGATGGATCCACCTGAGCCCCTATGTTCTTTACTCAGGGGCACTTCTCAAGAAGCTAAACATTTCCTTTCTAATATAAGAAGCTACAATTCCTGTTTCCAGATGACCTCTTTTGGCACAACGAAAGAAATTAGAGAGCCCGGGTACATGCCTACATTTAAGGTACAGGGTCAAGTTTATCACCGCATTGGCAGTTTGTAGCCTCTACCGAGGGAAGAGCCTAAATTTTTGCTCTTGTCGGAGACACTACACAACAAGCAGAGCATCGCTGTAAAAACAAGCCACAAACCAGACGAGACATAGTACTACAGTTACAAGGTATGCTGTATGATCACAACTGTTACATCCAGAGCTTTAAGTCGGCTATGGATAAGATTACCCCGGAATTCAAATTGGTGATCGTAGAGGACAGAACCCCACACGGTGAACATGAGAGGCGGTTCAACGCCCCCACAACAGAAGAAGTCGCTTTGATCATGGTAGGTGAACAACATGGGACAAGAGACATAGTTTTAGAAGAAAGAAGTGGCACCCTAAAAAAAATTCCCGAGACGCACAGATCCTACGACGCGCTACAGTATCCACTCATCTTTTGGCAGGGGAAGGATGGATATCATTTTGAACTGCGACTAAAAGATCCAACTACAGGAATGCCCCAAACTAAGAAGATTTCAGCTATATAATTCTATGCTTACAGGATGATGACACGTTCTTCAAATTTCAACACATTACTGAGAAGCAAAGACCTGTTCCACCAACTTATCGTTGATGTATACCAAGATTGAATCGGAAAGACTATTGTACATAGAAATAAATCAGAAGATTCTCAGAGTTGAACAGTATGCTCATTTGAGGGATGCGGTCATGAATGATGGAAATATCTCCGACATAGGCCAGTTGATCATCTTGCCTTCCAGCTTTACAGGGGGTCCAAGGTACATGCACGAGCGTACTCAAGATGCCATGACCTACGTGAGAAACTACGGCAGACCAGACCTCTTCATCACTTTCACCTGCAATCCAAACTGGACAAAGATACAGGAAGAACTATTTGTTGGACAAAAACCACAGGATCGTCATGATTTGTTAGCAAGAGTATTTCATCAGAAACAAAAAACGCTTATGAGTCTCATCACAAAGGCAAAGATTTTTGGAGAAGTTCAGTGTCATATGTACACGATAGAGTGGCAGAAGCGAGGACATCCTCATGCTCACATTCTGATTTGGCTCAAGGACTCCGTACACGTTCATCGCGTGGACAACTTTATCAGTGCAGAAATCCCTAATAAACAAGAAGACCCGGGACTTTTTTCAATTGTAACTATGCAGATGGTGCACAGCCCCTGCAGATCCATAAATCCAACCTCTCCATGCATAAAAGATGGAATTTGCACTAAACGATACCCGCGCCAATTTTTGAAAGAGACGCAAACAAGACGGAATGGATATCCACTTTATCGGCGCAGATCACCACAAGACGGGTGATTTAAGGCTGATATCGTTTATAAAGGATCGCAAGTGTCTATAGACAATACTTGGATTGTCCCGTATTGCCCTCTACTAACAAAAATTTTCAATGCCCATATCAACGTAGAGTATTGCAATTCTGTTAAGTCTATAAAGTATGTCTGTAAGTATATTAACAAAGGATCGGACATGGCTGTTTTTCAAGTGAACAGTGGCGAGAATGACTTAAATGAAATTGTCCAGTATCAAATGGGAAGATATATCAGCAGCAATGAAGCAGTATGGCAAATACTCAACTTTCCTATTCATGAGCGCCACCCCACAGTGATTCATCTGAGCGCCCACCTTGAGAATGGACAGAGAGTCTACTTCACACCAGAAAATGCTGCTGAACGTGCCCAAATACCTCAGGAAACGACACCCATGTCTTTCTTCAGACTTTGCACCCAAGATGAGTTTGCACGCACCCTGTTGTACAACCAAGTTCCAAGATCGCCACGAGGCACAAGGGCAATCGCTAAAAGTAATTGGACTCTATCTTCTCAAACCCTGTTTCTCCCATGGTCAACTTTATGTGGGTTGTTCTAGAGTTGGAAAAGCCGAAAATCTCTACATGCTAGCTCCAAACGGTAAGAACAATAAATATAGTATATCCTGAGGCTCTTTAAACTGATATTTCAAGAAAGAAAAGTGAAAGAAGACTCAAGTGAATTTTATCAATGCTATACAGACTTTAATATAGCATTCAAGCCAACAACATGAATGGACAAGCCACAGATGAAGAAGCATTATTCATTTATATCAGCCTTTTGAAAGACACAAATAAGAGGAGCAATGCCATTTATTTATTTTATGATATTTATACTGTTATTAATTCTATGTTATTTATACTGAGTTTAGTTTTTAAATTGATTTTGGTTAACAAGCATTCAACAATTTCAATCTTATTTATACTGTGTTGAGTTTTTAAATTGATTTTGTTTAACAAACATTCGACAAAGTGACATTTTTACTTTTCAGCTCTACTTTTCAAAATTCTTTACTTTCCTAAAGACAATTTGACATTTTTCCTTTTCGACTTTTAGTGGTTTATTATAAATTCAATTTATTATAAATTCAAATTAATGGAGATAATGTTAACGTTTTTTTGTAGGGAGTAATTTTTTGTTGACATGAAAAATGATTCAGATATAAATTGATTGCTTTTTATATTATTTTCAACTCATAAATGGTTTAAATGTAGTAGATATATAAAAGCTTTCAACTTTTGTTAGTGTATTTAGACCTGTAGTGTATAATAATGTTTAATTTCTATTTGTATAATTATATTTTTTTTTTCTGTTCAAATTAATGGAGATAATGTTAATGTTTTTTTGCAGGGACTAAATTTTTTTTAATTTAAAAAATGATTGATATTATAAAAATTCATTGATTTTAAATAATTAAGGAAACATATCCCTACTGGGGAATCCTCGCCTTGCATATATTGCGAAAGGAGGATAAGGCGCCTTTGCTGTACACCTAGCGTGGTGTGGAAAACAGCAGTAACGTCGTAAAACGCCAGTTAGTGGCCACGTTTGCAGTTTTGTCATCTTTGGCTATACTGTGTTTCCTTTTCTTTAATTTTGCCCTTTTCATTTTAATCTCAGTTTTAAGGCAAACTTTTTGAGTCATTTATTTTGTTTTTGTATTTCTATAATTTCAAAACATGCTTTTCATTTCACTTTCTGTAATTTTGCACTCTTGATTTTAATCTCAGTTTTATTTCAGGGTCTTTCATTTATAGTTCTGATTTAAATTGTGTTTAGTTTTTGTTTACACTGTGTTTCCTTTTCTGTAATTTTGCCCCTTTGATTTTAATCTGTTTTCAGGTAAACTTCAGGTAAAAATATTAAAATATAGTAAAAGAAATGTTCCTCAAACTGTGCTATATTAACTGTATTATATTCTTTTGTTATGTTCTATTAGATTTAATTTCAATATTTTCTTCTACATTATTTTGTCTATTAAAATATCTGTTACGATTCTTTATAAATATATTTTTTTTTGCTTTTTTGGCATTAATTGCATACATTGACCGTTGTATGTATGCAATTTTAATGTACTCCGTAGCGAAGCACAGGTATTCAGCTAGTATATTCATAATAAAATAACTTGTTTCAGCTTACAACAACTACAGTGAAGTCCCAATAATCCGAAAGTCCGCTTAATCCAAAACCAAAAGTCAAAAGAACTAAGGTTACAATAAAACCAAAGTGATACTAACTAATATAAAATATATTTCTGAATATTACAAGAAAATTAAAAGTTAGACAATGTACTAAACTGCCCTGGTTTAAAAAAATCTGTTAAATTTTTTTACACAGTATAATAAAGTAGGACACAGTAGAATAAACAACACGCGTTTATGCTAATGCTAAGCTGACACTAACAGTAACGACACTGCGGCTGGCTGTGAGAAAAGGTGGTGTTAACTGAACAACCCCTCCTCCACCTGGCTGCACCTTTCCAACTGTTGAACACTGCGACGTATTGTTAGTATAACTTACACTCTACTGTACTGTACTAGGCAGCGTTCCGCTATCTTATCACGCATTTCGTCTTGAGATATGGTTATGTTTAGACAGACCTTATAAAATAAACGGTGTAATCACATGTAATATGTAATATTTATGTAATCACACATTATTATGTAATTTTAAGTTTATTTTAAGAATAATTTTGCTTAATCCGAAAAGGATCTGGTCCTAATCATTTCGGATTATCGGGACTCCACTGTATTTTAAAATGCTAACTTTGATTAAGTACTACAAGCACAAAATATAATAATAATTACCTTAATAGGATCGGTGCTGAACTGTATCTTGAACTTTTTCTTTGGTGATGTGCTATTATCAAAAGAAATCTCTTTCCTTGTATCTATATCTGAAATGTCTTCTGATTCAACAGGGGATAAACCAGGATATTCAAAATAATAATGACCATCTTTTAAGAAGTGATATTCAGTACCATCATGAATAATAGTGGTATCAAAAACATCATGAGTTACGGTAGTATTCATTAAATCAATATTGTCATTTAAAACATCTTCACAATTTGCATGCTTCTCATCTGTTTGGGACAACAGCAATACAACTTCTCTGGCTTCTTCATCACTTAATAATACTGGTCGTTCGCTGTAAAAAATTATTGAATGTTACATATAAAATGAAATTATACATTAATGACTAGGGTCAATTGATTGGTACTTTGTAAAAAACTGAAAATTTTAGTATCAGACAAGATTACTAGAAAAACACGTCTGAGGTATCCATTCAATTTTTAATGCCTTTATAACAGAACATTTACAAATTAGACAAATGAAAAGAAAGTTAAAAGTAACTGAGCACATAAAATTAAACACTCATATATTTTTATTGCACTTCTAAGAACTAATGGAGGCATCTGAGATAATAAAAAAAATAAACCCATTAAAAGAAAATTTTGTTTCAACATTAATGGCACATGTTTTGTTATACAATCAATAAAAGAATCTTTTCAGTTCCCATTATAAAAATTACTATACATTTTCATAGATGCAACTGATTAGAATAATATTTTCATTTCATGCATAATAAATAATAAACTATCAAAAATATGTTGTTGTTTGCCAATGCAAGGCACTTGTCCATGAAGACATTCTGCGAGAATCATTAATTGCTTTCAATGGGGGCATCATACAGGTAAACCAACAAATAATCCCTGGTGCCACCTTAACTTGGACCAATCAGCCCCAAGAAGCAACAACTGGAGGGCAACTGGGTTGGTTTGGGTTGGTTTGGAGCGCTACAGTCATTTTTTGCTACACGAGGGCTAATTAGACCGGGACCTACAGCTTAAAGCCGATTCCGAACGGCTACAAACATCCATGCCAAGAGTGGGACTCGAACCCACAGACTCCGGTACCGAATGCCAGCGCCCTAGCTATTCGGCCATCGTCCGGCTACTGGAGGGCAACTACTTTCTCCCACTCACTGACCTCATATATGGGCTTTCCACTCCAAGGATTTAACATGCCCATATCTGACCTAGACACAAAGGTTTTTCTTAATCGTGTTCATTGGGATTCAAACTGAGCACACCCAGTCTGAGACTTAATGTGCTACCCAACAGGCTACCATGGGTCCCTATCAATAATATAACAAATACAAAAATTGAAGAATTCAGAGCTTAAAACTTCATTTAAAAGCTTTTTACCTTTAACTCAACAAAAGAAAATATACTGATAAATTTCAATATTAAAACCCCCCTTTTAAATGAATATTTTTTATTAAAAATTATTTGTTTTAAATATTTAATAAGTAATAACTATCGAATATATAAATATTTTGGAAAGGATAAAAAAAGGACTTCCTGCTTTTTTTAAATTTATTATTTATACTAGATAGCAAGACAAAAGCCCTCATCCTGGTCATTTATTTATTTTTTTTAAAAACTAAAATTTCTACAGTGTAATCTCCAAAAAATAAAAATATTAAAGCAATATATAATTTTTTACACCTATGAGGAGTAGAAAAAGCACATAAATATTTTACTAATTTATGTAGTGAACCCAGTAACTAATCAATCAGTAAATAAATCAAAAGTACAATTCTAGTAATTATTGTAATTTACTCAGCTTATGTTTTTGTAATATCTGAAAACTGAGACCAAGAGCAGGTTAATTACACCTCAAATTGTTTTGTTTATTTCCCTAGATATACACATTTCTTTTACTTAGCTAACTGTTTTCCAATTTTAAATACATATATATTATGAATATATATATATATATATATACTTGATACAGTGAAACCTCTATAGTGGCCAGCAATGGTTCCAAAAAAAAAAAGTATATGTTTTGAGGGGTAGCCGTGGAAAAGAGGCTTGTTCTGTAACATTGGCTCTATGGAGTGTTGAATCGATTCTAAACAAAATTGGGCCAATTAGAGGGGTAGCAGGCTAGAGAAATTTCACCGTATGTGTGTGTGTGTGTGTATATATATATATATATATAAACAAATGTGTATTAACCTATAGTAACATTTCATTTTTTTTACATAAAGCTTGATTATATTCTTCAATTCTAAGCATGAAAATTACACAGCAAAGTAACTTTTTATCTTGTTTACAAGTACCTAGGTATTTTAATTGATATAAAAAAATTATATATAAAGAGTCAAAAATAAATATTACCTGTTACTTAATAATTTTTCAGCCTCATCTGGAGTCATAAGTTCTACATAGCCAAAAGTATTATTTGATGTGGTTGTATTTAATGGCTAAAAATAAGAGGGTTATAAAATTAGTAATATCTATAAACATTGTATTTATTTTAAGTAAAAGTCATATAAAAGAAGTAATCATTTGAAAACAGCTTCACTTCTAAATAATCTTTATTATTTAATGATTTATGTAATTATTTATGTAATCTTTATTACTTAATTATTTATGAGATTTAATCTAACAATTAAAATTACTGCCATGCAGTAGCGCACCCAGGACTTTATCTTGGAGGTAGTTGAGGGGGGGGGGGGGGGGCGAGTTCAACGGATAAAAATATTTATAATAGAAATTCAATATTCATAATAATATTTCTATTTCTTTGGGGGGGGCAGGGTCTCTTGGCCCACCCCCTGCGTGCGCTACTGCTGCCATGACAAAATTGTTAAAATTAGTAATGACTGATTAATCAATGTTCTATTTCTATTATATGTATGTATATGTAAATAATATGTACTGATCATATACTCATATTTAAAGCTACGTTATTGAAATAATAAATCCACAATACCTATTTCCTGCAATATTTAAATATGGAAACATTAATTAATTTGATGAATAATTGTTCGCTATTTACTAAAATCATAATTATTTTTTTATAAATTATCCACCAGCAAATACCTACTGACGATCCTAAATTGTTTGGTACTACAGGCCACTGTTAAAAAGACAGGTATTACTAAGGAGGAGCCTCAAACTACAAACCCATTAGGTCCTTTTAATAAGTACTCCTGTCAAGTTATTCAGAATTTTTTAAATTATAACAAAATATCATAGTAAGTGAGCAACTAACAGGTCAGTCAGTGAGAAAAGAGGTGTAATTTAGGCCATAAAGAATGTAAATAAAGTTTGTGTCAGAAGAGTCATGTTTATACAGAAAAAATAAATAGTAAATCAGTAAAAAATATATAAATCTTGATGACTTTTTTCAAATGTATTGGACACATTGGACATAGAATTTTTCAAACCATTCTACAGATCACCTTAAACGGAATGTTATAAAATTTCCTTAGACTCTAAAATTTGCTATATAACTGTAAATTTTTTACCTTCGATTTAATTTTTAAATACAGTAACCACCGCTTATAGTCATCTGTGGTTATAAGAATCAACGTTTATAAGAATCAATATCGCAAAAACAAAAGCAAATGTTGAAGTAACTGACCAGAAAAACAAAAAAACACCTTACACATAGGAACCACAGAACATTACTTATACTTTTTAGTATTACGAAGCATTTACTACCCATATCTCCTTCAGATGAGGAAAACTTATCAAATGAAGTTTAGACATATTACCACTATCATAGGCGTAGTGCACTTCTAACTTTTGGGGAGGGCACAAATTCAATTTAGTTAGGGCCCTTCTCAGTGTATTGACTGCCAGACGGTACTTAAAATATGAAATATTATGATTTTTTTTTAATTTTTTGATATTTGAGTAGTATTCAAAAGTTATACAATGAGAAAAACAAATATAATATAAATAAAAATGAGAAAAAAATATAGCATTGAATTTTTGTTATGGATCATGTCATTGTTAAAAACTATGTTACGGCTAAAGACTTAATCGGAATCTTCAGTTTCATAGTTTGAAAAAGCGGGAAAAAACCAACTTTCTTAAAAGTTTTCTACAATTTTCTGATTTTAACTGAACTTACATTAACATTTTAATTTATTTCATGTTAAGTTGGGGGGGGGGGGGCACGTGCCCCCAACCCCCCTCCTCGACGCTACACCTAGGATCACTATGGTGTACAATAACATTTCAAATTCTATATTTGATTCATAAATTAAAGAATGATCCTAACTAAATTGGTACAGGCCATTAATAGAAATTTTGTGAACAAAATGATCAATTTAAACTAATAATATCTATGTTTAGACCAACACTAAAAACAACTTAACATAGTAATTAACAGCAAACTGCTCTTGTTTATGACATGTTCTATCGAGTTTGGTTCATTTAAAAGAATTCATTGCTCTGTTAGCCTGATATTTAAACCATTATTTATTCTATTTTACACACCTATTAAGTTGCTTGATAGGTTGGTTAAAAGCCCTACAGTAATTTTTTACTACACAAACACACCTAGGTGATGACTTAGAAAGATGCAGTAATTATACACTGCTCTGTATCTAAGAATATGTATTGTAGTTAAAGAAAATTTATGAGGGAAGTCAATATTAATTTTCTACAACAAAATTATTAGGGTCATTAATCCTTAAAAATCTAGCAATCAGACCAACAACATAATGTTTGTAAATATAAGTGAATAAATTCATTCCAAAGTTTGGAAATATCTCATTTTTTGACAATGTAATGATTTATCTTACATTGTTACATTTATCTTATCATATAATAAGAAAATACATAAATGATCAGACAGAAAACCTGTTAATGCATTCAAACTTATAACTATATCCAAGAAAAGGAAAAGAAATTATACTCCTTAAATTATTCAAACATTATTTCACTGACATAAATTCCTTCTACATCAAATTTAATATTACAGAACTAACTTAATTAAAATAAAAGTATAAACAAAATATATTGTATACAAATTTTATTTCTTGACCAATTTGTTTAATCCAATTTTATCTTTGAAGAATGAAGAATACAAAATCTTTATTAATATTATGTTAAATAAAAATGAGTCATATCATATATATATATATATATATATATATATATATATATATATATATATATATATATATTTATTTATTTATTTATTTATTTATATATATATATATACATACATATATATATATATATATATATATATATATATTCGAATGCAGAGGCACTTGTCACTAGACATTCACCTGCATGTACACCATAAGACTGCTTGCCATTCATTTCAGGGGACACCATATATGTCGCCAGCATTACCCCCTACAAGCCTGTCCTGTAATTTAGAACAGAGTCAAGTGACGAGACAGGTATACTTGACCCTGCACCTCTAGAGGTAAATTTCAGAACTTGGAGGACATTGCAGCCATGACAGATTTTTCATGCACCAGCCGCCATTAGTGCACATGGCAGTGGATTTGCCAGCAACGGACATTGAACTAGTGATGTTCAGATCACTAGTTTGCTGCCTTTGCCAACTGGACCACCGCACCCTATATATATATATATATATATATATATATATATAGCACATATATATATATATGTGTCTATAATTTGAAAATATGAAAGAATTTTGTTCTTTTGTATAAATTAGAAAGGTAATAACAATAAACTTATTCAAAATGAAATTTTTAAAAAAAACTTAAACATTAGCAATGACTTAAAGCATAGAATGTAATTTTAATAATTAAGCAAACCTTCAGATCTTCTAATTCTGTATCAATAAGCTCTAAGTCTTGTTCCTGACATTCAGCTAACGATTCACCAGCTGAATCATGAACACCAACATCTGAAGGTCCATTAACAGTTACATGCTAATAAAGTAAAATTTTAATACAAATATTATTTAAGATTTTAACACAAATATTTTCTCAACATCAACAAAAATTGAAAATGTGTTCAAAAACCCAAATAAAAAAATTCTACAGAAGTAAACAAGGAATTGATCAATTATTCTGTTAGTATCTTATGATACAGAATTAAGCGTATTAAAAAGAAAGGATTTTAATATTTATTCATTAACAGAATTCGGCTCATTATACATCTATATTTTTGCCTGAAACAAAACTCAAATATATGCATATATCTGGGTGAAAATAAAACCCTATGATGAATTAATGAACCATTCTATACAATATTCTTTTCTTCAGAGACAGTTAATACTATTACTGAGGAATATGAAACACACACTGGAAAAGAAAGAAATTGTGAGGTATATTTATCACAGTACTTCTGATGGTAAATTAACACTGTAACAAGCTATATCTTACACATAATCCACAAAATAATACAACAGAAAACTGATACATAAGCCTAAACAATTGTTTTAAATTGGAATGAAATTATTTTTATAATGAACTTTATTTAGTATCTGCTATGCAAATTTTTGCAAATAATCGATTCTTTTTAAATTACTAATAACAATAAAAAAAATAATATTTAACAATAGCAGTAGTTCTGACTGAGAAAATTTTCTCCATAATTCAGATTTTTATGTGAGTGCGATCTAAAATTTCAGTAATTTTAAAAAGCAGACTATCTAAAATAATACTAAATAACATTTGTTACAAGCTTAAATATCCCTGGAAACATAGGCATAAAAGATATCAAGTGAAACCATTTATTGACTACTCATTTTGTCTTACTATGATTATAAATGATCATTTATCATTTTAGGATACTGTATTTTAAAAGTTATATACAGTCTGCTCAACAAGCTTCATGTAAAAATCAATTGGTAAACTGTTTTATTCAGTATTAACTGTAATTATTAAGTACATAAATTCCAGGTAGCAAAATTGTTTTAATATTTTATGATAATATATTAAATTTTTGTTAAAAAGAAAGCAAAGAAGTTTTGAACAGGAATGAAGTAAAGCAATAAACTTCGCATGGAACTACATATTTTATGTATGAGGACACAGAATGATTATAATTCAGAGCACAGAATTTTAAATATTTTATGATTAAAATCAAACTGTGACTATCTAAAAAAAATGCCATCAACTAATTTTTTTGTGAACTTATCTTTATATACACATATTCACATTACTCTTACTTCTATACAATGATTAAATTCATCACTTACTTGATAATTTTCTTCATAATTTGTAACACCAAAGCTATTAAGTCTGGCCCATTCTGATGCAGGAATAAAAGGAAAATGTTCATTCATAATATAACTTTCTTTATTGCATGGTGGTAAAGGTTCTGACACAGAGTAACTGTCTTGTGTGCTAGACTCATCTGAATATTGGTAATCAGATGATGTGTCATCTACAAATGTTTCTTTTAAACCTTCTTTAAGATGTTCATCGTAAGTAATATTGGAGTGATTTTCCTCAGTTACATCTGTTTGATGATGATCAGGTAATTTATCAGTAAACGCATGCACGTCTTTCTCAGATAATTCATATTCATACTTTTGCATCAAATCATTATGTAAATCTTTAAATACACCATCATTGTAAGGTTTAACAGAATCATCAAGTTTGGCATCAGAAAATAAAGGATCCTTCAAGGAAACTTCAGTGTTTGGAAAATTATTAATTTCTTCCGATTTATCTGAAAGAAACATGACCAAACATTATATAAATATATTTAGCATGCACATAGTGAAACTAGATAACAGTACATTAACCAGCATCAAATTATAATAAATATCAACATAATACTATGGTTTGAAAAAAAAAGAATCACTTTTTCCATAAGTATTTTTATAATTGTCCAAAACTTTATTTCTTCCTCTATCTTGAAACTGATTAAATATACTGTAACATGTTTGTAAGAGTTTCTGTTTTATAACTCTTCTTAAAAGTTAGAAATAAAGGCTCATTTTAATAACCTTTGAAGAAGTTCCAAAATATCATGAAAACCAAATGGATTATATGTAATATTAATTTCAATCATTAAGATTTCTGTTTAGATTGTTCTTTACAAGTAAACTAACATGATGAATTTATAACACAGTACTTTTACATTTTACATATGAACTAAAACCAAATGATTAACTGAAATTCCCCAAACATCAAACCAAGTCCTAAGTGTTCCTATGACATTTTTAGGAAGGCCCAAGACTCTCACCCATTTCTCAAAGCACTGAATATTCCTAATCCATTTTTTTAATCACAGACTCAATCTTTCAGAAGACTAAAAAAATTTAATTGATAATTTCACTTACAGAATCCTACAGAACTTACTACACTGAGTTAACGAAAATATATGAATTAATAAAATAAACTAACAAAGCATAAGTAATCAACATATAAAAATAAAACAAACATATTGAAAAATTATTTTAACAAGACCACAGAATTTTGACGAAAATATCAATTATCTAACCTAAATAGCTATTATTAAAAATAAAATATCTCAATCACAGTCAAAATTCATTTATCTAAGGATAGTCTTCTCAAGAATTAAAAATGTATAATTTTCAGGAAAAATTGCCTTTTACAATGTGCTTTTATAAATGAGGTTCTTGCTCCTTTTTTGTACAGTGATAACTCTACAATGCACATGCAAAATTAAAAATAAATCAATACTTTACAACAAATTATTAAATGAAAAGAAAATTGAGTCAAAACATAGTATATAAATCATTTCGCTCAAAATTATTTTCTTCATAAATGTGTCAGTTAAAACAAGAAAGAAAAGATGCTACTAAGAAAAACATTGTACCATTATTAAGTTAAGGTTTTTAATGTTACAGAAAAAGTCATTATAGGATCCTTGAAAATTTTTTTTGATTTCAGCCCTTTTCTAATTAAATCCAAACTTGAAAGATTTTAATAGGCACATCTTAGGGCATTAAAAAAACTTTGCAATTGCCTAGTATATGTATGCATTGCCCCAATTTGGAAATCTCTACAAAATTACACAGGGAATTCATAAATTTACACTAAAATATTATTTGTACAAAAAGAAAAAAAGGACTATTGAACTAGCTTATGCTAAAAATTACATTCAATTCCTAATCAAAGTTAAATCACAAATTTTAAACAATCCTATCTTCAATTGATAATCATTTAATTGAAAAATAAATATATTTGAAGACACTACATAAAATTCTCTATAAGATTACTAGGATGAACCACTCTTTAATACTATCAGCAATTATCATTAAATGATACACATAAAAAATATTGTAAATATATATCATATCAAATGTTATATATTATATCACATATTTTTCAAATTAGAAGTTTTAAATCTCACTTAGAATAGAATAAAATTGCTGCCACACATTTCATTTAGTAATTAATAAACAAGAAATTTTATACACATGAAGTTAATCCATTCAGAATAATTCACTCATAAATAAATTTCTGTCATTAAAAACTTATCAATAACACTCAAAAAAAAAGGGAGATTTACCATTTATAGGACATCGAATTGCAGATTCTGGTTCATTAACAGACTTCTCAGAACTTGATTTTATTTCTGCAGAACTTCTTTTAAAATTTCTACTTTTGGCTTGCTCTAACTGAACCTTGAAAGGTGAAGACTTCCCTTGTGCTGAATTCTCTAATGCAGTTTGGAAGCTTTCATATTCTTCATCACTTTCTATTGATAAACACGGTGTTACTGTTTGATGAAAAGCAAAGTTATCACTCTGGACTTCTCTATTTCCGCTTGAAATTACAGTGACTACTGAATCAGAAGATGCATGGTTATGATTATTCACATCCTTTAGAGGGCCATTATTAAAGAATAAAGTGTTTTTATCACTTACAGATGAAATTTCAGTAACCTGAGACTTGCAGTCTAAATTCAAATTTTGAAGGTTATATTTTCTGTCATCCTGATAATTGTCATCAATGTTATTTACATAATGAGAATTAAATGATGAAATGATCTCAGATTTTGTTTGCAGCTCCGATTCAGCTGTAACAAAGTGAGTATCATGATCCACAGCATTTGAGGCACTTTTATGATTATCATCTGTTAATGCTGATTCTACATCATGAGATAAATCATTGTTAACAGATTTTTTTGTACCTGTATGGACTTCATTCTGTAAAATAAGTTTTTGATACACTTTATCTTCTTTTTGATATGTATTCTTATTTTCAGAAGAAAGAGGGATTTTATCACCTTTTTTAGCATGATTTGACCATATTGGCTTAAGAGCATCAGCAGTAACTTTACTAAAACAGTCATTGTTTGAAACTGCTTTCTTTGATGAATTTTTATCTGCATTCATAACTGTTTCAGGAAACTTAACATTATCAAATTCTTGTGTTCTTCTCTTAAAATTTTCAGAAAGAACTTTTGTACAGTCAGGATTGGAAACTGTACTTGCACGAGGCTTCAAATTAGTAGCATTTTTAGAATCTGAAGTTTTTCCCTTCTCTAGCTTTTCAAACATAGCTTTAGCATTATTAAACCTTGCTAAGTGACTTCCTCTCCGAGAAAGAGAGCAGTTTGAGTGAGGGAATGCTGGTAATGATGATGACCTTTCAGTTTTGTAGCCCTCTGGGGACTGGACACGTTCAAGTGACGGTGCATCTTTACTGACAGGAGATCTCGCAGCATTATTATCAACTTTTTGTTGTGATAAAGTCTGAAACATATGAGCAATAGTACTGACTTTAGTTCCCATTGGCCGAGCATTTTCTTGTTTAGATTTACTTGACAGGTTCTCATATTTATCTTTATCTTCATGATTAGATTTCATGGCTTTTAAAAACTGCTGATCAATTCTTTGGGATTTTCCATCAAACCACCCTTGGCGTGATCTATTATCAGTTTCTAAATTGGCCATTAATGAAGTTCAGATAACTGGACCAAAGTATTTTAATCCTATTAAAAGAGATATTAACAAGATTGAAAATACAAAATAATGTAATATAATTTTAAAATAAACAAATCTCACAGTATATATGTATATAATTTAATTGTTAGTTTCAAAATTTCATTTCTTAGGCTTTATTCAAATTTACGTGCTGTAAAATAGTAGGATACTATCAATAAATTCTTATAATTAGTAATGAACATATAAACAGTATAATTCTACAGATTGGAAACTGATATATAAAAACAATCTGTTATTAATTTAAAATTACGAAACTTCTGGTTTATTTTACAATATAAAACAAATAATTAACTTACAAATAATAATTTTTTAAAGCTATAAATACATGTCCGTAAGTTATTCGAGTTACAAGACGAGAAATTTAATTTGAGTTACTTAAGCTGTATTTTAATAAAATAGGTTCGATTACACATGGCTTAACAAACAGAAAACCATTTACAACACTCACTTCAAAACATAAAACAATTAGAAAAAACTTATAGTGTAACTGATAAGAATCACTGATACAAATGTAATATTTATCATGAAGAGATAAACTTACCAGTTTACAAACATATCAATGCAGAAATTAATTATTGAAAAACAAAAAAACGTGGATCATAAATTAAGCTATATTACTGACAGATAACAACATAATTTTCGTATAAATAAGAGTTGACACCGTTTGAGACATATATTTCATTCGAACGTGTCACGGTGTTTGCAAAACCGGTATTAAGAATTTTCAATAAATAATAATTTAATGCTTATTTTTCTGTCACTTGCTACCGATGTCACTTCAGAGTTTTTTCAAAACATGACAGCAACATGGTTAACAGTATTCTGTTGTTATCTGTCTAATAGAACCAAACACACGACACAACTCATAACACAACAATCTAAATAACAAAAAATTAGGCAATAGTTGTTGCCAAATATTATTCAAAAAAGCTCAAACTATATTAAAGTGTCAGTATTTGTGGCTTTAAAGTTCAAGAGGATTTATTCTTATAAGAGGATATAAATTTCATTTTGAAAACAAACAAAATAATAACGAAGTTTACCAGCAGAATGTTTAAAATCCTAGATAAAGAGTAACAAATTAAAATTGATCATACACGCAACTGTATGGCAACCGTCGTTGTTGTGGTTGTTTACGCATGTTGTGGGTCGATCGAGTGATTTAACATATTTCTTAGTTGAACTGAATATTTTTATCAATTAATAAATGTTTAATGCTTTCCGCGGAAGCAGTAATTTGCGTACTTGAAGGCTGGAAAAAGCGTACTCATGATAATTATGAGAATTTTCATTGCGAAAATATATTTGTCAATAAAACAGTTGATTATCTTCATAACGTTTCCTATGAAACTTTTTTCACGAATTACATGAGTGTTAATAAACCATGCATTATTTTGTTAAAAGATACTAAGGTTTGGAACAGTAGTGTACAATGGGTCGCGAATGGAAAGCCAAATTTTGTCTTCTTCGAAAAAGAATTCGGTGGGATATTTTACTGTTTGTATGAGTTTCAGCTTAGTTATTCTAGCTCTCTATTTAAAATAATGCATATTATTTTAGTATGAGAACTAAAATAATTCTAAATTTAACTGTGCCAATTAAATTTATGTAATTAACATTTTCATAATGTAAACTTTTCGTAAAATTACTTACAGATAATTATATATGTAACATCATGTATGTTTCAGGTTCATCTGTTGTGCCAGTAGCAGATTGCAATATTAGAGAATATAATTCACAAAAGAAAAAAAGTATGGCATTCACTGATTATATTGAATATTGGCGCAAACTAGATATTGATAAAAATTTAGATCTATTGTATCTAAAGGACTGGCATTTCAAGAGGCAAGTTTTCATTGGTCTTTAATATAAGTAACTATTTTATGCATAGATATAAATGTTTCCAGACTCTCAATATCACTGGAATGCTACATAAGGTCCATAAACTTAAATAAAAGCTAAAGTAGAGTGATATATGATTTGGGTTTTATAGACATTAATTCATTTCATTCTCCCTTTCTCTCTCGTATATTATTTATTTATTAAATCTGTATACTCTCTTACATTTATATATAACCTTTGAAAAATCCTTAAAATTTATATGAGCTGCAGATATTAAAAAAACTTAATTTAATATGTTGTTAGAATACTGTATATCAAAAAAATTGAGCGATAAATCTGAAACTCCCAAAAAAATAACGTGCTTTACAGTAATTAAATAATTTCCAATAAAATGGCATTTGTAATTTTAGCATAATAGTCTTAAAAAGAAATATGTTATTCCCTTCTCCTTTCTTAGAAACCTAACTATTGGGTAAAACATAATGCATAATGAAGAAGCTAACAAACCTCTCACTGTACATAGGCGAATGTCCTCAGCACAAGTCTGTGCTGTATTAAAAGAATTATTATTTATTGAAGTAATTGTATAATTTATCTTAGATAACATAGAGGTATAGATCTCTTAACATGGAGGTACTGATCTCTTTAGCTTGTTTAGACATGCAGATTTATTCACAGAAATTTATTTGGAGCTATGCAATTTTTAATGAATGTTTTTTATTGAATTATTTGTATTTGAGTCTTCATAATTACATTTTATTTAACTCACAGGGGTATTTAGACATTCTTTGTATTTTCCTTGACTATGTTTCATATAGTATGACCATTTTTTTTTTTTTTTATTTAAAATATTCCCTGTTATCTTTACATTTGAAAATGCCTTTCTTTAAATACTTAAATTTGTAAATTCTGTATTTTTGTAATACATACTTAGTTAACAAATTATTGAAAGACTATGTTTACATATCTTTACTAGTTCAATTAACAGCATATATATGTTGTATTAATACATTAGAAATATCATATATTTTTAGAAATAAACATGTGTTCTTTTTTTTTTTTTGAAGGTGATATATGATGGTAATTATTTTAATGAAAGTAAGAGATTACAGTTAAATTTCTACTGTGATATTAAGAAATAAAATTGAAATGGCTTAAATGTGTCTCCCTCACCCCACCTCACCCACCTTCAGCGACTAATTTTCAAAACACCCTCCTTGATTTTATAATATACAAAAATGTACAATTTATATAAAAATTAGTGTTGTACTAATGCTTTTATAATTTGCCTGATTTTTGTAATTCTGACAAAGCTTTTGAAATTGAGTTTAAAATTTGTGTTCTAATTATAGTACCAGTTAGAGTGTCATTTTTTCCCATCTGCATTATAAGATATTGAGACTCTCTATATAGTTAAAAAAATAAAGCAAAACTTTTTTAGCTTATTGACAATGGTGGTCACTATATGACATATTTGTTAGTTACTTTTATCCAACAAAACCATATACCTGTAGAAATATATACTATATTTATATTGTCTTGTTTCGCTGTGAGCCCTATATCTATTAATTATTCATTACCTTATTTTCAGCAGTTGAAATTTCTATTTAAGATAAAAAATATTTTAAAGCAAAGTTGGAGTATCATATTCTTTTTTCTAAGCATCTTCAGACATTGGGACAGGATATAAATATTTTCTTTTGATTGGTAGTAGGTATGTGCAGATTAAATCCAGGTAATTAATACAATGTAGTTTAGGAATCATGCTTTAACTACTTGAGAAGATAATATTAATGATGTCTTTATGTACTTAATTTTTCAAAATATTTCATGTAGTTTTGTTAAGAATAGATTGTAGATCTTATTATTAAATACCCATTCAGAAATATTCATTTTAATTAATGGATAGACCCCTATTTCATTGAAAATCGTAAGTGTACGAACACTTTTGGGAGCCACTGTATGTTCTTTATATTAAAAAAATAACTGGAGGAAAACTGTTTAATGCGTTTAATATTTTTCTTGCATTTTTGCAGTTGCTTATCGATTTCCTGTGTAGAATAAAATGCTTAAAACTGTATGAGCGCGCGGTTATTTCGTCACAGGACAGTTAATTCAGAACTTACCGATCTTTACATCTTCCCGCCTTTACGGCAGGCGGAGAATCGAAGTATGACGAAATGAAAACTCCGCGTTGCACCTGGTATCGCGCGGTCTAACAAGCATGGGGTTTGTAACAGCTGTGTTTCCATTTCGGCGCTGTAGGAGATTCGAATATTTTTTCCAACCGCATCGAAATTTGTGCCTAGCCCATTGTTAGTTCTGGTGAATAGATATATATACTCAGATTTTTATATCGTCGTAAGCCAGTAGACCCTATTTTAACGCCGCTTTCATCTCTCATAATTTAAACAAATTTTAGTCATACATTTTTTTTTCCCCTAAAAGAAGAAATTTTTATAAATTGTTTTTAAAAATACATGTATTACATCAAAATGTAATTTAGTGAAATTCAGTAGAACCTCGATGACAAGACAAGTTATCGGAGCCAGAACTGATATGAATTAACGGTAATTCGGATTCAGCAGAATTACAAACGCGTGCTCAAAGTCGTGGATTATGAATTAAAAAAGCTCATAGAAACCATTTTTAAAAGAGAAATTATATTTTAAACACGGAAAATTTTAGTTTTTTTTGTTTTAACCTGTTGTGTTGTGTTGTATTGAGTTTAGTTGTGCAAAAATGGCAAGAACAAATTTACACCAAAATGAGAATGAAATTAAATTTCACGGAAAAACTACAATTCTGCTACAAAAATAATTAAATAGGCCATATGTATCTGGGGCCCAACCCATATTTTGGCTACATATTCACCCGTATATGATAAAAATATTGTAGAGTAGCTGAAAGCATTAATTTTAATATCATCTGTATAAAACAACCTACCGAAATCAAAGTTGACACCCGAGACGCTACATATACAGTCGGACCTCTATTTTGCGAACTTTTCCTTGGAACCAAGAACATTTTGTGAATTTCTTCGTAAAATAACCTCCAAATAGAGAAGTGCATTCTCTATTTAACGAACTTTTACTTGTGATCCAATATATCCTTTTCTCCATATTTCTCAAAATATTTCTGAACATTTCAAACTTATTCTTTCTTTTAACACATTTAACATATTAACTTTCTTTTAACACATTCTGACGCGGGTTGCAGTTTGAAGAAAATACTCTTGAAGTTGTTTTTGGTGCATTGCAAAGATAAGAAACGTATTATGAGAGAAAACACTTTTTCAAACAAAAAACTCAGAAAAAATTAACAGACTTTATCAGTAATTAAATTTAAGAACGCATGTGGTAATGTATGCTTAAAATTACTTGTTATAATAAATGCGATAATGTCATTAAAATTCATCAATTTTGATACAATTTTTTTTAAATCGAGAAAACAGTGTATTTCAGGAAAATGTTTTGTTTTATTCTTGTTTTCCTTGCAGATTTCTGTTTGATGGGTAAGATATATAAAACAAATAGACATTAATTTACAAAATTAAGGTGTGATCAATTACTTTTATTAATAATATTTAGTGTTTAGGAATTTAAAATATGTTTTGTGTAGTTTAAAGTATTTTAACAGGTGAATCTCTATTTAACGAATTTTCCATATAACGAACTTTTTTTCGGGATTTAACGACTTCGTTAAATAGAGGTCCGACTGTAGTTCACACGATATTAACAAATGGTACACAAATACCCCCAGGGGACGGTTTGGATTAAAATATTTTTAAAGTATAAGGACACAATAGATTCTTTTTAATTTTTGTCTCCGATAAACACAGTTCTGCGTAATCCTTCTTTCCGATTCGCGCTGTCGGATCTTGGAGAGTCAAATATTTTCCATCACTGTCAGCTCTTTGTTAATCAGAGAGATATTATTCGCGCAGTTACTAATGAAGAAACTAACAGTGCATAAGGGAGAGAAAAATCTAAAGCGGAAGGTACGGTGGCGCTAGAGACTGTCTTTAAATAAACATAGTAGCAACCGGTGGGAATCAGCCTTAGTTGTTATTTTTTTCCTAAAAACGATGAGATCAAGTAAAAAATCAAAATACTTACGATACAACGATTA
The DNA here is from genome assembly GCA_907164885.2 of Dolomedes plantarius. NCBI lineage: Eukaryota > Metazoa > Arthropoda > Arachnida > Araneae > Dolomedidae > Dolomedes > Dolomedes plantarius. The sequence goes on from OU015502.1 coordinate 10,186,590, forward strand.
TTTTTTTTTCGTCGTTGATATGATGCATGTCATATATATTACATGACGCAAGTTTATATAATCTTTAATTTATTCTTAATATAATTTTATTAATCACTAGCTGTTCACTCGGCGTTGCCCAGGTATTTATTAGTCTCAATGTTTTGCTACACATGAAAAGGAATGAATTCTACCTATAGTGTAAAATCTGAGTAATTTAATTTACAGGTATTTAAAAGTATATGTACTGTATACAAATGGTAAAGTAATATTACAAATTCACTCTATTATTTAACTAACTCCAAACTTGATTATAAACATTTTTAGTTTCCTATATTCATCGCACTGACTCCGAATACAATGGATTCGACACTACTCTCGGACATGTTGGACATTTTATTTTCACACCTCCTTCCCCTTCCTCCCTATGCTGATGGGAACAAAACTTGCACTTAAACGGCATCGGGACTGTCACTAATCATCACATCGACCCCAAAATCTATGGACTCGACACTACTCTCGGTCATTTTGGACATTTTATTTTCACCCCTTCTCCCCCCCCCCCTCAATGCTGACAGGGGCCGAACTTGCACTTAAACGGCTTTGGGAGTGTCGCTATGGATTCGACACTACTCTCGGTTATTTTGGACATTTTATTTTTCACCCTTTCTCCCCCTCAATGCTGACAGGGGCTGAACTTGCATTTAAACGGCATCGGAAGTGCCCCTATCCGTCGCAGCGACCCCGAAAACTATGTATTCGACACTACTCTCAGTCAGTTTGGACATTTTATTCCCCCTTCTTCCCCCCAAATGCTGATGGGGGGGGGGCTAACTTGAACTAAAACGGCATCGGGAGTGTCACTATTCATCTCAGAGACCCCAAAAACTATGGATTCGACACTAATCTTGGTCATTTTGGAGATTTTATATTTCCCCCTTCTGCTCCCCCCCCCCCCCAATGATGATTGGGGTTGAACTCTCGTTTAAACTGCATTGAGATTGTCACTTTTCCTCTCAGCGACCCCGAAAACTATGAATTAGACACTAATCTCGGTCATTTTTGGAGATTTTGTATCTCCCCCCCCCCCACTGTTGAAAGGGGGAGGGGCTGGCTGAACACTCACTTTAACCGCAGCGGAACTGTCACTGTTCCTCTCAGCATCCCCGAAAACCCTGGTTTTGACACTACTCTCGGTCATTTTGGACATTTTATATCTCCCCCTCCCCCCTAGTGATGATTGGGGGGCTGAACTCTCACTTAAACGGCATCGGGATTGTCACTGTTCCTCTCAGCGACCCCGAAAACCAGGAATTTGACACTACTCTCGGTCATTTTATATTCCCCCTTCTGCCCCCCTCCCCCATGATGATTGGGGGGGGGGCTGAACTTGTACTTAAACGGCATCAGGAGTGTCACTGTTCCTCTCAGCGACCCCGTAAACTATGGATGCGACACTAATCTCGGTCATTTTGGAGATTTTATATTCCCCCCTCGCCTTCACCCCTACGCTAATGGGGGGGGGGTTGAACTTGCACTTAGACGACATCGGGAGTGTCACTATTAATCTCAGCGACCCCGAAAACTATGGATTCGACAATAATATCAGTCGTTTTCGATTATTTTTACATGTGCCCCCAGCCCCCCCCCCCCTAAGGGTGGTAGGGATGTCTTACTCCCCCCCCTCCCCCAGTTTTTCCAGCGGGAGTGAGAACAACATCTGTACAAAATTTCATCTGAATCGGATGGACCGTTCGGGAACTCATAAAGGACACACAAAGAAACATTCTCTTTTATATATATAGATTAAAGAAATATTCGTTCATTTTTCAATTTTTGCAAGAAAATTCGTACTTTTCCTCAGTTCGGCAAAAAATTCCTACATCTTCATACATTTCTGCCTCAAAAAGTCCTACTTTTCTGCCAAAAATTTTTCCGGGTTTCGAAGAAATGTAGCGTACTACATTTCGTCCCACTGCTTGCATATCGCTGGACATCAAACTGGAACTACTACTTTTTAAATTAGGCCGTCGTTTGCGAAGGCATCTTTTTAACCCGAAAACCAAAAGTTTTGTTTCGTAAACATCGACTATCGAAGTTTCACTTTCGGTTGCGAACTGAACGAGTCTATTGATAAAGTTGCCACGTTAATCTTGCCTCATAAACGATATCATTTTCCTATTGCTTTTGTTCACGATATGAAATTGGACGCTGATTATGCTAAAATAGCAACTTTCATCATCTAGGATTCACGATTAGTCTCTATCAAGATTTCAAGATGCATGCATTTTCCATTCATACGTGAATTATAAAAGATGGTGCAGTAATTATCTGGTCACGAAAAATAACAGCAGTTTTCGTTTCGTTTTTGGTTCTTCAGTTGTAGGCAGTATTTATTAATTGAGTTTCTTTTTCATTTATTTAGGGAAGTTTATGTTGTAATTTTGAATAGGTAAATTAAATAAAGAGTTAAATTATTCGTTTAATTTGCTCTCGCAGAGCTGCAGCAATCGTTTGCTAAAGGAGTGGGAATTAAGCCCGAGTCTTCCTGCCTCGGGCCGGTATTTTACCCATTGAACTATCCCGGCTATACTGCTGTCCTAAGTATAAAAGACGTGTCTCAAATTTTTTTTTCCACTTTTAAAGTTTTTCTTGTTTGTGAGCTACCTGACATTATTCCTAAACCAGGAGGCCGTATCTTATTTAGAAATAGCTGAAAATCATTAAAAAAATAAGATGTATCTCAAAGATTGTTGAAGTCCTAAGGGAATTGGCCATATCTGTCTTTTTTTCTCAGGAAAAAAAATTTTGAGATACGTCTTTTATGCTTAGGAGGGCAGTATATATATATATATATATATATATATATATATATATATATATATATATATATATATATATATATATATATATATATATATATATGTATGTATGTTTATGTATATAGTGAACTTGGCGGCCAGTCATGGTTCCGAAAAAAAGGAGCCGTTTTACGGGGTGGCTTGCTTGTGTGTGTGTGTGCGTGCGTGCGTATGGAGAGAGTGAAACCTCTAGCCGGCATATATATATATATATATATATATGAGAATGAGAGATCCGGGAGTAGAAACAAGTTTGAAAATGTCGTCCAGGGGTATCTCAAAAACTAAATGTTAATTTACTGACGACAATTTATTAAAGTTAGAAATGTCGGCACATCACATTAAAACACAATATGACAGAAAATAAACACGTGAATACTAATATTGTCTTTTAGTCTTAACAATTGTATGTAGTCGTCAGTGTTGCCAACCTCTACGAAGCGCCTCCCCCTAGCGCCATCTCGAAATCCCCCTGTTTCCCCCTAACACCAACTTGAGGTCACCCGGGGTGGCCAATCCGCGGCACGGCGGCGTTTTAACAGTGGCACGCGGAGACTTATTGAAAGCTTAAGAAATTTGAAAAAATAATAATTTGTCAAAATCTGTAAAAACCCTACTCATACGCTACTGTAAATAACAGCGTAGGAACGCGGCACTGCTTGACACCAGTACAACGAGGTGTAAGTTTGGATCAACATATGTTTCTGAACAAATGTTTTCTATTATGAACATAATAAAATCAAAATATCGATCAAGATTAACTGATATGCACCTAAAACACCTAATTTTGTTAGCATCTTCAAGGACTAATCCTAATATAGATGACTGGTAAAAAAACTACAAATTCAAAAGCCACATTAATTAAGTACTGACTGTTAAATAATTATTTAGAATTAAATGTTTCAAGTTATTCATTTTATTTTATACATAACCTAACTGACTGAACCTTTAAAAATGTTTATTAACAATAAAACCTAAGTTTGTACTTTTGTTTTATTTATTATATTTTTTAAATCTCCACTACTCAGATATATAAAAAAAAGTGCTATTTGTGTAAAAATCCCATAATCAGCCTAAAAATAACATTTTTTCACCTTTTTATATGTTGGAAAAGTTGGAAGTGGCACGCATATTTTTTTTCATATATTGACACTCTTCCCAAAAAGGTTGGCCACCCCTGCCCTACCTAAAAGAAAGTCTGGTTCCTAATAGGCATCCTGTTTGAGAGATAAATTGAAATAAACAGAAAATACACACCTACATAATGAAATGGAGGTTTATTTACATTTGACATATGTATGGAACTTATAATCTAATGAAAAAAAAACGCGTCTCGATTGTACAAAATATTAAAAATGTTCCCCCCCCCCCACAAAATGCCCTAAAAACACCCCTTTTCATCTAACTTACCTCCAAATTTAGGGGGGAAACCCCCAAGTTGGCAACACTGGTAGTCGTGAAACTGTGGCGTTGCATACTGCGCTCTCTGGTGGATTTTTCATCCTACACACACATACACACTACCCTACAATAATAGACCGGGCGCCAGCGGATTTGCATAAAATCCGACTGCATGTCGGATTTCATGCAAATCCAGTGCTCGCACGTGACCTGCTAAGGTTAAGTACGATGCGCGAAGTGGTAACGTCGTTAGTTATGTGTGAAATTGTGACAATATGTCGAAACAAAAGGAACTTAATGACTTTGACAGAGGTGTTATACACTGCTTGACAATTGCTAAGGAACAGTCACATTTTTCGGAATATTTCTTAATATACATTGATTGAAGAAATGAAACTTCGTACATATTTAGTAGAGATACTGTGCATTATTTATTATGCAAAATGGTACAGATTACGCCACATGGAAAAAGAAGAAAACGAAAAACTTAAAAGATGCTCTTTGGAGCATTTCCAAACAGCCACGAAAAATGGGTCTTCCTGCCAGAATGAAACAGTTATGAGTACCTTAGTAAGGTGTGTGACCTCCTCGGACACTAGTGCACATTTTGGATCTGTTTTTCATGCTGTCTACTAAAGTATTGAGGAGTCCTTATGGGATATTGTCCCACTCCTCTCTCAAGGCGATTTTCAGTTCTTGTATGGTTCGGGGAGGGCAAGTTCTTTGAGAAACATGTCTGCCAAGAGCATTCCAGGCATACTCTGTAAGATTTAGGTCAGGAGAGTAAGCAGGCCATGTCATACGCTCAATATTTTCACTTTCTAGTGTGTCCAATACTTCAGCGGTCCTGTGTGGGCGCGCATTGTTGTCCATAGACAGAACATCTGGACCTACCGCACCCCTAAAAAGACGAACATGATCCAGAATAATCTCTCTGCAATACCGCTGCGATGTAACTGTACCTCGCTCAAAGATGTGAAGCGGTGTTTTACCATTGTGCATAATGCCTGCCCACACCATCACGCCTTGGCCATATCGATGACGTTCCTGAACATTCTGTGGTGCATAACGTGTTCCCCTCTCTCTCCACACTAACTGGTGGCCAGAATCACTTGCCACAGTGAAACGAGATTCGTCAGAGAACATCACTCTGGACCACTCTTGCTGACCCCAACCAATATGTTCCTTACACCAGCGTAATCTTTCTCGACGATGGCGTGGTTGAAGTGGGATACATTGAACAGGCTTCCGTGCATACAAACCAGCCTGATTTAATCGCCTAGAAATGGTTCTGGCTGATACATTTGTACCTGTAGCGGTTGCAAGATCTGCAGCTGTCTGAATAGGAGTGAGATGGCTGTTCTTTTTCGCCACTAGGGATACATATCGATCCTCTTGAGGTGTGGTGTTCCTTCCACGAGCACTGGCATGCTTTCGCATAGCATTTGCACCTTCAGCGACCTTTTTAAATCGCGATATGACACTTTTTGCAACTCCCATTACTCTGGCCACAGTAGTGACACTTTGTCATGCTTCGTGCCGTCCAACTGCTCGTCCACCATCGTACGCATTCAAATGTTGTCTTGCAGACATTTTGCACTTAATTATAGCCACACCATACTGATTTTCACAGAAATAACTTCCAACAACCTACGGCACTATTTTCGTCAAACACCTAACAGTATAAACTTTCGAATGAATAAAGAGTTTTCGTGCACTGCCTTTTATACAGACAACAGGTCCTGCCCTATTACGCCCTCTGCGTTTCATTTTACTGTGATTAGTCTGCTGTCCGGAACGCTAGTTTGAAAAAAAACAGTTGTTCCTTAGCAATTGTCAAGCAGTGTAGTTGGTTGTCGCATTAGTGGCAAGTCTATTCGCCTAATCGCGGTAGAATTATCACAGCCACGGGCAATTGTTGGTGATCTCGAGAAGAATTGGAAGACTACGGGAGTTGGGACATGAACTGCACACGTTGGTCATCACCGTAAACTGACCTAACAGGATCGGCGTTTCCTGAAGCGTGAGGTTCATAAGAAGCGCAAGAAACCACTCCAAATCATCAGCTGGCAGCAGGGGTTACGGTGCATCCCAATACTTTGCGGAAAGAACTGCACGCCCTCAATATCCACGGATGTGTTGCCGCACACAAACCAAACGTCACCCCACCCAACAAAGCCGACACACTCGCTTGGTGTTTGCAACGTCGCAAATGGACTGTGGACCACTGGAAAATTGTTTTATGGAGCGACGAGTCACGCTACACGCTCTTGCAGTCGGATTGGCATGCTTGGGTTTGGCGAATGCCAGGCGACCGTCTGTTACCTGAGTGCATCGTTCCAACTCTCAAGTTCGGTGGTGGTGTACTTCTTTGGGGGTGTTTATCGTGGTATGGCCTGAGACCTTTGCATGTTCCTGATAAATTGAACTACGACGCCTACATGAACATTTTGGACAATGAGATTCTTCCTGCGCTCTGGCAATTTTATGGAACGGACGAATGTTACTTTCAGGACGACTACGCTCCATGTCATGTTGCAGCATCTGTCAAGCAGTGGTATCAAGATATGGATGTAAAATGTCTTCCCTGGCCTGCTCAAAGTCTCTACCTAAACCCCATAGAACATTAGTGGGACGAGTTAGAGAGGCACCTAAACCCCATAGAACATTAGTGGGACGAGTTAGATCGGCACTTACGGACCAGGGAACCACGTCCGATATCTACAGCTGAGCTGGCGACATTCTTGCAGCAGAAATAGACACAAATACCCATAGCTGTATATCAAAACCCTGTTGAAAGTATGCCCGGAAGGGTTGCTAGTGTAAGTGCAGCACGTGGGGGACCATCCCCCTATTAAAGCATGTATTCTTTCCCTTATACCATCACATCTTGCTGTCCGGTCCATTATTGTATGATAGTGTGTGTATATATATATATATATAAATATACATGCTGTACCAATAAGTATTTGGACACGTGATAGAAAAAAATACAAAATTTATTCATATTCAATAGTTGGTAGAACCTCCACGAGAAGCAATTACAGCCTCAACTCCTCAGGGCATGATTTCCACAAGTCCTTGTATGACGGTTAGTGGTATTTTCTTCCACTCGGCTTGGAGAAGACGTAAGTTTCTCCACCGATAGGGTTCAAGTCCAGGCTCTGGGCAGACCAGTCCATTCGGTTTACCCCATTGTCACCATACCAATCCATGGTGGACCACGCAACATGACAGTTGGCGTTGACGTCCTGGATGTAACATAGGTCCAACCCATAAAACTGCCACAACGTAGGAGGTAGCTGTCATCCAAAATAGTGCAGTAAGCGTCGGCGTTGAGCTTACCATAAATTGGAACCAAGGGTCCCAGTCCATACCAGGAGACACATTCCTAGACCATAATTCCATCTCCGCTGAACTTTATTGTGGGCACAATGCATTCTGGCAGGAAGCGCTCTCCAGGCAGACGCCAGACCCAGACCCTGCCATCCGAACGGTAGAGGGTGAACCTTGATTCGTCGCTCCATAGAACCCGTTTAAACGGATCTGTGATCCACTTTCGACATGTTTTGCACCACATTAACCGAGCAGCGCGGTTGGACTTTGGGAAAGGCTTACGGACAGCAGCGCAACCATGAAAACTAAGCAGATGTGCTTCCTTATGGATGGTATTCATCAAACCAACACTCCCGGATGCCTGTTGAAACGCCTAAAGTATGTGGACCATCGGTTGGGTGCGGTTCTTTCGAATTTCTCTGGACAGCACCGTCGGTCTCTCTCTCTCCCAGTTTCATGGATCTGCGGACTCGGGGCACATTCCGACAATCACCACTCACCTTCCACTTCTGAATCACTTAGTCCACAATCGATTTTGGGTAATTCAGATCATTAGATATGTCCCTTAAGGATCGGCCATTTCTGTAATACCCGACGATGACACCTTTCTCGAAATCAGATAACTCTGCACTTCGTGGCACCTTGCATGCGACCAATGCCAATGTTATTTCCTACATGATATTTAATGGCGGAGGGCGTGACATATATTAGGACCGCAGATATCGTCATTTGCATGGGCTTCCAAATACTTATTGGTAGATAGTGTGTCGTTTCCCAGGAATGAACATTTAAGCCTAAGTTCCTTGCCTCGAGACCAGTATTCTACCAATTGAACTATCCGGGTTATGAGAGGAACTCTCATTTTATTTCTTTTCCTCGGATACTATAGCCACAGTAATGTCACTTATGTGAAATCTCTTCAAAAATATAAATATATATATATATATATATATATATATATATATATATATATATATATATATAATATATATATATATATGATAATAACGGCCCACCATTATATATCTAATGCGTCTTTAAATTTATCCTTGTTTCCTCTCAATAAAGAACAATCCCTTTCTTCTAATCGCGACCCAGGAATTAACGAACTAACCATCCATATTACCCCTTAGTGCACGCGCGTTAAAGATATTTGCAAACATGAATCAGCACCACGTGTTGTTTTCGCCACGGTGCGCTTTTCGGAACATCATGCGACCCTTATGTAATCAAGTCAGATGCCCAATTCTAGCCAATCAAAAGATTTCCTCGCGGTCAGCGTCCCTACACTCTATAACCTTCTGCTAAAGTTTTCGGCGGACACTTTACTGTCTGTCGATGTCTTGTCCTGGCTCTGCTTCTAGCTTTGTTTCCTCGCCTCTCTTATTATATTATTCGCCTTTCTTGTTCTGTTTTTGCGCTGCTCCGCTACTGTCCGATATAACGATGTAAAATCTGCCTTCTGAATTCGCCCCGGCAGGGACCGGTGGCGTTGCTATTGTGTGTGTTCAGTTGTAAAGGTACTGTGTTTTGCTGAATAGTATTTGTCTGCAGAATAATCAGGAATAAAATAATATGCGTCGCATCTCTGTTCTGTGCGTCCCTTCAATGCCTCTCCTCTCTGTGGGTTTTTCCTCCCCTATGTACGGATTACAATATGCCTGACTTAGTGTTCTTCAAGTCTCTTCTCGCCCCTCTGCCTCGCCTACAAAAGTGTTGAATCGCGCCCGCGAATCTTGGGTGTATCATCTCCCTCACTACGTGATGTACAGCTCATTACATATATATATACATACACACACTGAAGAGCAAAAAAAATATTCTACACCTACTTAATACCGTGTTGGGTCCCCACGAGCACGCAGAAGTGCAGGAATACGACGTGGCATGGACTCGACTAATGTCTGAAGGTTAGTATCCTGGAGGCAATTCACACCATGAATCCTGCAGGGCAGTCCACAAATCCATAGAAGTGCGAGGGGTTGTTGATCTCTTCTGAACAGCACGTTGCAAGGCATCCCAGATATGCTGAATAATGTTAATGTCTGGGGATTTAGGTGGACAATGGAAGCGTCTAAAGTCAGAAGAGTTATCCTGGAGCCAGTCGGTAGCAATTCTTGACGTGTGGGGGAGGGTCGCATTGTCCTGCTGGAATTGTCCAAGTCCATCGGAATGCACAATGGACATGAATGGGTGTAGATGATCGGACAGGATACTTATGTACCCGTCACCTGTCAGAGTCGTCTTTAGACGTATCAGGGGCCTCACAGAGAACGTATCACGCCAAATGCACACGCCCCATACCATCACAGAGGCTCCACCAGCTTGAACAGTCCCCGGTTGACATGTATTGTCAATGGATTCATGACGTTGTCTCCATACCCGTACATATCCATCCGCCCAATACAATTGGAAACGAGTCTCGTCAGATCAGGCAATGTGTTTCCAGTCATCAACAGTCCAATGGAGGTGTTCGCGAGCCCAGGCAGGGCGTAAAGCTTTGTGCCGTGCAATCAACAACGGTACACGAGTGGGCCTGACGCTCCGAAAGCCCATATCAATGACAGTCCGTTGAACAGTTCGCACGCTGACGCTTGTTGATGCCCCAGCATTGAAGTCCGCAGCAATTGGAGGAAGTGTTGCACGTCTATCTCGTGGATTCTCGTCAGTCGTCGACGGTCCAGTTTTTTCAAGGTATTTTCTGTCGGATATTCATGGTTTTACTGGATACCTGATATTCACGGTACACTCGTGACATGGTCGTGCGCAAAAATCCAAATTGCATCCCTTCCTCGAGATGCTATGTCCCATCTCTCGTGCGCCGACTATAACACCACGTTTAAAGTCACATAAATTGTGATAACCTGCCATTGTAGCAGCAGGAACCGATCTAACAACTTCGTCAGACACCTGTTGTCTTATACAGGTGCTGCCGACCGCATCGCGTTAAGCTGATTTGTTGCATATCTCCGTTATTTGCATACGCACGCCTGTACCATTTTTTCGGGCTCCTCAGTGTACAGGGTGATTTTTATTAAACTGGCACTACTCAGAGCACGATCTAGAAGCCGGAATTCCATCAAAATTAATAGAGGGACTAAGGATGACTTGGGAAAGAGTTTCCATGTGAAAAAAAAAGTTCTAAATGTCGCCGATAGGGGAAGATATGGCGCTGTTGTCGGCGCACAAGAGAATTTGCACAAAACGCAAGTAAGACCTCAAAATGCAAATTCATGACTACGTAGTCGACAGCAGCGCCAGTATTTTGGGCTATAAAGACCGGTGCAGAATCTGTTGCGCCATCGCTTACAGAAGAAAGGGTCATCGATCGCTTTTTCCACTTGCATGGCCACCTCGCTCCTCGAACATAGCCCATGTGATTGCTTTCTGTGGGGTTATTTAAAGTCCAAGATGTATCTTGGGGAAGTCTCTAACTTGGCGGCCTTAAATATCAACATATCCCGGACTTTGATGTACATTCCTGGTGACATGTTACTCTCGGCCGTCGAGATGGTAGTGTTCACGATGCAACGTGTCGTCCACCAGGATGGTGGTCACATTGAAAAAGGGAGAAGTGGATTTGATGCATAAAGCTGTGTTCCGGTGAAATTTTTTTTGTTATTCATTTGTCTGCTTATTGAAACTTTTTCGGTATTCAGCCCTTACCTTTATAGCTCGAAATATTGGCGCTGCTGTCGATTATGTAGTCGTGAGTTTGCCTTTTGATGTTTTACTTTCGTTTTGTGCAAATTCTCGGATGCGCCGACAACAACAGCGCCATATCTTCCCCTATCGGCGACTTTTGGAACTTTTTTTCTTTCACGGAAACTCTTTCCCATGTCGTTTTTATAGTCCCTCTATCAATTTTGGTGGTATTCTGGTTGATAGATCCTGCTACAGATGGCACTGAGTAGTGTTAGTTTAATAAAAATCACCCTGTATATATATACACAGTCGAACCTGGTATATAACGAACTCACGGATATAACGAACGAAAATTTTGGTCCCGCCGTTTTCCTGTTGTACGTAATTTAATTAGTTTAGTGTCAGTTTAATGTAATCGATTTCAGTCAATTTAATTCATTAATGATCATTTTTAATAGATTTTATCTTTTTTAACACATCATTATTGAATGCACATTGCAACTAATGAAGTTATACATTTTGTGAACCGTAGCATTTTTCTTAACGGTTCGGATATAGCGAACCACCGGATAAAGCGAACAAAATCTTTGGTCCCTTGAAGTTCGTTATAACGGGGTTCGACTGTATATATGTGTGTGTGTTTGTGAGAGAGAGGGGAGGGGGAAGTCAGTCATTGAGTTCATTTGAAGTTGGGTTTGGTTGAGTTGAGATTAGATTAGGTGAGGAAGAAGAAACCATCTAAAACAGCTAATTCAGTCTATTACTTCGCAACCCGTGAAATCACTCGGTACAAAGGGTTATTTGCCTGATTAACATGCAGCATGTTTTTCGTATTTGTGCGGTTGACAAAGCATTGAGCATAATTGTATTACCACATAGCAACAATGCTCTGTAAAGAGACGTCATCGGCAAACTTGATTTCTCTAGTAATCTTAATTTGGTTTTCCTTCATGCGTTCGTTTCCAGTTATGACTTTTACACTTTTTCATTTGTTGAAAAGTGCTGACTTACTGTGATGGGTGTTGTTTTGAAATTTTACGTCTTTGTGATTTTCTATTCATTTTTATTTATTTACTATTTTTCATATTATCATTATTCGGTGTGTCTCTGAGCGTGCTTATGTTTCCGATGTTTCTTCTCACATACTTAATTTCGTTTCGTTCACTTTTGTTAGAGTGATTCGTCTCCGAAGTGCATATCTCACCCTTCAAGTCCTGCACGGCTTTCACCAACCAGTTTCCGAATGAGAATGTAAAAAAAAAAATAGCAGTCTTTTGTAATGTACATTGTGTTGCAAATTGTGCGAAAGGTGCACTATCTCTCAATATTTAAGGGGGCTTAAAAAAGAGACTTAATCCCTCAAAATAAAATACTAACTGACTGATCACTGTATCTCTGAAACCGTAAGGCCTAGAAAGCTAAAATTTTGCAGAGTGTTTCCTCCTAGGCCCTAGGTTCTCACTAAGAAAGCCTCTTAAAAATTAGAACTCTAAGGTAGTTTAAAGGGTCTGAAACCCCCAAAGTAAAACGATGGCAGACTGATCAGTGAAACCATAAGATCCAGGAAGCTAAATTTTGCATGATGGTTCCTCTATTGTCCCTGGTGCTCACTCAAAGAGATTTTTAACGTAGGATTACGTTCCGCAATAACGGTCCTTCGGAGAGAAAAAAAATTATCCTGCGTCGCGAGTTATAATTTTGGCAGCGCGCCAAACCCAGTAGCTGTAAACAGTTAAACAGAAAAGTACCAAAATGCGTTTAAAAAAAGAGAGGGAGAGAAAGATGTAAATGAACGATAAGTAATCCTACGTTAATAACCCACAGTAGTTTAATTAGATGAGACTACCTGAAATATTTTTTTTCTAATAAATTCAACCTTTAAGGGTTTCAAGAATAGGGGCTTAAATCCCATAAAATTAATCCCCGCCCCATCTAAAACCAATATTTAATGTCGGGTCTCTGTCGTTGAATTATGGGGTGAACTTCTCAGAGGAATGACGACTTTTACTAATAAAGTTAATTTAAATTAAATGAACCAAATTACATAATTGATAGTAGTCATGTATTCCGTTGCGAAGTACGAGTATTCAAGTAGTTATCTATATACAGTGAAACGTCTCTCTGGCGGCCAGTCATGGTTCTGAGAAAAGGGGGCCGTTTTAAGGGGTGGCCGGCTAAAAAAATTTCGCTGTATATAAAAGACTGGCACAGCTCCTTACCTTTAAGACTGCGCATGCGTCATCACCTGTAGATCTGGCGTTCAGTTTGAGAGTGGGTGACTTTGCAATAGCTGGCAGCTGATCGTTATATTTGTATCACCAAAAATTCTTTCGTAATATCGTAAGAAAGTTCTCTTTGGCGACTTATTGTTTTTTCTTTTTCAGATTAGAACTTATTTCTATTATTTTGTATTTAGAGATGCATATACCGGGTGGGCAAAAAGTCCGTAGAAACTTTAAAAATTCATAAAAACCGGAAAAATAACCAAATTAAAAAAAACGTTTGCAGGGTTAGCATCGCTAGGTCACGGGAATTTTTTAAGACAGGAAAAAAAATACTCAAAAAACAGCCGACAGGTGGCGCTGACGTACACAAGTTAAAAAAAAAAAAGATATGCAAATAACGAAAAGAATGCTTCTAAATCTTTTATTACAGCAGTAGGTGTGCCACATGACCCCCCACCACAGGGGATGATAATACATTGCAGGCGAGTCACAAATCCAGCAACGGCAGAGTGCAGCAGGTCCGAATATATACATGACACCTCTCGGCGGATCGCATCTTTCAGTTCCAACAGATTGGATGGACCAGATAGATACACCCAGGATACACCCCTGTGACTTGTGTACGTCAGAGCCACCTGTCGACTGTTTTTTTAGTTATTTTTTTTTTCCTGTCTTAAAAAATTCCCTTGACCTAGCGATGCTAAGCCTGCAAACATTTTTTTATTTTGGTTATTTTTCCGGTTTTTATGAATTTTTAAAGTTTCTACGGACTTTTTGCCCACCCGGTATATAGAATGTTTTGCGAAATACTTCGAAGGTTAAAAGAATGATGCTTTAAAAGTCACGTAACTGATTTTAATAATACTCGCGTGCCGTTAAATATTTTAATGATAGTTTTCAATCTGTTAGTCACTTCTAATTGTTGAAATACTCGGTCGTAAACAATCAAAATAAGATTCAGGTACGTAATTACATGAGAAAATAACCAGATAGGAGTTATTCAAATGTGTCGTCTATGGGTTTGTTATGACCATCCACAGTCGGGCCCGCCGTGTGCTTTTTAGAAGTCGCATGGATAAACATTAGAAACGGCTAGCACATATTTACCTTATCCTGTTTTTAGTCACAAGCAACTTTTTGTGGCAGTATCCAGAGTACGGCGATTTTCTAACGTGAAAATCATTTTTTCCTCCTATCATTTTGACAGGCTTTATGCATGCAACATGAACTATTGACTAGTGATGACATTATTTTATTTATTTATCTATTTCCTGTCCTGATCTCTAACTAACTCGAGGCAGGTGGTTTAAACTTCAGTTCGCATCTTTTGGGTCCGAGATTCAATTTAATTCGCGCATTTCGAATCCTCAAAGAAATCCCGATTATTTCTTTGGAAGAAATACGGTTTTCCGAGATCTGGAACGGGTAGATTACTTCTTTTGACAAGCGTGAAACGCGTGTAAACAGCTGTTTTATCCAAATCGTTCGCATAGAATGTGTATTACACCCCGAAGGTTCTTTTTCAGCTTACTTTGAGAGCTTCTTGGAATCGAGTTGCTGCCAACGGATAGCAAGAAAAAAAATTGTCAACATTCAACTGGTAGCTAATATTTTTATCGACTACTCAAGGCTGCTGGGTAGTAGCCTATTGAATTCGCTCAGCTCCATGTTACCAATGGAGAAAAATTTACTAATAATTGTCGACTTTGATTGAAAGGTTATTTTTTTTATTTATTGTGTTCTGTAATCGTTTTCAGTTTAGGAATTTCGACCACAGGGGATATTATTTGCATTTAAAACATTGTATACCATTTTCCCTCCGAATCATTCAAATTATAAATTATTTGCGTCTCTTTTAAAGAATGATTCAGATAGCAGAGTAATAAATTTATTTCTCCATAGGTTAATAATGAGCTGAAAGGGCTGTTACGGAATTTTCGGATTTGATTTTAATCTCTACTTGGCGCTGTTATTAGAATTCTGTGGCATCGCCTCACTCGAAAGACTTTGATTCTGATTTTAAATTGATATGGAACGATCAAGTAGGTCGTAAAATAGTTGAAGATCTGAGAACCTAGAATTATGAAGACCAAAGGGGCCTAAAATCAAAATAAGCTGTAAATATGTTCAAGCTGTAAATAAAGTTTGTTAAGTTTTAATTTGCAGTATTGTGAAATAATTTAACTAATAACTACCAACCTCTGAAAGAAAATACAGCGTGGAATAGTGTTATGAATAATATCAAGGGCACAGCAGCCTTAAACACTCGTGAAGAAAAAGTAAATCTCAATATTTTCTCAACTTTCAACTACAAAAAGTAGATAAAATTAATAAAGAAATGTTGAGAAAAACCATTTTGTTCACTCGTCATCATGAAATATTTAATATTTGTAGTTTATTTCTGCAAGATAGCGTACTCTTTTGTAATTTTGCTTTCTCCGACCTGTAGAATAAGCAGTTTTCCTAAATTTTGCTTCTGCCTAGTTATATTGTTTACTGGATCCTGTCACCCTTACAAACTACTCAAAGGTTATGATGAATTGATCTCTCTGATGTGAAGGATTATATTGACGTAATTAAATGTTTGAATTCGTACGTGTTATCCATAACTCATGATTGGGAATCCAACATTCCGCATATTTTAAGAAATAACTAATCTGAGCTCTACAAAATGTGATTTTGATAACAACACTCGGTATGATCTGCCATCTTTTAAATTCTCGACCGATTTTTCGTGTAAGAAGAGACTCAAAAGACCGCTTCTGTAAACATCTTATTGAAATCGAGCCCAACAGTATTGGGCGTGTGGGTAGCTCGTTCATCTCAGAACTAGCGCATTGATGTGTGTCACAATCTGTTGGACGTCCAGAGTCATTCATTGAACTTAATATTTTTTTTTAAATGAGCCGCATTCATATTTTTTGTGTATCCCAAAAAAATATCGCGGCACACCGGCAGGCGATGATTTTCCATTAGGCCCGTTCCTAGGGGCCTCCGAGTGTTGGGGACCCCCCAAAATTTTTATTTTAAAAGAAAAGAAAAAAAATTCCCCAATTCAATTTTTTTTTTTTTTTTTACCTTTTTTAAAAGCAATTTTTTTTACCTTTTTTAAAAGCAATTTTTTTTATATATATCCTTTCAAATTGCATTGATTGGTTCATCATATGTATGTTATAGTGCAGCGGTCAGCAACAGGCGGACCGCAGTCCGTATCCGGACCGCCAAAGGTCGAAACTTGGACCGTCAAATATTGTTAAATAACTTACTTACCTATTCAGTTTAATTAATATTTTTATAAAACTAGTTTTAGTAGGTAGATACATAGCTGTTGCTATGCTGTGTTGTGAAGCACAAGAGAGTGCGAGGGTGCGGGCGGGAGGGAGCGTACTGGCCGGCATGTTTCGACCCGTCGTCAGTTATTAGGTAGTTGCGTTGCGATCGTGTGAGGAGCATTCGTACATTTGTGTTATAATTTGTCGTGTACCAAATCGTTTCGTACCTACATCAATATGGATCCTAAAAAGCGAAACGTTGACAGTGAAAATAGGAAGTTTCTGACTGTGTGGACTGAACAATATTGTTTTACGCTGCCTGATAGGCCTAAACCGGTTCCAGTTTGCCTCATATGCAACAAAACTGTCGCTATCGTTAAAAGTGCCAATTTAAAGCGACACTACGAAACAACTCATCAGCAGTTCCACAAAACTTTCCTCTTGGCAGTGAAGCTCGTAAAGAAAAACTCCAAACATACACTGCTGGCCACCCAAATTGCAACACCAAGAAAGACAAGAGATATCATAACAAAATTTATTTTGTAGATAACATGTTGACCAAGTATCAAATGATTAAATTTATAGACTTCTGTGAAGTGTGGTTCCTGCCAAAATCAGTAGCCAGAGTAGCCGCCATTGTTGGAGATCACCGCTGCCACACGCCTCGGCATTGATCCAAAGAGACTTTGGATGAGTTCTTGGGGTACAGCAGACCAAGCAGCTTCCACACGTTGCCAAAGTTGATCTGCTGTGGCAGCTGGGGATGGAATCTGGGTCAATCGTAGAGCAACCATGGACCACATGTTTTCTATCGGCGAAAGATCCGGAGAGCGAGGCGGCCAGGGAAGCAATTCAATCTGGCGATTGACGAAGAACCGTTGGACAATGCGTGCCACGTGTGGTCGCGCATTATCCTGTTGAAATACGGCTGTGGGCAAGCCCTGAAGGTAAGGAAGGACAGCTGGCTCCAACACCTCGGAGATGTAGCGCTGGCTGTTTAAAGTACCGGCAATGCGTACTAGAGGTGTGCGAGAGTGATATCCAATACCGCCCCATACCATAATACCCGGTGCAGGACCAGTGTGGCGGTGCATAACGCAGCTGTTCAGCATCCTCTCTTCACGGTGTCTCCAGACTCGAATGCGACCATCGTGGTGTTGCAGACAGAAGCGTGAGTCGCCAGTAAAGACAATTTCATTCCATTCTGCCGTCCACATCCTTCTGTCATCGCACCATTGGCGGCGGAGACGTCTGTGGTTCTGCGTCAAGGGTAGACAAAGCAATGGACGTCTTGCGGACAGACCACTCTGCTGTAAACGGCGTCGAATGGTACGCGCAGACACTGGATGATGCGTTACAGACTGCATGTGCTGTGCTATGGTTCGTGATGTGACTGAGCGATCCGTCACTGCCATGCGCACAATTTGCCTGTCATCACGTGAAGTGGTGCGCTGAGGTGGATGCGATCGAACACGCCGGTCCGTCGTACCCTCCTGCATCCAACGATCACATATCCGCATTACAGTTGTTCGGTTTCGTCCAACACGACTACCGATTTCCCTGAAAGATAATCCAGAATCTCGGTAGGCCACTATCCTTCGTCTGTCGAACTCGGATACTTGATCAAAAGATGATTTCTGTTTTCGACGAGGCATAATTGATCGTTATTTTGAAAAAACCACAAGAAAAACACAATTGCCGAATTTGAAATTGTCGAAATCTCGAATCCTTAAATAGCGCTTTGAAGTAGCGCCACAGGCGCACGTGATGTGCGCCTGCGCTGAAATTCTAATCATTTGCATATCTCACCTCCGCTAATGCATGTTGTAAATTTCATGTTATTTGCATGTTTCCTTCAGGATGTTGCATTTACAGTGGCCAGCAGTGTATCTAACTTCTTACAAAAAAAACACGGCCTTACTAGTTCGCTGCATGAGCGAGCAAGAAAAATCCTCAGAAGCAGCATTGCGTGTGTGCTGGACGCTTAATAAACACCAGAAGCCATTTTCAGACTCTGAGATAGTAAAAGAATGCATGTTGAAAGTGGCCACGTCAGTTTTTGAAGAGAAAAATGATACTGTCGCCGGAATTCAAGGTTTAGTTTGGAGAGCTACGGTCAATTTTTGCTACACGAGGGCTAATTAGACCGGGACCTACTGCTTAAATCCGATTCCGAACGGCTACAAACGTCCATACCAAGAGTGTGTTTCGAACCCACAGACTTTGGAACCGGATGCCAGCGCCCTAGCCCTTCGACCATCGTCCGGCCGCAATTCAAGGTATTTCATTGTCGGCAAGAACCGAAATTTTAGCTGCTGACATCAAAAGTAGTTTGCTCGACCTTCTGCAGAAGGCACCTTACTACGTCATAGCACTTGATGAATCATGTGATATTGTTGATGATGAATAAATGTCTATTTTCGTGAGATTTTTTGACATTGTAAGTAAAGCGTTCAGGGAAGAATTGCTAGCAATATTGCCGTTTAAAGGTAAGACATTCAAGATTTTTGATGAATTCATAACAAAATCAAAAATTAGTTATGATAAAATGGTGTCCCTTTCAAATGACGGGGCCCCAGCGATGACTGGCAAAGAAAAAGGATAAGTAAAGAGAATCATGGATAAGAATGCAGGCCTAATATCTTATCAGTGCATAATTCACTAGACAGTCCTTTGTGGAAAACTTAGTGCTACTCTGAAAGAAGTAATGGACATCTTGGTCAAGTTGATCAATTTTATGAGGTCCGTTCTGTTCTTCAGCACCGACAGTTTAAGGAGTTTCTTATTGAATGTGATTCGGAGTATTCTGACTTACTGCAACACAACAATGTTATTCGTTGGCTAAGTAAAGGTCAAGTTATTGAACGTTTCTGGCAAATAAAAAAACAAGTAGCCTTTTTCTTGCAAAACTTGGATACGCAGGAAGCCAGGAATCACTTGGAGTTCATAACAAACGAGCGCAATATGCTATCTGTGGCTTTCCTGAAAAACATTCTGAAATACTTAAATGTGCTCAATACCGAGTTACAATGAAATGGAAAATTAATATGTTATCTGATACAAAGTGCGTCTGCTTTCCGTCGCAAGCTGGATATCTTTGAAAAAGATATTGCAAGTCAAGAATTTATTCATTTCCCAACAATTCTAAAATATAAAAAGAAGAACTCTGAAGAAGACATTGCAGTATTTTTAAGGTTTATATCAGATCTTGGGAAAGAATTTGCTGCAAGATTCCAAGACTTTGCAGATATACGGAATCATTCTCAACTCCTTAAATCGCCTTATGAAGTTGCCGAAGCGGCAGAATGGACTAACATGGCTGCGAAGTTGTTCAGTCTTTCAAAGCCTTTACTTCAAATGGAGATAATTGACTTGCAAGAAGATATTTCCTTGCAAATGTATAAAACTGCATTCACTGAAGAATTTTGAGGTAAACATGTTTCAGAAAAATATGAAAATTGCAAAAAACTAGCTATCAACCTAGTTACTATGTTTGGCTCCACATATGTATGTGAATCATCTTTTTCAAAATGAATTTTTTGAAGAACAAATATCGTTCGAGATTAACGGACGCCCACCTTGAAGACACTCTTCGCATTAGCTTTTCCCCGCGTGAACCAAACTACACTGCTGGCCACCCAAATTGCAACACTAAGAAAGACAAGAGATATCACAACAAAATTTATTTTGTAGGTAACATGTTGACCAAGTATCAAATGATTAAATTTATAGACTTCTGTGAAGTGTGGTTCCTGCCAAAATCAGTAGCCAGAGTAGCCGCCATTGTTGGAGATCACCGCTGCCACACGCCTCGGCATTAAATCAAAGAGACTTTGGATGAGTTCTTGGGGTACAGCAGACCAAGCAGATTCCACACGTTGCCAAAGTTGATCTGCTGTGGCAGCTGGGGATGGAATCTGGGTCAATCGTAGAGCAACCATGGACCACATGTTTTCTATCGGCGAAAGATCCGGAGAGCGAGGCGGCCAGGGAGGCAATTCAATCTGGCGATTGACGAAGAACCGTTGGACAATGCGTGCCACGTGTGGTCGCGCATTATCCTGTTGAAATATGGCTATGGGAAGGCCCTGAAGGTAAGGAAGGACAGCTGGCTCCAACACCTCGGAGATGTAGCGCTGGCTGTTTAAAGTACCGGCAATGCGTACTAGAGGTGTGCGAGAGTGATATCCAATACCGCCCCATACCATAATACCCGGTGCAGGACCAGTGTGGCGGTGCATAACGTAGCTGTTCAGCATCCTCTCTTCACGGTGTCTCCAGACTCTAATGCGACCATCGTGGTGTTGCAGACAGAAGCGTGAGTCGCCAGTAAAGACAATTTCATTCCATTCTGCCGTCCACATCCTTTTGTCATCGCACCATTGGCGGCGGAGACGTCTGTGGTTCTGTGTCAAGGGTAGACAAAGCAATGGACGTCTTGCGGACAGACCACTCTGCTGTAAACGGCGTCGAATGGTACGCGCAGACACTGGATGATGCGTTACAGACTGCATGTGCTGTGCTATGGTTCGTGATGTGACTGAGCGATCCGTCACTGTCATGCGCACAATTTGCCTGTCATCACGTGAAGTGGTGCGCTGAGGTGGATGCGATCGAACACGCCGGTCCGTCGTACCCTCCTGCATCCAACGATCACATATCCGCATTACAGTTGTTTGGTTTCGTCCAACACGACTACCGATTTCCCTGAAAGATAATCCACAATCTCGGTAGGCCACTATCCTTCCTCTGTCGAACTCGGATACTTGATCAAAAGATGATCGTTGTTTTCAACGAGGCACAATTGATCTTTTTTTTAAAAAAACCACAAGAAAAACACAATTGCCGAACTTGAAATCGTCGAAATCTCCAAGCCTTAAATAGCGCTTTGAAGTGGCGCCACAGGTGCGCGTGATGTGCGTCTGAACTGAAATTCTAATGATTTGCATATCTCACCTCCGCTAATGCATGTTGTAAATTTCATGTTATTTGCATGTTTCCTTCAGGGTGTTGCCTTTACAGTGGCCAGCAGTGTATAAAAAACTGGCTCAAGACCGCAGGTGTAATTTCTCGCATTAATTTTTAAGAATACCTACCTATTGTGTTTTATATAATTTCTTAAATGAGTCAAAATAAAAATTTAAAACTAATAAGTATTATGAGTTTTTTTTTCTAGACCTCGATAAAAATTTTCAATAGTCTCCGGACCCCAGTTAAAATTACTTGCCGACCCCTGTTATAGTGTATATAAGGGATTAATAAGTTTATCTGGTTGCATTGTATTGGTGTTTTAATGATGAAGTTAATATGTTGTATTGCTTTTTGTTATTTGATAATGTTCTAGGATTCTACGCCTCAAATAGCCAATTCTTGGTAAAGTGGTACTTTCACAATAATTCATGATTATTTGTTTTGTTTGCCAATTTTGGAAATTTTACGCCCAGATCAGTGTTAGGGGGCTCCCATCCCGAGTTGTGCCTATGGTCCAGAATTTTCTAAATCGGGACCTGCACACCGGTTGAGAGTCACTGCTGTACGGGTTCGACGTCTTGGCTTTATCCGCAGAAGTGTTCGAAAAATATTAAAGTGGAAACTCGACGGTTTGTAGGTTTTTAACTTTTAATTTGGCTGTCATGAAGGAAACAAGTATGGTTAACCGCAATCTGGGTGAGAAGTCGGTAAAACGTTAGGTGTGTCACCCAGTATGGTCATGCGGCTGAAACGCCCTTAGTCCTTTTTGTCTTAACTCGACTCCTTTTGTTTCTGGGTTGCAACCTGAGATTACCGCGCGGAGGGAAACTTGCGGTATTCCGGTGAATAAATATAATTTTTCAATGGGGAACACTGCTTGTTTGACCTCATACATCCAAGAAAATAATTGAATGTAGGATGAAACCAAATACACGAGAGCTCTCACACACGCACACACACACACACACACACACACATATGCATATACAGGGGGGTCATAAAAAAACTTTGTCGATTTATGGATTTCTAGCGCCCATATTTTGTGATACACGTATTTTGTGATCCAACGCTCTTTAGGGTTTTCGCATGCGCTGAACATTTTGCGGCGGGAAAAAGTGAGCGTTGCCATTCGAAAACTTCGAGTTTCTATACCTATAACCGTAACCGTGAGTGCCACTTGGTTGCCTTTCACAGAATCCCGAGCTCATACCTCTGAATAACTATATCTGAAATCTCATCTCGATCGGTTGAACAGTACAGCCACTAGAGATCCATATAGCGGCAAAGTTTTTTTTTTTTTTTTTATGACCACCCTGTATATATGTGTGTATACACACACCCATTTATAAAATTCAGAGAGAAAACCAAAAAGCATCCTACATATATACATGCGTTATATGTGCGTGTGTGTGTGAAAAAAAAAAAACATCTGCATAAGATTCCATTGCACAGGATGGGGCCCGACATAGCAGCTGAGGCCTTCCGAGTTGAAGCCTCCAAGATAAAAAGGGGCGGGGGCAAATTGTCAAAGGAAAATCCTTTTGAAGTCTAAAAAACGTTGGGGTTCGTACAACTCATCACACAGGCGCAAGAAAAAAAAGCGCCTAGGGGGCCTAGGAAATTTAGTAGCTTCAAAGAGATGCATTCTGAAAAATTCAGGCAAAGATACCATCTTCATCTGAACAATTTGCCGTTCGACAAACGACGAAGTACAAGTTTTTACTACTTATTAACTGACCAATAAAATTTCCTTTTCGACTGTGAGGGAAAAATCCTAAAAAATATGTACAGTGGAATATCGATCTATCGCTTTTCAAGGGATCGACGGAACTGAACGATAAATGCGGGAACATAACAAAGTAATTTGATCGTCGGGAGTGGGTGAAATAAACGACACATACGGGAAAACGATGATTCGAGGAACGATCGATCGAGATTCCGCGATATTTATCTATAGTTTTAGATCGAGGGGGGGGGGTCTCAAAACTAGATTTCGCTTGGGGGTCTCCTAATGTTTTATCCGCCACTGAGGCCAACAATGGCTGGCTGGCTTGTTTTCGATCTCTAAATAACAGCTCTTTGTTTTGTTTTTGGCGAAAGCAACACCGTAAGCGAAGAAACGATGAGCGATTGGAAGGGCAGATGTTCAGATTCTGTAAAAGAATGCGATCTGAAAGACATTTTTAATGTGGAGGAGAGCGGACTTTATTTTAGGTTGTTTCCTAGCAAGTTATTAGTTTTTGAAAAAGAGAGAACTACGGTGGTACACAGAGAAAAAAAGAAGTTGGTCGTTGATCTCACTTTGCCGGGTTGAAATCCACTGCACAGGGGAGCTTGCCTACAACCCACTTCTGAAACGGGTACATTTACCTGCCCTTGTGAGTTTAGAAACTCTTTGAATGGGTTTATTGAAGCGAGTTGTGTCGCGCGCGCGCACACACACGCACACGCACACATACTCTGTTGTAGTAAGCTCTATAATTCGGATTTACATGAAGGATTTTGCATAGATTTTAATGTTCAAAAGATTAAAAATGTGTTTACATTTACTTACATAACACGTGGACACTCCGTTTCGTTGATGAGCGCCATTTCCTTATTTCCACAGCCAAAAACCTACTAATTGCTTCAAACGACAGCTTTTGACCCGCTTCCTGACCCCCGGGGCGAGTCAGGAAAAGTGAAAATCTCATCAACGCACAATCAGAATTTTCAGCTCCCGTTGGATTTAGGCGGTAAACGCATTAGATAAGTTTGCCGACTCATTTTATTTTCAGCCCACAGGAAATGTGTCTGCTAACCTGGAACTATCGAATTCTGGCCCGCTTTTTTTTTTCTCTCTCTCTGTGTAAGTCCTTTAAAAGGAACGTTTGACGATCAGGTTTCGTTGTAGAGCGCAAATGGCGAGGTGGGGCTACTTCTTATTACAGGAAAATATAATTGGACACATTGCTTCAAAAAACGGGATTTGACAAAGCTACGGATACGACGGGAGTCAAACACAAAGTCCTGGATGACCCATTCAGTATTCGAAATTTGGATCGCAAGTTTCAATTTGAAAAGGGAAAATCAAAAAAGAAAGGTTTTATTATATCTAACTAAGGCTGCATTCCATAGAATAGTGGTCGAAGAACTTGTAAATGTAAAAATAATTTTCTTACCTGCGAACACCTCTTCCGTACTCCAATCCGTGGATCAGGAAATTATCCAAACGACGCTGTTTTCCATCGACTCGCACCACGGTGTTTGGCCACTAAACTCGATAATGCGGAGTGCGTGACAGACGTGGCATTTTGGTCACAATCGTGACCATGATATTTGTGACCAGAGCGTACACATTCTAGCAAACAGGCAATTGTTAAATATTTTAGTGACTGCATTTCCCTAATTCGAGTGACTAAACTCGCTACTGTTGAAATCAAAGATGAGAATTCTGAAATAAACCAGGATGTTGAAATCCTAGCAACTTACTGTCAATCTTGATACAGACAAGGATTTCATATGTCATGAAGAGTTGCAAGAAGGCAGGGAAAATCGATTGCGAAATGACTACGAAAGACAGAATTAATTATGTATTTAAGCAGCTCTAAGTTAACTGATACGTGTTTACTGATCGGTTTAAAATAATATTTTCGATATTGTATAATTGATAGTGAATTCCTCTTCCTGAGTCATCAGTCGGATCCAAAGAGAGGCGATGAGAATTCACAAAAAAAGATCTACATATGATGACTTTACCAGAAGCTTTTGTAGCACTTAGAAAACTTTTAAAAAATGTATTTCGGACGTCGAAAATAATACCGAAATTTTAGTCAAACTTGCTATTTTAAAATTAAAAATAAGATGATGCGAAAAAAAAATTTCTAATAATAAAAAAAAATCAGATTTTTTAATGTGATACTTCTTACTAGTTAATTAAATTGTCTTTAAAGGTGTTCATTGCTTTTTCTCTATCGTACAGCATTTATGAAAGTGTTATAATTGCATATTTATAATTCTTTTTGCTAGAAGAAACCCCTTTTCCCCGACCACCCTTTAAAATGGTCACTTTTTTTCGGAACCATGACTGGCCACCATAAAGAATTTTCACTGTATATATATATATATATATATATATATATATATATATATATATATATATATATATATATATATATATACACCAGTATAGTCAATAAGTTCGGGGATTACCCTCCTTCCTCATGCCCGGTGTGTGGGGGAACCGAAATAACGATGTGGTTTGCAAGTCTGGTTATCTGCGTATACGTGAGACGTCACATGATGCTTTGCACAACTGCTAAGGCGCGCAGCTCACCATTTGGCTGCAGACTGTCAGCCTATGATGTCGATGTAGCAAAATGTCCTTTTTGGAGCAACGTTCCAACATTAAATTCTGCTACAAATTAGGAAAAACCACTGCAAAAACGTTACGGTTACTGCAAAATGCGTATCGAGACAAAGCTATGTGCAGATCGAAAGTTTTCAAATGGTATAATTTGTTTAAAAATGGGAGAGACGCTGTTGCAGATGATCCGCGAAGTGGATGGCCAGTGACCCCACAAACGGAGGCGAACATCCAACGGGTAGGAGCAGTGGTTGTTTGGTTGGTTGAAGTTTACTGGCGCAAGGTCCAGAAAGGACAAGCTGCGCCAAACACAAGGTAACATCGTCAACAAATGGTATGTACAGGTTCTTCGTCGTCTCCGGGAGGCAATCCGTGGTAAACGTCCACACGTTTGAAAATCCAACATGTGGATGTTGTTGCATGACAATGTTCCGGCGCACCGATCACTGATGGTGCAACAAGACCTTGCTAAACACCGCACCACAGTTCTGCCACATCCCCCGTATTCCCCAGACCTCGCTCCTTGCGATTTCTACCTGTTTTCGAAACTGAAAGATCGCATCAAGGGCAAGCGGTTTGCAAATGCCGAAGAAGTGATGGCAGCAGCTTTACGACAGCTCTCACGCAACGGTTTCCAGGACTGTTTCCAGAAGCTGTATCAACGCTGGCAGAAGTGTATAGTTGCGGAAGGACATTATTTTGAAGGTGATTGTGTTCAGAAGACTTTGTAAGTGTATTAGTTGTTGTAGTAAATAAAGTCCCCGAATTTATTGACTGTACGAGTATATGTGTGTGTGTGTGTGTAAGTAATAATTAAACGAAGAAAAACTTAATAGCAATATTAATATGGTAACCGCAACCGTAAGAGAAGAAAAAATTACTATTGTTCATTAGTATTAACGCACAAATTAGCTAATAGGTGTGTTTCTGAACAGTTTTATCTTAAACACTCTCTTAAGCGATTGAGACTTTTTACTAAAAATAAACAAACAAAGGTTAAGATAAATAGACTAAGGTGGTATACTTTCCAAAAATCTACTAAATTAACTTACAGTTAAAATCGTCAGAAACGAAACATCAGCGCATTGCGTGAGGTGCTGAACTGTAAAATCGCACGGTAAAGCTATAAAAAAAAAACAGTGGATTTATTTTATGAATAAAAAATTTTCACTCTTGTGTTATAGTTTGTTTAATCTAAAATATCAGACTATTCAGGAGCACACCTTTTTAGTTTATAAGCATCCCAGGTGCTTCTGAAAGTATAGCTTTTATAAAATTTTCCGATTTTTTTCTCTCTCTTAATTTCATTTCCTTCTTTATTTTCCTTCTTTCACTAGCGCTGCAGGGACTTGTCTTGATGACATCCATGCCTTGTTGGCTTCTTTATTATGGGAACATCCTATTAGTGAACAAATATCGCTCCGTGTTTATCTCTGTTCAATCGATTTGATTGGACTGTGCGTAAAATTTTAACGAAATCAAACTTTATTTAGGCCTTTGTCAGGGCGAACATATTCCATACAACAAACGTTAGACCAGGGGTGTCAAACTCAAAGGCTACCTTGGGCCAAACAAACAAGGTTTAACTATAGGTGGGCCGCAAAAATCAGTATTAATAGAAACGTAGGTTTATTTACCTAATTAAAGTATATTCAACATAAATATATGCATTTTGTTTAATAATAGCAAAAAAAGAGTATCATTAAAAAAACATTTAGCGAATTCTTCCTATCTTATTATAATTCTGCATCGGTTATTTTATTATATATTATTTTGTGCCAATATATTGGCCGGGCCGCAAAAATGTTCGTCGCGGGCCGCGAGTTTGACACCCCTGCGTTAGACGATTTTCATTTCGCCGTTAGACAGGAGTCACGTGACTCGCGGTTTACGTCCTTTTGGCAGCTTGCCAAAAGAGCGGCTGTAACATCCTGCCCCACGTTGAAATGTTACATTTCAAGAAACAAACAAAATAATATCAAACAAACAATAAAAGAATATAATGAATACAGTACAGATTTCAGACACATATACAAAATAAATCTATTACTGATTATTTTCCATTGGCGTTAAACATATCTTAGAAATTGCTCTTTTAACAGTTCCATGAGGAGTTTTTAAAACTACTACTCTGACCTTGTCATCCCTGCCTTCAATTATCTCTTGTATACGACCTACAGTCCACTGACAAGGTGGTGAGTGATCATCCCTTAACAAAACCATAGAATTTGGTTTAACATTTTCCTTTTCAAATTTCCATTTATTTCATGATTGAAGATTATTTAGATAATCTAATTTCCAGTTCTTCCATATATTTTGCATGAATTTACTCAATAATTTCCACTGAGATAAGTAATTATCTGGCTTGGAAGTTACCTCTTGTTCTGCAATAGAAGCTAAAGGTCTTCCTATGTGGAAATGGCCGGGAGTGAGTACCGAAAAATCGTTTGGATCTAAAGATAAAGGTGAAAGGGGTCTACTATTTAAGACAGCTTCAATTTGAGCTGTAACAGTAATAAATTGCTCTAACGTTAGATGGGAATTTCCGATAGTTCTTTTTAAGTGATGTTTAAATGACTTGACCCCTGCTTCCCACAAGCCACCGAAATTTGGTGAATTGGGGGGGGGGGGATAAATTTCCAAGCGATTTCCTCATTTGACAAGTAATTTGCGACATCATCATTGGGGGTTTTAATAAGCTTGTACAGACGTTTTAACTCAGAACTGGCTCCCTTAAAATTAGTGGCTTTATCTGTACAAATTGTGGAAGGTTTACCTCTCCTGCTGCAAAATCTTTTTAAAGCTGCAATCATTGCGTCGGTAGTTAAATCAGTAACGACCTCCAGGTGTATTGCCTTTGTTACAAGACAAATAAAAATTGCGACATAAATCTTGTGATATATTCCCCTTCTTTGACCCTTGTATTTAATGAGAAAATAACCGCAAAAATCAATTCCCACATGAGTAAATGGAGAAACGGGAGTTATTCTCTCCTGAGGGAGATTTCCCATAATTTGTGTACAGCTTTAGGCTTAATTTTGAAGCAAGTTATACAATTATGAATTATAGATCTAGCTGTATTACGTCCACTTAAAGGCCAAAATTCTTCCCTTACGAGATACAAAAGAGTTTGAGCTCCCACATGAAGGTATTTAAGATGAAAATATGCCATAATCATTAGAGTTAAGTCATGGTTTTTTGGAAGCAAAATGGGGAATTTTTTATCTACTGATAAACTTGAATTAACTAATCTACCACCTACTCTAATTACACCTTGTTTGTCCAGATATGGAGTTAGGCAGCTTAGTTGTGAATCTTTAACATTCTTACCTTTCTCGAGCAATTTCAATTCATTACAAAAAGAAGATGCCTGTACTTCCTTTACAAGCCAAATCTTACTCTTTTGCAGCTCCTCTCTACTGAGTGGGCCTACCGGTCGGATCTTTGCTTTAGAATTTCCAATAAACCTGAAAACATAACTAATAATACGAATTAATTTCATGTAATTATTGGTAACAGTGAATAGTCCTTTAAGAAAAGAATTTCTTGATAATATTGGTAA
Source organism: Dolomedes plantarius (assembly GCA_907164885.2). Classification (NCBI taxonomy): domain Eukaryota; kingdom Metazoa; phylum Arthropoda; class Arachnida; order Araneae; family Dolomedidae; genus Dolomedes; species Dolomedes plantarius. The sequence continues at coordinate 10,216,187 of OU015502.1, forward strand.
ATTAATGTCTGCTTTTTTAAATTCAGCCCTAAACACATCATTAGAGGACAGGTCGAATTTGTCATCGTCTCTATCAACGGAGGGTTCTAGTACATTAGGTGATGGCCCGTTCCACCATAAAGTCATTGATGAAAGTTCTTGAGGACTAGCACCGCGGGAAAGTACATCAGCCGGATTCTGGTCAGAGGCCACGTGTTTCCACTGGAGACCTGTTAACTTTTGGATCTTGGATACTCTGTTTCCGATGAACACTTTCAGCTTATGGGGGTGAGGTATTTATCCAAGCAATTGCAATAGTAGAATCCGTATGCAAGATAATTTCATCAACCTTCATTTTCAAAGATTGGTGGACTTTGTTAACCAACTGCGAAAGAAGAAGACAAGCACATAATTCTAAGCGTGGAATTGAAATGACCTTTATAGGGGCCACACGAGATTTGCTTGCAATAAGTTTAGTTGTACTGCCATTCGATGCAATGCATTCCATGTACATTACCGCACCATAGGCTGCTTGTGATGCATCGCAGAAACCTTTCAGTACAGTTCTTTGATATATATCAGCTAAAATGAATCGGTCTACTTTAACATTTTCAAGACACTTTAAGGATAGCACAAAATCTGCCCATTCATTTGCTAAGTGCGGCGGAAGAATCTCATTCCAGTCGAGTTTTTCGATCCATAATTTTTGTAGAAAAATCTTCGCTTTAGATATGACTGGTCCCAATAGACCGATTGGGTCGTAAATTCTCGCAATAATACTTAAGACATCTCTTTTGGCGTAAACTAAGTCTTCAGGGATTTTCACTTGAAACAAGAATTGATCGTCTGCCGGATTCCAAAAAATGCCTAATGTCTTCACAGGTGATTCTGAATTTGTAGAAAAGAAATGTCCTTGGTCTTGAAAACTATTCATAAGTTCTTCAGAGTTGGAATTCCACTTATGAAGTTTCATGCCTCCAGCTTCTAGCATGTGTTTGAGTTGAGACTGGAGTGTTTTAGCTGTTTCGAATTCTGCTGCTCCTGTAACTATATCGTCCATATAAATGTCTTGCTGAGCAACTTGAGATGCCAGAGGGAACTTAGACTCCTCATCTAGAGCCAATTGCTTTACTGTTCTTACCGTTAGAAAGGGTGCACAGGTTGTGACACAGGTTACAGTTTTCAGTCTGTAGGTGATCGGGTGGTCTTCATTTACAGGTTTCCATAAAATTCGGAGCAAGTCACGTTGATCTGGATCGACCAAGATTTGTCGGAACATCTTCTGGATGTCGGCGGTAAATGCATATTTATGCTTTCTGAATCTGACCATTATATCGAAAATATCTTCTTTCACTTCACCCTTCATAAGAACGTCATTGAGACTTTTTCTAGAAGTTGTGTTGGAACTGGCATTAAATACAACTCGGAGTTTAGTACTTAATTTTTCTGGCCTGTGAACTCCGTGGTGAGGTAGATAGTAACACGGGTTTTCGGTTTTGGTTTCATATGGTTCCTCGAGTCTCTCCATGTGGTCAAGGTGAAGATATTCTTCCATGAATTCCTCGTATAGTTTCTGCATTTCATTATCATTGGATAGCCTTTTCAAGAGCTGATCGAACCTTTTCTCGGCTAACTGCTTAAAGTCTCCCAGCTCCTTGATGTCTTTAGTTGGCATTTGTACTACGTATCTTCCTTCTTCATTTCGTTTATACGTCTTCTGGTAGTGGGCTTCACAATACACTTCTTCTTCACTTAGTATTTTATCGGAATCATCTATGGACTCTAGCTGCCAGAATTTTTGCAAATTTTCGTCAATACTTTGCATATTAGAAATCAATCTACAGTATAGACTTTGGCTACTCGTTTCAACTATTCCTGTGGCAATGTATCCAAACACTCACTTACGGAAAACTAAACTGTCTGACACTTTGATTGTGTCGTCCTTTACAATGTCGTAGAAAAGTTCAGCTCCAATCAATAAATCGATTTTATTCGGAACCGCGAAATTAGGATCTGCTAGCTGATCAGGAATTCTACTTGTTACACTGATAGAAGCAACCGGAAGAGAGTCCGTTATTTTGGGAACTACTAGCAAGTCTAAAGTTGCCGAATACGATCCATTTCCGTTCTGTATCGAAGCTTGTATTTTCGACCTAATGATAGTTTCTTTTCCTCCTAAGCTTGAAACAGAAAAACTAATTCTTTCGAATGGTATTCCTAAACGTTTTGCAAAGTCTGTCGTGATAATAGAAGACATACTTCCAGAATCTAACAGAGCTCTCGCTCGTATGAAGGTTCCAGTTCCAGGACTAAATACCCATACTACTGCGGTTGAAAGAATAACCGATTTGTTTCGTGTATTAAAGCATGACATAGAAGTAGATACTGCTTGTTCTTGTTCATTTGTAAATATTTCGGCGTGAGGATTCAAAGTGTGTCCTACGCTTACGGAAGTAGGTGCTGAATTGTTCGTTGGACCTCGAACATTGCTTCTGTGGAGCAACGAATTATGCCTTTGGTGGCAAATATTACACAAATGCTTTGATGTACAATTAGAGATTCTATGCTGACTACTTAAGCAGTTATAGCAAAGCTTATTATTTCGTGCAAATTCGAAACGCTTATCGATATCCATGTTTTGAAATTGCGAACATTTATACAATGAATGTGTTTCTTTACACAAAATACAAATTCTCTTGGGCTCTTTTGAACTTACAATTAGACTTCTACTTTTATTGTGTTGACCGATATAGGTTCTTTGACTCGCTTGATTGTTTAGATTTCGGCTTACATTTTCCAAAACTAAAGCTCTTTGCTCCAAATATGTTAGCAAATGATCTAGGGATTGTACATCTTTCGTTTTAATAGTCAGTTCATACTGCTGCCTGGTTTCTCGATTCAATTTTTGATTTATTATATTAATCAATAAAATATCGGCTAAGCTATTCCGATCATAATTCAAAATTTTCAGCGCACGCAAATTTTTATTAATACAGTCAACAAAATTACGGATATGAGTCGCAGAATCCTATACTATTTTGTTATAGTTAATTATACAATTTATGTGGCTGTCTACGATTGCTCTCTCGTTATTAAATTTATCTTCTAAGGCGCTTAAAAGAGAACTGTAAGTATCGTCGACTGTTTCGATATTTTTTGCATCACCTTTCAAACATGCTTGGAGATAGTACAATTTCTGAGTGTCTGACATTTTTTTATTATCATCAATTAGGCTTTTAAACTGAGAAATAAATAAGTTATACTCTTCAAATTTACCGCTGAAATTTGGTAATGGAATATCTGGAAGTTTAACAGTTCCCAATTCTTTTATATCAGGCTTTGGCATGGAATTATTTAAGTTAGAAATCTCAGAACTATTTTCAGAATGATTCTTCGCGTTAATTTTCTTGGATGCTCTAAATCGCTACGTTATAATTTTCTCTTCATATTCTGCATTAGATTTTAATTCTTTATCTAACTCTTTTAAATCTAAAATATTTTCTAACTCAGAATCGAGTTTTTTTAATTCGGTAGAATTAACATTTAAATGTTCTAACAATTCTTCTAATTCATCTACCTTTACTGCCGATTCTGACACAGCACTTTCGATATCTTTAATAATTTTAGTTATTGCCGTTCTGGTTTTGGCTTGTCTTTTTTTTAATCGTTTAATATCTTCGTCAGCCATATTTACTTAAATGATTTATATGTAAATCTCACTAGCACATATACAATTAAACAGTTAATTGAATACTGTTAACAAGGCATTCAGCTTACCTTGTTTGATGAAACAACTGCAACTGAAGATCTCGTGTTCTTGTCGAAGCACTTAACTGTAGTCAACCATTACTCTAAATCCGTGTTCTTGACCAACGCCGAATCACAAAGAAACGAAACTAAAGTTTCACAACTCACTTCAATAAAGAAATCTTATTTAAATATATCCATAGGGTTCAACTGTGGTCGCACGGACCAAATGTTTGTCTGATCAATCGATTAGATTGGACTGTACGTAAAACGTTAACGAAATCAAACTTCATTCAGGCCTTTGTCAGGGCGAACATATTCCATACAACAAACGTTAGACGATTTTCATTTCGCCGCTAGACAGGAGTCACGTGACTCGCGGTTTACGTCCTTTTGGCAGCTTTCCAAAAGAGCGGCTGTAACACTCCGCTGTAACTTCCATGCCATGTCGGGACTCGAACCCGAGCCCACTTGGCGGAAGCTCGTGACGATAACCACTATACAATTTAGGCGGTAAATTTCATTGTTAGTTTTCGTATACTTACCTTCAATTTGAATGTAGGTCCTTGTCTTGTCAAATGAGTCATTCAAAGCTTACGTGATTTTGATTGAACACGGTCCAAAGTCATTCGTAATTCAATTCTTTTGATTGAGCAGTGTTGAAAAAAAAATGCCATTTTAAAATCCCAATTAGGTTTACAGAAGTTAACTTAATTGGGATGAATTTAAGTTTGAGGGAAAACATTTCCACTGATCGTGGTTTTCTACGAAATATTGAGGGCACTTCCCTTGTGTGTTGCCTACGAAATGTCTAGGGAATTCCCCTTGTGTGTATGTCTAGGAACAGTCTTAGGTCTGTCCCCTAATTCGTCGATAAAATTCAGTCTTATTGGAAGTGCTTTTATATTGTACATTTGTTATATTCATAATTATAGCAGCATAATAAAAAATAAATGTAAAGATGATAATAAAATAGGCAAACCGTATTTTTTTTTTAAATCCTCCGATTTATTCATACCTTTGGGGCTGTTCAAGTATTACGTAAGCCCATTTTTAGTCACTTTAGACACCCCCTCCCTCCCTTTGTAAGCAAAAATAGATCCGGAGCCCCCCCCCCCCCCCTGCTTACGTAAGATTTGGCAAATGCGTTTGGTGTTTGTTTATGTTTTTTTGTTGCTATTTCATAGGCTAAACGATTTTTTAAACAATAAATTTAATGCAAGTAAAAATGCATAGATAATAAATCATTAACAGTAAAAACAGAACAAAATTTTCAATACTCTCTCGTACATGTAAGCATTGCTTTGTTCCCCCTTGTCAGCAAAAATAAGCGAAGCTTGACCCCCTCGAATGCTTACATAATACTTGAAAAACTCCTTTATTGAAATACTGACCACGAAGAGAATCTCACTATTGGAATGTGGCAATGATGAACAAAATATTTCGAGTATGATAGTGATTTTGAAACCAATCTTACGCAATCGGACGCGTATGATAGGAGATGATGACCGCGATTAAAGTCGTGCTGTAGTTTTTTTTTAACCAGTTTTTTTGAGTTCCTGAATTTGGAATTCAATTGTTTTACTTTTATCATAATAAATGAATTACGTCATGTGTATGAAATATAATGAGCATCAATGCTCACACAAGTTAGGACCTGTTCACATAGACGTCCGGTAGCGGAAGCGTTAAAGTATTGAAATTTATTTAACCAATGACAAACCTCCAAACGATTAACACCGAAATTTTTAACGCCTGTGTGATAAGTTTATTTCCGTCTCAGCGCCATCTTTCCTTTTTACGCTTCCACTACCGGACTCCTATGTGAACAAACAGGCCCTTACATCTGGCTTCTTAAAATATTTTTAATTCAGATAGGACAACCATTTTATTTTACGTGATTTTCTACAGGTTTTAAAAGTTTGGTACCAATAACCTATTTTCCAAGTTTTTTCTGGCACGTATCGTGTGTAAAAAGAGAATTGAGTGTATACCAAAATCTGAAAACTGATTTCATATCCATATGTAGTGTCAGTGGCGTAGCGAAGGGGGGGGGGGAGGGGCAAGGGGGTCTATCATGCCCCGGGCGCCACTCGCAGAGGGGCGCCAAATGGTCCTTTTCAATAATTCTATATATTATATTACTATATGTTTTTCGGGGGAGGGACGCCAAAAAGGTCTCGTGCCCCGGGCGCCAGTTATGCTCGCTACGTCACTGTGTAGTGTTCCTTCGAATTAATAATTTAAAATGGATTCTGAGAAGGAATGACAAGTTTTGAAAGTATTTAACAAACTATCACGCCATCTGAAGTCTTTAGTTATAAATTCTGTGACTGTGTTTCCGCGACACATTTTCTCGATTTCCATTTCGCCTCGGGCCGCGAGACCCAAGATTTCTTAACTTTTTACTTTTTGTCGCGTATGCGGCAGCCCGTAGAAACTAAACCTTGGGGTTTTCCTATCTTGATAACAGAGATGATTCATCAATCACTTTGCAGAGTTCATTGCTTCCATTTTTTTAAACCCCAGACGAAAAGGTTATTTCGCTTTTCTTTTTTACTTATACTTTCCTTCTTCAGTCAAAGAGTTTCTGCTGGCATTTTGTCAGCATCCCATTCCACTTCATATACATTGTATGCCATTGCTATTTCACGCCATCTTTACGCTAAAGTTTATTAAAAATTTACCGGTAAAGATAAGCTGTCAGTGTAGCACTAGGACCTACATTCAAAATGAAGAAAAGTGAACGAGGGCTAACGATGAAATAAAGAGAGAGAAAGACAAATCGGAAAATTTATTAGAACTCTATGTTTCTCGGCAGCACCGGCAATGCTTCCAATGTATTGCCACATCAATTAAAACCGAGCACCCCTATAAACCCCCATGGAGATTCTATCCGGGCTACATTTGATCGTGCCCATACCCAGCGTATACACGAAAGCAATCAGAGGCGCATGTCGGGATTCGAACCGAGCACTTTCGGTACCGCATCCCGACTCGCTAACCATTAAGATTTCCAGCCCTGCACCAGCAATACTTAAAAACTAAGCCTGGCCTTACACCGAATGCAACAAAACATTGCGCAAAGTTTCTGTATCTAGCTTTCTGTATCGGACGCATCGTCTGCAATGTAATCAAAGGGGAGTGCCGCACACAGGATGCAACATTGTTTTGATACATGTCGCGTCATTTCGGAAACATTGCTGCAACAAAAGTGTATGCTTCTTTGACCGATGTTTCTCGACACACAGCTGGTGAAACATTTCATCTGCGCATGTGCGGGAACACGCATTTTATTTTCATTAAGGGGACAGTGGACCTTCAAACCTAACTTTTTTTTTTTTGAATGGATTTGCTTGAAATTTGAATATGTGATTAGTACCATAGATATGTAAAAGCGGTTAAAATTTAAAGATGAAATATTAATAATTTATGAATTATGAATTATTAATTATATCAAAAATTGGCCTAATTAAAAATGTTCCATGCGCATTTCTTTTGCATATAATACGATAATTTTTATTTACATGATACCTTATAGAACTAACAATGAAACTTATTGCTTATTTTAAGCATTCATTAAAAATATTAAGAGAAAAAATAATAGTGAAAACACCCATTTTATTACACAAAATACCTATAAATCGTCTTTTCAAGTACAAAATTGAGAAATTCTGAGCTACGAAGCATAATTTTTTTCAATAAAATTTATTTGATATACAGTTAAGTATATAAAACTTAAATTTCAAAGCAATACGATAATTAGAAATGCGCCTGGAGCAGTTTGAATATTCGTATGACATGAAAATTTTTATTTTGAGAAAAACACATTTAAAGTTATTGCTATTAGTAACCACATAGTATCTAAATTAAATACAAATGTCTATAACTAGGAAAGTATTCACAGAAATTAAAAATTCTTTTTGCAACACATTCCTACTCGTCCGTAGTTTCACAATTCAATAAAATAAAAAAAATCGAATTTTTGGACAAATTTCACAATTTTGAAAGTCCACTGTCCCCTTAATGCTCCGTGTTGAGGATTTTTGCATTATTATAATAAAAAGAGATGGAGGTTGATGCTGACAAGTTGATAGTTCTTGTCCACGCAAGGCCAGAAATTTATGATGTTAGAGCAAAGGACAAGCCCAACCAAGATGTAATAAATAAAATTTGGCAAGATATAGCTGAGGAATTGAATATTCCAAGTATGTTATCACATTTAATCGAATAAACCTTGCCTTCAAGTAATCCAGACACCCCCATTTTTTAAGATATTGGTAAGAAAGAAAAATAGCGTTGCGTGACTCAGGGCCAGATCTAGGGAGGTGCAAGCAGGGCATTTGCCCAGAGCGGCAAATTTGAGGGGCGGCAAAATTGGTACAAGGAGAAAAAAAATTGCGGTTAACTTGTTTTTTTATTGATTTTTTTAAATATTTTATAAGATATGTTTTTCTTAGATTTAAAAGTAGATACTTAACTACATATTTGTCTTTCTTTTGTTACTGCTCTTTATATTAATACTTTTACAAAACAAAAAAGCTTTTGTTATTCAACAATGTTATTAAAAGTTATTCCGTAATGTTATTAAAAGCCTTTCTTCTGGAGGTATACTCTTCCGGTAGTTGGTGTTCTTTTTCCGAATCTTGTCTTCAACAAGTCCCAAGAGATAATCAAACGTAGGTATGCTTAACCTACAATAATTGTAAAACTTATCTGGGTCATTTCTAAGTTCTTTAATAAAACTGCCAATGTGTCTATTTTTATTGATTGGATGAATCCAACAGCTTCTTTCTGGTTTTTCATCCAAACATTGTATAAATTGCCACAAAAGAATAGCTACTTCTACTTCCTCACTTGCCATATCACCCACAATTATGACCAAACTACTTTCCTAAAACTGAACCCTTCCCTCAACAAAGAACAAAATACTGCAGACCTCTTCAACTCCCGCGTTCTTACTACTGATGAAATCAACCTAGCGTTGCGAGTCAAAATGTATCACCATTTTCCACGATAAAACATTTTGGTTGCGCAGCGTCTAGCAACAGAAACGGTGCGCAATATTTTGTTGCATTCGGTGTGTGGCCGGGCTAAAAGGGTTATTTCTGAGTAGTATGATATTAAATATAGGCAATAACACGAGCAATTTTTATTTTTTTTAAATAAATATCCGAGTATTTTCATTAAAAAAGAAAACAGTCATTTCACTTTATTTCTGTGTCCGATTTATTTTTGAAAAACACAAGTTGCTTGTACGAGCATATCTCAAATAATAATAATAATAATAATAATAACAATAATAAGCTGTATGGAAACTGGGCGAGTCCATTCAAAGCCCGGCTCTTTGCCAGCTCCAAAGCATTTCTAAACTGACGTGCAGTCATAAAAACACGTCACGTGACGAATGCTGTCATTTTTACAAATCGTGGCCTGCGATTGCGGTTCCCAGTCATTCATAATTTCTCAGTACCTGCGAGGAAATAAATATGGGATGAATGTAGAGCAAACTAACTGGAGTTACTACTCTTTTATCAAAGAGAGAGAACGAAGAATTGCGTGGAAATCGCGCCTTTTTTTCCCGTGACCTGAAAATGGCAAGGCCAGAGTCTGGTTTGGCGAAAAGTATTGTTCCTGAGCGGGAACTTCTTGTACCTACACGAAAACTGATCCGTGGGCGGATGGCGATTTTTAATGGGCCAAGACCTCCCTCTGTAACTAGCTATTTATAGGTTGCGGTGAGTGGATGCTCATTTAGAATAGAGCACCGGAACGATTTATTTTATTTTTGATTTATTATGTTACTAAACACTTCGAGCCATCCACGTTAACGGTAATAGATTCATTATAATATTATTTTTTTTTCTCTTGAAATGGAACATGTTTTAGCGGAGGGTTATCCCATCAAAATCGTTACGAGACGAAAATGCGTCACTTAAAGAATAAGGCATGGTCTACGATGACTCATCGATCTCTTTCAGTGCAAAGCGGCCGGGTAATGCACACGTGATGATACTTAACAAAAAGCTGAGCTTTGAATGACGTCCTCATTTTCTATCTAAATATTATCATTTTTTTTTTTGACACATGTCTATAAAAGTACGTAATTGCACGTCTTTAGTAATGATGGTTTATGTTTTGAAATAAATTATCAGAACATCTACGAGCATTTAATTACATTATAAAAAAGAAGTATGAAACGTCACAGTATTATTAGTTATTAATTATTATTATTATTATTATTATTGTTATTGTTATTTGTTAATGATCGTTTTTGTTGTTCCTTTTAAGGACGATTTTATTTTGACACTGAAAAACGTACCAACCATAAGGTCTACTTTCGCGTCATCGTCTCGCGAAAGGAGACACGGCAGTCAACTACATGAAAATAAACAATGCAAGTCAGTTGGATCAAGAAATGTGCCTCGTCTGAAAGAGGCCTAAGAATATCTTTTTCACGAGGAAACTAAGAGACACCCGATTAAGCCTGTGCGGACCTATATTTAAGTGAAAGTCTGCATCCCAACGTAGTGGGGCATTAGAAAGAACTCGCTACGCTGCTCCCAACTAATAATATTAATAATAATAACTTGTACTATTAAGAATAGAATAATTTGGCTACCACGTTCGTATCTCAGTTTCGCATAATCGGCAATCGAGGTGAGATGAGTCGCTCGAGGGGAAAAAGCACAGACGATTTTTATGGGAAAGCATCTGCTACAAAACATGTTCCATGCACGCCGATTCGAACTGTAAGATAGAAGTGATGACCCGACTGCTACAGTCTTCTTTTTTTTTCTTCTTCTTCTTTTGTAAGTGTGTGTGTGTGCACTTATCGCACAGTGGGGCTTGGTTGTGGGAAAGCTTAAGTAATATGTTGCTCTCTCTCTGAATTTCCCGCAACCACCTGATAACACTCTTAACTCCCCGTACCCACAAACCCCTTACCTATTATCCCTTACCCCTTACCTACCACAATGGTTCCAATCGAGATCGGAATTAAAATGTTTCCATGATTTTGAGAAATAATATGTTTACGGTACCCAAAAGTTGATTTTGGTGATATATTTAGTTGATTTACCAATTCTTCGAAAATACTCGAACTTTTTTTTCTTATTTTGTTTTTTGTTGAAAAACACATCACCCAGCTAGCGGCCTTTTTTTTTTCTCCCTTCTGAAAATGAAATGGTTGGCCGTAAACAAGATTCTTCTTCTAATTGGCATCTATGAAATTTTCGTACCCTTCGTCGTATTTCCATGAAAAGTACTGCGTTACGAGACTGTTGATTTCTATTCTTGAATTGTCAATAACCTTATAATATTATGCCCCCTCTTGATTGAAATGTTGAATTGAAGTATAAATTATTGATTCTTATTCTTGAATTATCAATAACATGAATAAATTAAAATATTCGATTCAATTATTCAACAGTAGAACACAATTTTAGTTGAGAAATTGTTGATTCCGATTCCTGAAATATCAACAACACAAACTGAATGAAGTATTCGATAAAATTATGCAAAAATGAATTTTTGTTTCTGTGTAGAAATTGTTCGTTCGTATTCTTGAATTATCAGCAACCCAGTGAGATTGAAATATTCATTAACTTTATTCAAAATAAACCATTTCTGTTAGTGTATTATCAATAATACGAAGAAATTAATGCCATTTGATTAAATTGCGAAAAAATGAACCTTCATTTCGGTGCAGATATTGTTGATTCTTATACAGTCGAACCCGGTATATAACGAACGAAAATTTTGGTTCCGCCGTTTTCCTATTGTACGTAATTTAATTAGTATTGTGTCAGTTTAATGTAATCGATTTTAGTTGATTTAATTCATTAATGATCATTTTTAATAGATTTTATCATTTCTTTAATACATCATTATTGAATACACATTGCAACTAATGAGTTATACATTTTGTGAACTCTAGCATTTTTCTTAACGGTTCGGATATAGCGAACCACCAGATAAAGCGAACAAAACCTTTGGTTCCTTGAAGTTCGTTATAACGAGGTTCGACTGTACTTGGATTTTCAACAACACGAACAAATTGAAATATTTAATTACGTAAGAATAAACCTTCATTTCAGTGTGATACAGAAATTAGCTTGATTTTATAATAACATGTTTAACAGTGGGCCACCGGTTAACCAAAGGCTTGTCGAGTGGTCTAGTGTCGTTATAAAATGTGAATATGAAGGCAAAATTTTAATAATTTCACTACATGCTCTCCGGAATGACTTTTATTATCGGATACAACCTATCTAGAGCATCCATCGGCAATCTCTTTGTTTTATTTATTGTCTGCGGTGAGCAGTTAGTTCTCACGGGACTTCCCTTGAACGCCGTGTTTTATGCCATTTAAACTGCCCACTCCATGACAGCGGAGCAACGGCGATAAATTTTTCAAAAACAATAGCTTGATTCAGAGGCGAATGTCACCTAAGCTGATTATATCACTCTCTGTTGACTCCTTACAAGCAGAACAGGTAACTACTACTGTTAAACCATACTGTTTCAATCGGCAATCTCAGTCTGACTTATTTTAGAAGCGCATCTTGTATCGAGTTCTTGACTCATTTATTTATTTAATTTATTGTTTACTCATCTATATTTTTCCCCCCCTGAGACGAAAATAGGGAAAAAGATTTCGTGCGTGAACTTAGCTGTCTCGCATTATCGGTAGCACGTATTCACTCCACGCGTTGGCGGGAAGTTGTCTGTTATAGATCGCCGATCAAAACCTGAAAAGAACATGAATTAATGCTATTAACCGAGATTTTATTTTGCTGCTAGAATGAAAACAGGAACTGTGATATCTTTTGGCTCGTCCCAGATTCGGTTATTGGTTTCTCTAGTGATGCTTGTCTTGATGGATTATGATTTTTTTCCCTTTTTTTTTCGCTCTTATCAGTCGTACTTGATAATTAATAACTGTCATTTTTTGGCAATTTTCAGTCATACTTGAAAATTATTGGTGTTATTGGTCTCTGTACTGATGTTTGTCTTTTTGATTATTCTATTTTTCTAATTCTTCTATTCTTCATCTAAGTTGTCCTTGATAATGAATAAATTTAGCAATTTTCAGTCGTAATCGAAAATTATTAGTGTAACTGGTTACTCTACCAGTTACTTGTGTTATTGGTTTTCTAATGAGGCATGTTTTGATGGAATAATAATTTTTATCTATTTTTTAACTCTTCTCAGACGTACTTTACAATTAATAACTGCCAATTTTTTAGCAATTTTCAGTCGTACTTAAAAATTATGAGTGTTACTGATTACTCTACCATTTATATTACTGGTTTCTCTACTGATGCTTGCCCTGATTAGGATTTTTATCTACTTTTTTAAAAACCTTTTTCAGTCGCACTTAGAAAATTAATGGTGATATTGCTTACTCTACCAATTACTTGTCTTATTGATAATTCATTTTAGAAATTTCGTCTGCCAAAGGAAATTAAGTTCATTTAAAACAGTATACCCAATTTTTTTTTATTTTCCGAATTATTCAAATTCAAAAGTATTTTAAATAATCTTCAAATCCAAGTCGGCAATCATTGGGAAACATTTTCTCCTTAGGTTAGTCCTCAGCCGAGGGAATTCAATAGGGCTCCACTGTCTTTTCTGTAACATTGTAGCATTTGATTAAACCTAGTTTCATCGTGTGCAGATTTTACCAGAAATTTTCTTTCCGGGATAGTGCTGCTCCCCCTCTCAATCATCCGTCAAATGTGTTTTGATCCCTTAAGTCAACATATAATAAAAGAATTCCAGAAATCGTTGAGGGAAATAATTTGTATCACGATCTGGGAATCCCGAGCCTAGTCCCAGGATGTCTCTGTTTACATTCATGTTATGTAGGTGTGTCATAAGTAAGAAAAAGAGAAAAAAAAAAAGAAAAGGAATGGAGGAATCGCCGTTACTCGGTAGAAAGCTATTTCAGATTCCCGGAAAAAATGTGCGTTGTTCTCAAAACTAGTATAATAAACGAACTTCCATGAAGATCTCGTTAGTATTCGTTCGCTTAAGTCGAAGCCTTTGTCTGACTCTTTCAGACAAAGAGAGTACTGTAAAGGAATTCTCTTTAGTGAAATTTTGCTTTTAAATGGAGAATTATATGGCATCCCAGAACCGAATTGTATTAAATTTGTTTAACAAAGGTAGAGGCTGTTAAGTGAGTATCGCTTATTATACTTTTGCTTATTAAGATTTGTTTTCTTTTTAACGTAGGATTGCTTTCCTCCATAACGGCCCTCCGGAAAGAAAAAAAAATTGTCCTGCGCCGCGAGTTATAATTTTGGCAGCGCGCCAAACCTAGTATCAGTAAACAGTTAAGCAGAAAAGTACCACAATTCAATCCCCCCCCCCCCTAAAAAGGGGGGGGGGTTAAGCAAACGATAAGTAATCCTACGTTAATAACCCGCGGTAGTTTCTTCAGAAGAGACTACCTGAATTTTTTATTTATTTATTTATTTTATTTTTTATTTATTTATTTATTTATTTTTTTTACACTAGAGACTTATTTACCACTTGAGATCACAGGGCACCTTCCCCTCGTTTCTTCCATCAATTTATCTAACCAAAACCACGTACGTTGATTTTAAATAGCGACTTAACTTTTTAAACCATATTCATAAATTTGTATTTACAGCATGCGTTCGGTATAAGAATCGACTTACTTTATCTTGTTTAACCGTATACATTTAGTTAGTTTTTACAAGTATGCGTTGATTTTTCGTAGCGATTTCTTATTTTAACGGTATATGAGTGGTGTATGATCCAAAGTAACAATCTCCATTTTTTTTTTTTTTCAAAACTGTGTTAAGGATATAGTATATCAATCAGTTAATAACGATTTTTTTTTTTTTTGAAAATGGCCTAATAATAAAATAGAGTGTGGGAATTTTTTTAAAGGTAAATTCAAATTTATATCTTCAAAAATGCTTAAGATATAGTTCTTTAAACTTTACGAAAAGAAAAAAAAAAAGTCCGATGGAGATTGCTTATTTGGATCCTAGACCACTTATATATTAAATTAGTTTTTACAGCATGCGTTAATTTTAAGATCTGTCTTTCTTTTTCATTTTTAAGCGTATTCATAAATTTATTTTTACAGTTTGCGTTCATTCTAGGTAACGACTTCCCTTATTTTTTTAAACCATATTTATTTGATTAGTTTCTACAACGTCTGTTAATTTTATGCAGCGAATTTTCTTTATAATAAAAGTTTTTAACGGTATTGAGGGTGCTCGATTCGAGTCCCGACAAGTGCCTCTGAATGCGCTCGTGTTGTTGTGATGATAATTAATAGTTTTGGAAGTGATTAAAGTTAATATTAATATCGAGTATTCAGATAAATAAATTAGTAAAGTAAGTAAATTTTAGTAACGATTGTGCTTTGTTTTAATAAATTTATTAAGCCTCTGCTAAATATATGTAAGGGTTATACTTGTGGTGATCAGATATTAATTGATTTTATTAATGTCATCGCATTTAGAGAAGTGTGCGCAAGTTTCTCTAAATGTTTTGACATTGAGAAGAATTAAGTTTGAAATAGATCATCACAGGTTATACCTTATTGTTAATATTGATAAATTAATAAGCCTTATTTTGAAATAATTGTGAGGTGTCTGGTACGCTGGTATATTGTTTTTATTAGTTTTTTTGGTGGCTGTGTGTATTCAACATAGTTAATTATTAATTTTAGAGTGTTTTATTTTTGTTTTTTCAATTAATAGTAAATTTTGTACTATGAACCCAAACCCTTGTGTAAGCTGGGCTGGTAGGCAATGTAACGAGATCTCCTCCATTTTCACAGTATTTTCACAGCACATACCCAGGACTACACCGGATAAAGGGATTAACAGAAGTATCCATTTCAAGAAACAACCCCTTTTTTGCAGCTGGCCAAGAGATAAGCGAAACCACCGTTTTGATGAGGGGTAGGCGCATGGATACGCCTGAGATCGCCAAACGCCGAGTTAGTTCCAGAGTTTAAAATAGAAGAAAATAAATCCTGAATTGATGCAAAATCAAAGTTGAAAATAAAATACTATACTACCTATCAAATTATAATTCAAGCCCCTCAAATTCTGTTGGTCCGAATTTCCCTGTTAAAATCAAGGAGCGAGGACGCACTCATTTTCACCCACGAGTAGCCATACAAAGGGGTGAGAAGGTCGTCCAATGGAGATTTGGACAGAGAGGGGGAGGCCGGCCAAGAGGCTGGGAGCTGACCCGCAACCCACGATGGAGAGAGATGTGTTGATTTTTGGCGGCCCGCGCGTTATAGAAATGGCGCTAGCCTGGGGTTCCACTCATAATTTTATAAAATAATAGTTTTTTTGTGCTGCAGCATTTTAATTGGTAATATGATTTTAATTTCTTTTTTTTTGTTTACTGAATTTTTCTATAGTTTTTTCTTTTGTTTTTTCCCATCACTTTTTCATTTAGAAGTTTTTTTTTGATTCGCCAGCCACTTCACTTATTTGCATTGTTTTATTGATAATTATTTGTATTATGGAGAGTAGAACTCATTTAAGCGAAATTGTATTTATTCAATTGAATTTGGTTGTCGGAATAATGTTGAGAGGATCTGGAGTTAATGAGTTTATTTGTTGTAATGTCAGGGAAATTCTTAAATAAATTGTTATGTTAGTTTGTAAAGTGGTGTCATGTCGGTCCTTGCCTTTTTAGTAAATTTTCTGATTTTCAGCTTTAGGTTTTATTTTTTATTTCAGCAGAATTGAAGCTTTTTCTTTTAGGTGAGATAATTTTATTTTCTAGGTGTTCTCCAAGGTTAAGTAAATTTATTAGATTTAATTTCATTTTTCCTTTGGCTCATTATTCACCACAGTGAAGCATTCAGTTCGAACCAGTGTTAATTATAATTATTAATTGTTTATGGGTTATTGCATTTAAAAATAACACAACGCAACTTACCATCTATCTTAAAATGTACTAACCACTAACGGCCAAATGGCAAATATTGTTGCATTTAAGTTTAACTGAAACCCCACTTTAATTAGTAGGACTTATTCCTACCGTAATTTCATTAATTATTAATTAACATATATATATTAAGTTTTAAAACACCCCATACACAAGCTACGTTGCCACAAATGGCGCCTGTGCCCTACCCACGCTGTGCCATTTTTTTTTCTTCAAATGGTACAAGTCGTGAAGACTGTTTGCAAATGAGCCATTTTTTTTTCCCATTATCTTTTCTTTCGGTGAGACGGCATGACATATTAAATTTGGTATAGTGGAGGCTTAATCATATTTTGGCACAGATTTTTTTTGGTTCATATGATTTTTATGTGGTTATGGCTATTATTATTTTTGATATTTGAAACATGATGTAAATTTTTAGGTTGAAATTTTTCTTATATTCCGATATTTTGTGCATTTATTTTGAATATTGATTTTTTTGACATTTTGAATTATTGAACGATATAAATGTTTTTTTGGTGTTTTACTTAAGAGTATTGTTCTGTTAGTGCATTTAAGGATACATCTTGATTTGGAAGTTATTTTTACATTCCTATATATTTTGCTTTTATATTGAATATTGAATATTTTTTTAACATCTTTAAACATTGATAGATATTTTTATTGGTATTTTGTTGTTTTAACGTTTTCGATTACTATGCTAGTGATTTTAAGTATAATATTTGATTTGAGGTGTTAAATTGTGTTTCTTTTACAATGTTTTCCATAGTATATTTGCATACTAAGTATTGATAAATTTTTAATTGCAATTCTACAGGTCAGATTGTTTTTCTGGTTATTTTGGGCTTCATATCACGAGTTTTTTTTGTCTTGCCAGGTGCTAAGTTTTTTCTGCTTTCCTCTTGCCATTTAGAGCTGGTCTCATGGTAAAACGGGAAGTAGTTTTAGTTGGGTTCTTGGACAGATTGAAAATTACATTAAATTTTTTTCATATAATAGTTAATGATATTGTTTTTCACACGAAATTAGTTACAATTGGGTTTAAGATTCAAACTTCAATGTCACAGGCTGGGAAATTTGAATGCTGCGGTCATTTCAGTACCTAATAAATTCAGTTTCTCATGTCGGGTATATGTTTGGATTTAATACCAGTTGGGTTTGTTTACAAATTTAATTAAAATGGGGGTTAATATTCAACTTCAATGTCACAGGCTGGGAAATTTTGAATGTTGTAGTCTTTCAGTACCTAATAAGTTCAGTTTCTCATGTCAGGGATTTGTTGGATTCAATACCAATTTAGTTTTTGCAGAGCTTTAGTTTAATTTAATATTGTTTAATTTCTTTTGTAAGGCATACTAAGGTGTCCGATAATTTTGTTTATGTGTAGGGTTAATGTTAAATTTTTTTGGTGCTCTTGTCTATAAGGTTTCATGTGCATATTCTGTTTTGAACGGATCAGCGTGACCTTTGGGGATCGACTGTGTTTCGATTCGACCGGTTTTTGTTTATTTAAGTAGGGCATACAGTTTTTGAATAAGTTTGGTTATGTTATTTTAGTAGGTATGTTTGCGTTGGTCTGTTCAGTTCGGTTTATGCAATTAAACGTTAGGCAGGGCTTCTTGTGTTAATCATTAATTTTTACTAAGCATTTTAGAATTTCATTGCCGCGAGGGACGAAGAGTCTCTCTTCGCAGGCTGGAATTACTTTTGGTTTGGTAGGAGTAAATGGTGGAGTAGTTAAATATTGGTTTCAAAATTTTATCATTTACTTAGTTTTGTAATGTGTACTAAGGTGTCCAGGAGGTTAATGAACGTCAGACATGGCTTCAGATTTTAATCATTAATTTTTACTAAGCTTATTAGAATTTCATTGCCGCGAGGGACGAAGAGTCCATCTTCGCAGGCTGGAATTAAAATTGGTTTGGTAGGAGTAAATAGTGTAGTTAACGATAGGTCTCAAATTTCTATCAATTACCTGGTTTTGTAATGTATACTAGGGTGTACGGGAGGTTAAAATTTTTTTTGTTATATGTACGGTTAAAGTTGTAATTTTTGTACACCTGTCTCACATGTTTCATATACATTTTTTTGAGGTTGAACAGTAAACATGTTAATTTTGTTTGAACAGTGATAATGAATTTCGTAAGAGAGAATTTTGTATTGAGTTTTGTTCGAAGAGGTTTTGTTTATTTGTGTTAAGCATATTTTTTTTTTAAAAATTTGTTTCGGATTGTATGCTATGGTCGCACTGTCAATTTCAAATTATAGAAGTAAACTGTGGACAGGATGTAATGTTTTTGAACTGATTGTTTTAACCGAGGATGATTATTTTACTATGCAGTTTTTTTAGTGTATATGGTTTAATTGTAAATTGAGCATACAGTTGTGGTAATGAATTGTTTTAGATATATGTTAGGTGTTCAATGTTTCATTTTTGCTTGTTTTATATACAATTGTGGTAATGAAATTTTCTTCGGGTATTATGCTAGATATTCCATGGTTTATATTTTTGTTTAATAAGTAATCTCTCATGTATATGTGTTTTGTTATGTGACCCGGGTCGAATGGGAACAATATATCACATTGTGTAATGAAATTTTATACTTTAGTCAATTCTTTTAATTCGTGAAATTTTTCCACGGTGATCTGTGTTTTTTTTATTAAAAAAAAAATTTGTGCCAAATTTTTTTTTTCTCGCGGAAAAGGAGGTATTTGTTGTGATGATAATTAATAGTTTTGGAAGTGATTAAAGTTAATATTAATATCGAGTATTCAGATAAATAAATTAGTAAAGTAAGTAAATTTTAGTAACGATTGTGCTTTGTTTTAATAAATTTATTAAGCCTCTGCTAAATATATGTAAGGGTTATACTTGTGGTGATCAGATATTAATTGATTTTATTAATGTCATCGCATTTAGAGAAGTGTGCGCAAGTTTCTCTAAATGTTTTGACATTGAGAAGAATTAAGTTTGAAATAGATCATCACAGGTTATACCTTATTGTTAATATTGATAAATTAATAAGCCTTATTTTGAAATAATTGTGAGGTGTCTGGTACGCTGGTATATTGTTTTTATTAGTTTTTTTGGTGGCTGTGTGTATTCAACATAGTTAATTATTAATTTTAGAGTGTTTTATTTTTGTTTTTTCAATTAATAGTAAATTTTGTACTATGAACCCAAACCCTTGTGTAAGCTGGGCTGGTAGGCAATGTAACGAGATCTCCTCCATTTTCACAGTATTTTCACAGCACATACCCAGGACTACACCGGATAAAGGGATTAACAGAAGTATCCATTTCAAGAAACAACCCCTTTTTTGCAGCTGGCCAAGAGATAAGCGAAACCACCGTTTTGATGAGGGGTAGGCGCATGGATACGCCTGAGATCGCCAAACGCCGAGTTAGTTCCAGAGTTTAAAATAGAAGAAAATAAATCCTGAATTGATGCAAAATCAAAGTTGAAAATAAAATACTATACTACCTATCAAATTATAATTCAAGCCCCTCAAATTCTGTTGGTCCGAATTTCCCTGTTAAAATCAAGGAGCGAGGACGCACTCATTTTCACCCACGAGTAGCCATACAAAGGGGTGAGAAGGTCGTCCAATGGAGATTTGGACAGAGAGGGGGAGGCCGGCCAAGAGGCTGGGAGCTGACCCGCAACCCACGATGGAGAGAGATGTGTTGATTTTTGGCGGCCCGCGCGCTATAGAAATGGCGCTAGCCTGGGGTTCCACTCATAATTTTATAAAATAATAGTTTTTTTGTGCTGCAGCATTTTAATTGGTAATATGATTTTAATTTCTTTTTTTTTGTTTACTGAATTTTTCTATAGTTTTTTCTTTTGTTTTTTCCCATCACTTTTTCATTTAGAAGTTTTTTTTTGATTCGCCAGCCACTTCACTTATTTGCATTGTTTTATTGATAATTATTTGTATTATGGAGAGTAGAACTCATTTAAACGAAATTGTATTTATTCAATTGAATTTGGTTGTCGGAATAATGTTGAGAGGATCTGGAGTTAATGAGTTTATTTGTTGTAATGTCAGGGAAATTCTTAAATAAATTGTTATGTTAGTTTGTAAAGTGGTGTCATGTCGGTCCTTGCCTTTTTAGTAAATTTTCTGATTTTCAGCTTTAGGTTTTATTTTTTATTTCAGCAGAATTGAAGCTTTTTCTTTTAGGTGAGATAATTTTATTTTCTAGGTGTTCTCCAAGGTTAAGTAAATTTATTAGATTTAATTTCATTTTTCCTTTGGCTCATTATTCACCACAGTGAAGCATTCAGTTCGAACCAGTGTTAATTATAATTATTAATTGTTTATGGGTTATTGCATTTAAAAATAACACAACGCAACTTACCATCTATCTTAAAATGTACTAACCACTAACGGCCAAATGGCAAATATTGTTGCATTTAAGTTTAACTGAAACCCCACTTTAATTAGTAGGACTTATTCCTACCGTAATTTCATTAATTATTAATTAACATATATATATTAAGTTTTAAAACACCCCATACACAAGCTACGTTGCCACAGTGTTTACGCTGCGAATGAGTACGGAAAATCCGTAGGGCGGAAAGTTGCTTCGTGTGGTAATTGGATGGGAGGAGGGTATGATCCCCAAGCAAGATGTCGCCCCTTGTGTCGAATTTCGACGTACTAACCACTGGGTTGGCTTGGGCTCTTTATTATCGCAAAAGGAACTTTTCTTTCAACACAGTATTGAAATTAGCCAAGAATGTTTTGTGACATACAGTGGGTGAGCCGAAACGTAGGTAGTTAAGTAAAGTATAAGAGACAACGGATGCGGCGTGCGAAAAAAATGACATACCTTACCGAGAGAAAGTGATCATTTCTTCTTTGCGCTCGTTTTTGTTTTGCTTAAATATGGTGTAACGCATTTTCTGCCGAAAACTGTTTTCTTTTAAGACATCTTTCCAAGAGGAGGCAAAACATGACGTCGACGTATGTGATGTCAAGTAACTGTTGCGCAGTGTTGCCAACCTCTACGAAGCGCCTCCCCTTAGCGCCATCTCGAAATCCCCCTTGTAACGTCCTCGGTGGAAAATGAGACACACGAGAGACAATTCTGTAACACAGAGCTTGTATTAAACAAATAAAAATTTACAGTATGTACAAGGCAGAGAGTCTAGGCTCCTCTGCATATGAGAGGTTCTATAGGAACCAAAATATCTTTTACAAGTCTCTCAACAGAGATGTATCTCTCCACTCGTAAAATCGGGAGCCGAGAGAGGAATTTTTCAGGCACTCGGTCCGCAACGGCGCATTCCCACACCGTATTCGACGGACAAATTCGAGGCTCAACATACAGCTACCCTCTCTCCTTGCTTCCCAAAAACTCTCTCCTTTTCTTTTCAGCCAGCTGGCCGGGGGGGGGGGGGTTGCAGGAGCGACCCACGATGGTTTCTTGGAATCGGGAAGAATTCGTAAAGGGGTGGGCTTTTGCTTGGGTGGCCCCTTTTCCCTGAAAAGGGCCAAGACGTAACAGTTTTTCCTTCCCCCTCCAATAAGTGTTCTTGCAGGGCTGGAAGAAAACTCGCGCACAAACACAAGAATACTGTCCATGAAGATACTCACGGTAAAAGCACTTAGCATTAAACATAAGGCAAGTGACCCACTAAAACATAATGGTACTAGTACTTAAACCATGTGAAACACATTATTAAGAAATTAAAAAATATATATTTATATACTCCACTTAAACTACAATTAACTTTCTCCACTCTCTATATATATTCAAGAACAATTTTTACACTTTTAAACATAAAAAAAAACACAGTACACATTATTATTACAATTAATTCCTAAATTAATTTGTACATTAATAGGCATAAATTTTAGCGCGTCGATTGACATTGACATGAACCTAATAAACTGCTGACCGGCTCAGACTGTCCGCGTTTTTGTTCAATCTACCAGGCCGATGTACAATCTCAAAGGAATACGGTTGCATCGCGAGAGACCAACGCCTCAAACTTGGATTATTTCCCGCAAACTTTAAATTTCTGCCACTACAGGGGCTCACCATTCGGCTCCGTAACTTTCCCGGTGGTACAATCCACTTCTTAGTTATGCCCGTGAGTCGTTTCCGACTCCTCAGTAAAAATCCCTTTTTTCCAGAGTACATATTCGTTAAGGCACGAGTCGGGAAACCCTTCTCTTTAAGCACCTGTACTCATTGGCGCCGGAAGACTCAAATATAGAGGGGGGCAAAGTAAAATAGATTAAAACTTTTACACCTTTATTATTAAAAATACATATATACGGTTATAAAAAATAAACTTTTATGTTATTTTTCTAATCGGAGAAAAGTAATGAGAGATTTCTTCTGTTTCGAGAAAATCTATTAATTACTTTTTCAATAAATGTGTCTTTATTTTTACTCACAGATTCTCTGTGAACGCTAAGCATACAGAGACCAGAAAGTCTCTCTTGAGACATGGTTGATCTCAACCAGGTTTTTACCCGTCGTAGCGTACTAAAAGATTCTTCAATTGTTGTTCAATTGAAAGATCTTTTAGTACGCTCCATTTGCACCTTCTATTGTTCAACTGTCCCGTGGGGCGCGTTCTGGACGTTACACCTTACAATTCAAATTTGTAGAGTAGCACTGATGAAATGTCTTAAAGTCCCTATCACACGTCAACGTGTACGCGTTTCAAATGCATCGGATTCAAGATTCCCTTTCGCGATGCAAAAACATTGTGTAGGGTTGCTTTTGAATCGCAAAAGCAAGCGTCTGGCATTAGCGTTTAAATGCACTTGAGTACCTGAAATTGGCGATTAATCGCTTCTGCGTATATGGAATGACATTTATCGCGCTTGCGTTAACGAGTGTGAGGTTGCAATTTAGTATTCAGTTTTGCTAGGCTTTGTGATTTTAAGTGAAAATTCTAATATTTTACGAGCGCTAGCTAGGTAGAAACAAAAAATTCAATTTTCAAGGGGGGGCAAGTGCCCTCCCTTGCCCCCCCCTTTCCGGCGCCACTGCCTGTACTCTAGATTTCTCAATCGCAAGCGGACAATTCTGGGTCGTAAAAGACGTTACTTTCCCCACTTTTTCGCTTCTGCTAAACTCCCTTCCGTTGACATTATTCTGAACCAACAAATGCTGAAGTTTAACTACACTCTGCTTTCCACACTGGTCCCTAATTGAGTGGTGAACCCGTTTCTCATCACTGCTTTCGATTTTCCTGCGGAATTTGCACGAGACGACTCCTACAGACAAGAAAGCCTCATCTCTGGACTCAACATAATAGCTGTTGGTCTTTAATTGACTCGCGTCCCCTGTCTCCGCATAATATCCCGTGGGCATATTCTGAAAGACTCACGGTTTGGGCACTCAATTGCCGGTTTGACGAAAGCATCAGTTTCGCAATCTGTTGACATATATAGGAATCTTTTTATTATAAGTTTTTTTTTTTACTTCTACGCAATTTGGTATGTTTTAAAATCTGAATTACATATATAACACAGGATTTAAAGAGATTTTAACAAAATAAATAAATGAATAAATTGAAATAAGTATATTATTGAATTTTAAATTTACTTTCTTCAAATATCCACAATAATTTTAATTTTTAAAATTTTAATGTTAATAAGAAAACAAATGTATTTAATAAGCTTTAATTAAAAAAATTAAGTTGCATAAATTAAAAAATTTAAAGTTTTAAATTCCAATAATATAAATTTATTTTAACATATAATTTTAAATTAATCAAATTTTTAAAATATAAAAATTTATTTTAATTTGGTTACATTTTTATGCTAAATTATTGAAGAAATGAGGGAATGATGCTGAGTATGAAGGAATGACAAATCTTTTGATCTTTCTTTGCTGTAGATTTTTCAATTCCTACTATTAGTTCACACTCTCTCTATATATATCTTGTTCAAATTTTCAATCGCTAATAAAAGTACTTTTTATCCATCCACTCAAGTTCAAATACATTTTTTTAAACTTGTAGTGGATGACACTTGATGTTAATACAGTTTTTCAAATATTAATTCATTAATTAAATTTAATTAATTAAATTTAATTAATCAATTTTAGTTTTAGACCTAGAGCGTCTCTTGCTCTTGAATAGTAATTTCCCTCTTGTTACTGTGTAAACGGTAGCACTGTGGTATCGCGGATTTCTCCCGTCCTGTAGGTTGCGTGATCAAATCCCCAACCTGACGAACTTTTTTTCTCTCTTTCCCCCCCCTCCTAATCTCGCACAGTAGGCAAGGTTCTGGCAGGCAATCTTTTTTTGCAATTCCTACTATTAGTTCACACTCAAATTTTTTCTTTGTTGACCTAAGTAGGAATTGACTTTAAAAAATTTTTTTTTATATATTACTTGTTTTTGTTTTATTTTCAGAATTTAATTGAAAATAAGAGCATTTGAAAATCTTGCACTGAAAGCAAGAAAGTGAAAACTGTATTAACATCAAGTGTCATCCACTACAAGTTTAAAAAAAATGTATTTGAACTTGAGTGGATGAATAAAAAGTACTTTTATTAGCGATTGAAAATTTGAACAAGATATATATAGAGAGAGTGTGAACTAATAGTAGGAATTGAAAAATCTACAGCAAAGAAAGATCAAAAGATTTGTCATTCCTTCATACTCAGCATCATTCCCTCATTTCTTCAATAATTTAGCATAAAAATGTAACCAAATTAAAATAAATTTTTATATTTTAAAAATTTGATTAATTTAAAATTATATGTTAAAATAAATTTATATTATTGGAATTTAAAACTTTAAATTTTTTAATTTATGCAACTTAATTTTTTTAATTAAAGCTTATTAAATACATTTATTTTCTAATTAACATTAAAATTTAAAAAATTAAAATTATTGTGGATATTTGAAGAAAGTAAATTTAAAATTCAATAATATACTTATTTCAATTTATTCATTTATTTATTTTGTTAAAATCTCTTTAAATCCTGTGTTATATATGTAATTCAGATTTTAAAACATACCAAATTGCGTAGAAGTAAAAAAAAAAACTTATAATAAAAAGATTCCTATATATGTCAACAGATGGCGAAACTGATGCTTTCGTCAAACCGGCAATTGAGTGCCCAAACCGTGAGTCTTTCAGAATATGCATCCCGTGGTCATTATCTGAACCTCGTCTTCCCCCCTCTCTGGACACAACAATCCAGTTTTCACCTCTTGCAAATGAGCGAGCGAAAAACCCTCTATGCTCCGGGGCAAAGTGGATCCTGAACCATTAAGGCCTCCGGTTTCGGGGTTACTTTCAGGAAAACTAACTGCAAGGTCCCCTTTGTTGTTGTCGCAAACGGAAAAGTTCGCCCCTTCGACCAATGGAGATTCACTCTCCACAGGAATGATCAATTCAGCGTTTTCGCTGTTGTTACTAGTCAGATCAGTTTGATCATCTACGGTTTTGATTTTTTCGGTCAAGTCCGTAAAAGACAACTTATCGTTTCCGTCGCTAATATTAGCCGAAACGGTTTTAAAGCAACTACTATTATTTGCCTGCTCCTCACTAGAAGAAGACTTCATGTATGTTTCTCGGAACTTTTGCAAGTGCATTCTTAAAAACATCAATTCTTCCGCTTTTTGCTTCCGAACCGAATCACAAACAGAGTATTTGGACTCATATTCCAGGTCATGCTCAACTCTTTTTAACACCCACTTATAGCTTAATCTGAACGATCCGGGGTCCGATTCAAATTGCTCGAACATTTTAGAGATTACCTCTTTAAAACAAGGATCCGAGGAATTTTCTGCCCCTATCCTCAATTTTGCCAGTTCAAAATCTCTGTCCTCCTGACGTTGTTTTTCTAACAAATCATCCTAAAGTTTTTGCTCTAATTCCTCCCGAAAAGCTTCCAGACGTCCCTGAATTATTTCTTCATCAAATTCCGGGGCTTTTTTAATGAGAGAAATTAATTGAATAGATCTTTTATCTACCTGTTCAATCCCTAATTCTTGTGCGAGATGCGCCAATTCGTGGTGTTGTGCTTTATTTAAGAAAGCCATCTCAAATTTAAAAATACCCAGAAACCAAACAAAACTTGCTCTTTAACATTCACAAATTAATTTAAAAGACCGAACTGTGTTACACAACATACCCTCAAAATATACTTAATAGTAATTCGATAAAACAGGTTTTAGAAAAAACCACAAGAATAATTCAGTTAAAAATTAAAGCATAACTTTTAAACATAACTTTCAAAATAACTTTAAAACTCTTAAACTAGCAGTTAAAACACAATCAAATATCCTATTCTTAACATTTCACACAATAAAAAAAATAAAAAGAACTATCAAGTTTTAAATTTTCAAATGGCCTAAAACACTTAAACATAACTTTCAATTTTGAACTGCAATAAGTTTAGAACACAAAAAAAAACATAAAATTTCCTATCCAAAATTTTAAAAAATGGTCACTGCCTTAATGATTAGCTAAGCACTTACCCCGTTTTGTAGAACACATCAGCAGGACAGGCACCACACTTCCACGGAACCAGGAGACAGTTCTTGTAAAGTTCACAGAAAAAGTTTTTTTTTTGTTTTTTGTTGAAGAAACTTCGATGACACACAGGAACCAGGACTGGTTGCGTCCTCACACCTTTTCACGTAAGATGAAAGTCGAAGCTAATACGAAGAAACTTCGATGACACACAGGAACCAGGACTGGTTGCGTCCTCACACCTTTTCACGTAAGATGAAAGTCGAAGCTAATACGAAGAAACTTCGATGACACACAGGAACCAGGACTGGTTGCGTCCTCACACCTTTTCACGTAAGATGAAAGTCGAAGATAATACGAGAGATAAGACTCTCAAACAGGACAGCGTCCTAAACACCTATAGACAGAAGAAATTGGCGTGATTTTCTCTATCACCCGAGATAAAAAATATCGATTTCCAGAGAGGTAATACTCTCAAACGGGACAGCGTCCTAAACACCTGTAGACAGAAGAAATTGGCGTGATTTGCTCGTATCTCGCCGTGGCGCCTCCAATTACAACTCTGTAACGTCCTCGGTGGAAAATGAGACACACGAGAGACAATTCTGTAACACAGAGCTTGTATTAAACAAATAAAAATTTACAGTATGTACAAGGCAGAGAGTCTAGGCTCCTCTGCATATGAGAGGTTCTATAGGAACCAAAATATCTTTTACAAGTCTCTCAACAGAGATGTATCTCTCCACTCGTAAAATCGGGAGCCGAGAGAGGAATTTTTCAGGCACTCGGTCCGCAACGGCGCATTCCCACACCGTATTCGACGGACAAATTCGAGGCTCAACATACAGCTACCCTCTCTCCTTGCTTCCCAAAAACTCTCTCCTTTTCTTTTCAGCCAGCTGGCCGGGGGGGGGGGGGGTTGCAGGAGCGACCCACGATGGTTTCTTGGAATCGGGAAGAATTCGTAAAGAAGTGGGCTTTTGCTTGGGTGGCCCCTTTTCCCTGAAAAGGGCCAAGACGTAACACCCTGTTTCCCCCTAACACCAACTTGAGATATTCTCGAGCGTTCGCTCCTTCCTAAATATTTTATTTAGCCCGTTTTTCGAAGCTTCTGCTTCATATTTTATTTGCCTGTTATCGTCAAAGGTTTAGTTCTTCTTGAACAGCTCGTTATCGCTTTTACACCATCATTTTGGTGTTATTTTGGAAACTTTCACGCCGGCTTCTTTCGATGACTGCTTGTTGGATCTCGACAGCTGCCGTTGCGTCTTTCAAAATTCTTTGCTTCGGCATCTTAAGTTCGAAAATTGCCAATTTATGATTTATTTTATTCATTTCCGTTAAGAGTTTAAAGCGACGCTGTCGCGTCGCTAGGTACTCTTTGAAAACTAACACCTTGACCTTGACCCTAGATCTTCCTAAAAGAAATTCTGGTTCCAAATAGGCATCCTGTTTGAGAGATAAATTGAAATAAATAGAAAATACATACTTACATAATGAAATGGAGGTTTATTTATATTTGACATATGTATGGAACTTATAATCTAATAAAAATAACGCGTCTCGATTGTGCAAAATATTAAAAAATTTTCCCCCACAAAATTCCCCTAAAAACACCCCTTTTCATCTAACTTACCCCCAAGTTGGCAACACTGCTGCTGCGGTTGCGCCACTTCCGCGACATTGAACCCATCTTGTTTTGTTTTTTCAGGGAGCATTCAGAATACGAGGCGTACGAGACGCCGGAATATTTCAGATCTGACTGGTTGAATGAATTTTGTGAAAACCAAGATGACGATTACCGGTTTGTGTATATGGGGCCGAAAGGAACGTGGTAAGTTAATTGTTAATTTGCTTTTAGCTTTATTGAATTCTTTTGCCTTTTTGCGAATTGTTTATTTCTTTTAACATTATCGCCGTTTTTAATCAATTGTATCTGAGAGATGATTCGATTTTTATTTATTGCTTTGTTGGATTGTTTCGGCTGAAGACAATTTGTTAATTGCTATTAACTTTATCGCCGTTTTAAATCAGTTACGTGTGACATATGGTGCCACTTTTTAATTATTGCTTTATTTGATTCCTTCGGCTGAAGACAATTTGTTAATTTCTTCTAGCTTTGTTGCCGTTTTTAATCAGTTGTATCTGACAGATGATGCAATTTTTATTTATTGCTTTCCTGGATTCTTTCGGGTGAAGATAATTTGTTGATTTCTTTTAACTTTATTTCCGTATTTAATCAATTCCATCTAAGAGGTGTGCACTTTTTAGATTTAGGAATCTCTGTAATTTGTTGCCTTTTTGCAGCGAATAATATGCAACCGTAATCTTCTTCGGCAGTTAAAGAAAAAAAACCCTATCAGGGCACTTTAATCGTACAACTAGAATCGACGAGCATAGAACATGTTTTTTCAAAAGCTTGCCCATCAAAATATTTTTTCAAAATTCTTTTTTAACTCTGTTGAAGGAGAACCCTCTCCCTTGACGAGGTCCTTTGTAGGAATGGAGTACACGGTGGACGAATTAAGATACGATTTTTTAGTCTCAAAATTATTTATTTTACATATATTTCTACTGGGACACACCACAAATTACTGTACATCGCTTATATAATACAAATTCACATAGATCAGGGGTGGGCGAATAGCTGCCCGCGGGCCATATGCGGCCCGCTACAGATTTTTTCGTGGCCCGCCAAGACACCCAGAAAAATCCAGACAGCCAGAAAAACTGCCAATATTTTATTTAATTTATATTTATTGATTTTTATGATACAATTTATACCTTTTATGAAATGCAAAGTTGACTAATAAATGCAATAATTTTAAAAGGTCCCCCCCCCCGCTAACCTCCGCTTACACAAAGTGGCCCCCGAGCCAAAACAATTGCCCTCCCCTGACATAGATCGATAAAAATCATGTGCAAGCTACTTTCCACGGGGCGAGCTCTATTACGCATGTCATTTCACCTTGGAATGAGGCGAGAGAGTCACCCTCGAACCAGTCCTTTTCACTCCTCCCACTTCCCGTCCAGCGGGTTCATCCCCTTCCCCCCGCTCGACCACCCCCAAGCAAGCAGTTCCGGTCAGGTGGTCATCAGGAAAGAATAGGGGAGGGGGAAGAATGGAGACCATTCCTGACAAACTCCACATGAAAATCCCCGCTTAAAATTATCGGAATAAACCCATAATGTTTTTCACGCCTTTCTCCAAACATTGCAAATGTCTCGCGTGTAGCTTATGAGTCAGAAAGAAAATCTGATGTCTTTCATATTGCCATTTGGTAAAACATAAAATGTATCAATTATAATCGCCTCTTTAATTTCGATCACACTCTATCCCACGCCAACAGCCATACTTCTATCCAGTTTCCATGAATATTTTTTATCAAACTTCACGAGGATCTAGAGAGTAAAAAGCCACTTCCCCTGTAACGATGACGCATTTTCGTTCCTAACGATTTTGATGGGAAAATCGCCGCAAAACATATTCCATGTAAAAAAGAATTCACAAATTTAAAAAAAGAAATAATTATAATCCACGGAGGTGTATTGTTCTCAGAGGATTGAGCTCCTGCTTTCTTTCCATACACGCAGTGCCCGACTTTGACCCAATGGGGCCCTGGGCAAAGCCGACTTTGGGGGCCCCATCAAAGGACAGATCGGGGGGGGGGGAAACACGTGCCCTCCAGGGGCAGATTTCCACATGAACATGAGACACTCACCCAGACCCCCATAAATTGGGACCAGAAATTCAAAAGAATTTTCGATCAAGTCAAAAATTTGAAAATAATAATAATAAGTGCTAGTTAATTTACTTTTTAATGTTAATAAATAAATTCATGAAATTTTCTTTTGAAATTCAAAATAGATGACAGTCTGGAGTTATTACAAGCCTCCCCGCCAAAAAAAAATAAATAAAATAAAATAAGCCAGAAAAGCTTACAGGTGTAAGTATGCTTTCACTATAGTGGGTGCAACCTGCCCCTCCCAAGATTTTTTCTGTATCTGCCACTGTCCACCTTTACTGTATTAACCAAACACCAAAGTCCAAGTCAAGCTCATAGCCAGAATTTTTTTTTCAAAACTGATGGTAGAGGGTGCAAAGTGTAGACTGGAAGAGAGGCTTTTTTAAATATAAAAACAGAAAGCAGAAGTAACATTTCACTACACACAAATGATAAAGAAAATATTGGAAAGATCCAAATTCATGTAACGGGTAACCCTCCTACAACACGGTAGATAGGTTCCTAGAAACCGTTGTGTGAAACCGTTTTATATGAGACCCTGAGACAGTTAAAAAAGAGGGCTTATGTTCTGAAAACTTATTGAAAACAAACATCTTTTTTAAATTCCATATAAGCAACTTAATTCTTATTAAAAATATAAATGTATGTATAACACAAAACAAAAAGACACAAAAATATTATTTTCATTTAATGCGACATTAATTTAATAAATTTCTTCCTCATCACAGCTCAATACAGGCAAACGAGAACGTTTTTTCAATTGACGATATCACCTCCACTTTCAGAATCTTTTTCTTCATTTAGATTTTTTGCACCTTCTATCCTCTTTAAAAATATCTGTAATTTTGGATTGTTTGCTGGCGCTTACAAGGTCATTGCAGATTCACGATATGGAGATAGACAATTTTGCAGCTCCCTTTTGAATTTTCGGCTTCTTTCAGCGGAAGGGTCTGCATTCAGGAAAAATGATTCAAGATTTCAGATAAGCTTAAGCCTACTTGTAATTTTATAGAGTTATAAATGAATAAATTATAATTTGTTTATAAATTTTCATCTGATTGACTGACTGACGTTGTTTTTTACTCGTTGTAAAGATGTTCTCTTCTCAGCGCCAACAGAATCTTTAACGCATGACGCTCACGGATTCTATGTGAATGGGCCCTTACGGTAAAAACAGTGTCGTTGATGATGAATTAAAAGGTTTAACTCTCATTCAGAACAAAGCATACAACTAAACACGACACAAAACCATCGCTGTGGTAATTTTTTATAGTGGCGTTAACAGGAACGATTTTCCTGACAACAGAAAAGCTAAACGGTTTTCAAGTACGTGGCAGAGGGTGAACTAATGGGTAGAGTCTACGCCCACTGCTTGTGCCTGATTTTGCTTCCCTCCCTCCGATCTTCTTTCAAACAATTGTTCGAAACTTGATGTGCTATTTGAATGACGAGAAACAGCTGTCTATTATTGGATGTCAAGGTATGTCACATGATAACACCAGTCCATCATTCTCTGATAAAATACCGATTATTTCACTCTTTATTTCTTGCTTATCTCCAAAGAAGAGTATTTAAGAAGCTCGTTTTCGGATCTATTAACTTCAACCGACCATCACAGAAGAAAAAGCTCCGGACAATACTCTGCGGTCCGTAATCCGCATCAAGAAATTCACAAGTTTTATGGCATATAGCACGTGGGTTATAGGCAGGAAATTGCAGTCGTATTAATCTTCCATCTTCTCTCTTGCAGCTGTCATAGTTGTTGATTACTCTTTATTTCGCAACTGTCTTTACAGGACGCCCCTCCATTCGGACGTGTTCGGATCGTACAGTTGGTCTGTGAACATCTGCGGGCGTAAAAAATGGCTTCTCTTCCCTCCTGGCCATGAAAATTTCCTCAGAGATGAGCGGAAGCAAGTGCGATACATGGTGGACGAAAACTATCTGGACGAGAACGGCATTTTTTACCTCAAAATCATCCAAGAAGCGGGTGAAATGATTTACGTTCCCAGCGGATGGTACCATCAAGTTTGGAACTTGGTAGGTTATGGAATGTTTATCAATTTGAAAGCTTTGTGACATTTTTTTTTCTTTGCTGAGAAAGACCACATAAGCAAATCTGCAAGTAGATTAAAAATAAAATATAATCTGTAGGGAATATAATCTGAATTCCCATCCGGTTCGATGCGGTTTAGCTTATGAGGTAGAATTTATATCAGGGGTAGCCAAGATAAACAGTGTTCGGGGCCATCTGGCAATGTATACATATTTAGAAGAGCCAAACAGAGAAATAAGCAGAAAATATACAGGGACAGACAGAAAATAAACAGGGTCATCGAAAAAGGAAAAAGGTTGGACACATTTCGAAAGCTCATAATTCTAAAAGAAATTGAGCAGACGCAATAATATTTTTTTCAAACAACTTGGCAAGTGTCCAAGATTTCTAAATGTAACTGGTACGCAACCGTGACGTTGAACGTTGCGCAGAAGCGATGGGAGGTGGAAGAGGTCTTCGTTCGGCTTTCCGTCAGTGCGATGGCGACCGTTCAGGAGAAAACTCGAGCGGTGGTTGTTTGCGATAAACACGACGGTAATTTCTCTGAACTGTTTTAACAGATGTGTACTCCGCTAACCACAACACACATTGAGCTTTCTCCTGAACGGTCGCCATTGCACAGACAGAAAGCCGAACGAAGACCTCTTCCACCTCGCATCGCTTCTGCGCAACGTTCAACGTCACGGTTGAGTACCAGTTACATTTAGAAATCTTCGACACTTGCCAAGTTGTTTGAAAAGAATATTATTGCGTTTGCTCAATTTCTATTAGAATTATGAGCTTTCGAAATGTGCCCAACCTTTTTCGACCCTGTATTTGGTATGAAATACATTTTAAGCGTTCTTTTTCTAACGTTTTTGTGAAATGTATCATTCTGTTAGAATAATTAATATTTCTAAACTGTTCAGTAGTTTTAATAGCCTAAGTAGTTATTTTTCTCTTTCAATTGTTTATTCCAATTTACTGAGTGACTGCAGTGCGTAGTCATTCAGTTAAATGTTGACTCATCAACATGTTTATTTTTTTTCAACCTAAGTGCAGAATTAAAGGATTCACAGCTATAAGTTGTACCAAAAATGGTGGTTATTCAACATGCCTCGCATTTTAATGTCGGGTATTTTGGTTCACTTCTTAAATTCTCGCGGAGAGCCGCAAAGAAAGTGACAGAGGGCTCTGCATTTTAACCAGCCCTCATCTGTAAACCTGCATAGATCGATAAGGTGTGTACAGTCGATCCCACACCGCGGATATATACTGGCCGATTCTTAACGAGAGAGTCCGCGCCATTAACGAGCCAAAATTGTGGCAACCTTACCAGTAATACAATTAATAACCGGAACACAGAGCTTCTTAAAGCGACGACAGAAGAAAAAAATACGAATGGTTATCGTACTTTGCAGTGATTGTAATCAGTCATATTGGATTAACGAATAAAGACGCACGATTAAAAAAAAGAAATTGGATGTTCTAAACAAACTTAGCTACCTATACTTATTCCTCACTAGTCAAAGATGTTTCTGTTGTCTTTATTTACAGCCTAGAGAAATATTTACTCGTAAATACGTCTTTTAATATTCTAGTTTCTAGTGCCCGGAGCAACCTAGTGGTTGGCGCTTTGGCGCACCCAGGGAAAGGGTGCGCCAATGCGCCAACAGCAAGGGGCCCTGGAAGAGCCCCTTGCCCCCCTCAAGAAATTGAATTATGAATATTGATTTTACATTATAAATATTTTTATCCCTTCATCTCGGCCCTCCCCCCAAGAAAAAATCCTGGGTGCGCCACTGGGTTGGCCACTGGGTATTCGGTAATGAGGGTGCTCGGATCGAGTTCCGAAACGCGCCACTGAATTCCCCCGTGTACTATATATATATCTTTATATATAAAAGGCAAAGTCTGTGTGTGTGTGACCGAGTTTTTGTCTGCTCGCGGCGCAGCGCAAAGACGGTAGGTCGGACAGTCTTGAGATTCGACACGAAGATGCCTTCCGAGGTCTCATTATGCACCTCGAAGCCCTTTTTTCGATTTTTTAATTAGATTTTCCGTAATTAAATATTTAGTCGCGATTTGGAGCTCCCGGACGAGTAAAAGCTCCGTAAATCCTAACGTATCCGTCCGAGAATTTTTTTTTTCGGACGAGCCTATACGGGAAAGATGACACTATACGGAAATCACAATTAAAATTGTCTGTCTTAATTTATCGATTAATTGTGATTTTTTTTCGATCACCTGTACGCACCCGTTTTTCGGAAAAAAACGCGATTTTGTCCGTGACCCTTTTTTCCAAATTGTCGAATCGATACGTAAATATCGTTACATTTTTACGAATTTTTTATCTCAGAGACCCTAGACATCACAGTTTCGAAAGCCAGAACCAAAATTAATTTACAAATTGTAGTTATTTTTTAATAATTTATTTTATGATTCGGAAACTCCTTCGAGAAATCTCATTTTGGAGATTTCGTTCTTCATTTCCGGACGAAGGTACAGATGGTGAAAACAGGAGAATAACCAGTTTTTCGGCGTAATGCACGTGATGTGTTGGGGCGTTTGTTTTCTATGAGGGATTGAGTGGTTAAAGGAAATCGATTACTATTGCAGTGATAATCGATTAAAAAATCACATTTAGTAATGCCGTAATTTTTTTGGCCAGCACTTAGTTAATATCATATAATTTGTGGTGTATTTGTGGAAAAAATCTATGAAGATTTCAAAGAATTTCAGCATGTGGAGGATGTGATATATTCGCTTTCAAGGAAATCGATTACTATTGCAGTGATATTCGATTAGTAATCCTATGTCAAAAATTTTGCCAAAATGTGCCAGAAAGGATTAAATAATGTATCGTGGTGAGGAAAAGGATGACAGCGACGCCCATTAACAAAGGGTTAAGGCTACTAAAAAATTGGTAATTACATTACCCGAGCAACGCCGGGACGGGTACAGCTAGTATCTTTATATATAAAAGGCAAAGTCTGTGTGTGTGTGACCGAGTTTTTGTCTGCTCGCGGCGCAGCGCAAAGACGGTAGGTCGGACAGTCTTGAGATTCGACACGAAGATGCCTCCCGAGGTCTCATTATGCACCTCGAAGCCCTTTTTTCGATTTTTTAATTAGATTTTCCGTAATTAAATATTTAGTCGCGATTTGGAGCTCCCGGACGAGTAAAAGCTCCGTAAATCCTAACGTATCCGTCCAAAAATTTTTTTTTCGGACGAGCCTATACGGGAAAGATGACACTATACGGAAATCACAATTAAAATTATCTGTCTTAATTTATCGATTAATTGTGATTTTTTTTCGATCGCCTGTACGCACCCTTTTTCTGAAAAAAACGCGATTTTGTCCGTGACCCTTTTTTCCAAATTGTCGAATCGATACGTAAATGTCGTTACATTTTTACGAAATTTTTATCTCAGAGACCCTAGACATCACAGTTTCGAAAGCCAGAACCAAAATTAATTTACAAATTGTAGTTATTTTTTAATAATTTATTTTATGATTCGGAAACTCTTGCGAGAAATCTCATTTTGGAGATTTCGTTCTTCATTTCCGGACGAAGGTAAAATAGGAGAAAAACCAGTTTTTCAACGTTATGCACGTGATGTGTTGGGGCGTTTGTTTTCTATGAGGGATTCGGTGGTTAAAGGAAATCGATTACTATTGCAGTGATAATCGATTAAAAAATCACATTTAGTAATGCCGTAATTTTTTTGGCCAACACTTAGTTAATATCATATAATTTGTGGTGTGTTTGTGGAAAAAATCTATGAAGATTTCAAAGAATTTCAGCATGTGGAGGATGTGATATATTCGCTTTCAAGGAAATCGATTACTATTGCAGTGATATTCGATTAGTAATCCTATGTCAAAAATTTTGCCAAAATGTGCCAGAAAGGATTAAATTTATATGGGTAAAATAATGTATCGTGGTGAGGAAAAGGATGACAGCGACGCCCATTAACAAAGGGTTAAGGCTACTAAAAAATTGGTAATTACATTACCCGAGCAACGCCGGGACGGGTACAGCTAGTATATTGTAACGTCCTCGGTGGAAAAAAAAGACACACGAGAGACAATTTTGTAACACAGAGCTTGTATTAAATAAAAAACTGTACACTATGTACAAAACAGAGAGTCTAGGCTCCTCTGCATATGCGAGGATCTATAGGAACCACAATATCTCCTACAAGTTTCTCAACAGAGATGTATCTCTCCACAGGAATGATCGGGAGTCGAGAGAGGAAATTTTCAGGCACTCGGTCCGCAACGGCGCATTCCCGCACCGTATTCGACGGACAAATTCGAGGCTCAATATACAGCCACCTTCTCTCCTTGCTTCCCAAAATCCTCTGCGTCTCCTTTTTAGCCAGTTGGCCGGCGTGAGGGGGTTTGCAGAAGCCACCCCCGATCGTTTCTTGGAAACGGGAAGAATTCGCAAAGGGATGGGCTTTGCTTGGGTGGCCTTTTTCCCCCGAAAAGGGCCAAGACGTAACAGTCTTTCCTTCCCCCTCCAATAAGTTTTCTTGCAGGGCTGGAAGAAAACTCGCTCACAAACACAAGTGCGAATGAAGATATTCACGGTAAAAGCACTTAGCATTAAACATAAGGCAAGTGACCCACTAAAACATAATGGTACTAGTACTTTTACCATGCGAAACACATTATTAAGAAATTAAAAAATATATATTTATACACTCCACTTAACCTACAATTAACTTACTCCACTCTCTCTATATATATATTCAAGAACAATTTTTTTCTCTTTTAAACATAAAAAAAACACAGTACACATTATTATTACAATTAATTCCTAAATTAATTTGTACATTAATAGGCATAAATTTTAGCGCGTCGATTGCCATTGACATGAACCTAATAAACTGCCGACCGGCTCAGACTGTCCGCGTTTGAAGGACCACATAAATGGATTGTGGGCTGTCACGATTGTAAGTTTTTGCCTATCTAGAAAATAATATAACCCTTTCAAGGCAACAAATAACACGGCAACCGCTTTTCCCGTAATGCCATAAAGGTTACGAACATCGTACAACCCTTGGTTCAGCCTGGAATACTCTACTGGCTCTAAAATTCCACTTGATAAATTTTTCCCTTTAGGTGCCTGATAATCCAAAATTCTATTCTTTTTAACCAGACCAAACTGCCAAAAATTTAAATTTCTCCTACTACCAGGGACCATTAATCGGTTTCGCAATTTTCCCGGAGGCACAAACCATTTCATTTCTGGAACCTTACATCGTGTCAGACTCCCTTTCAATATTCCCCTTTCTACAATGTACCTCCGTAATCCAACGGAATAATTTCGTGGTTTATCCTTCCCGCAGCTTTTCTCCGCAAACTTTAAATTTCTGACACTACAGGGGCTCACCATTCGGCTCCGTAACTTTCCCGGTGGTACAATCCACTTCTTAGTTATGCCCGTGAGTCGTTTTCGACTCCTCAGTAGACATCCCTTTTTCCCAGCGTACATATTCGTTAAGGCACGAGTCGGGAAACCCTTCTCTTTAAGCACCTGTACTCTAGATTTCTCAATCGTAAGCAGGCAATTCTGGGTCGTAAAAGACGTTACTTTCCCCACTTTTTCGCTTCTGCTAAACTCCCTTTCGTTTACATTATTCTGAACCAACAAATGCTGAAGTTTAACTACACTCTGCTTTCCACACTGGACCCTAATTGAGTGGGGAACCCGTTTCTCATCACTGCTTTCGATTTTCCTGCGGAGTTTGCACGAGACGACTTCTACAGATAAGAAAACCTCATCCCCAGACTCAACACAATAGCCGTTGGTCTTTAATTGACTCGCGTCCCCTGTCTCCGCACAATATCCCGTGGTCATTATCTGACCCTCGTTTTCCCCCCTCTCTGGACACAACAATCCAGTTTTCACCTCTTGCAAATGAGCGAGCGAAAAACCCTCTATGCTCCGAGGCAAAGTGGATCCTGAACCATTAAGGCCTCCGGTTTCGGGGTTACTTTCAGGAAAACTAACCGCAAGGTCTCCCTTGTTGTTGTCGCAAACGGAAAAGTTCGCCCCTTCGTCCAATGGAGATTCACTCTCCACAGGAATGATCAATTCAACGTTTTCGCTGTTGTTACTAGTCAGATCAGTTTGATCATCTACGGTTTTGATTTTTTCGGTCAAGTCCGTAAAAGACAACTTATCGTTTCCGCCGCTAATACTAGCCGAAACAGTATCCAAGCAACTACTATTAATCGCCTGCTCCTCACTAGGAGAAGATTCCATGTGTGCTTTCCTGAACTTCCTCAAGTGCATTCTTAAAAACATCAATTCTTCCGCTTTTTGCTTCCGAACCGAATCACAAACAGAGTATTTGGACTCATATTCCAGGTCATGCTCAACTCTTTTTAGCACCCACTTATAGCTTAATCTGAACGATCCGGGGTCCGATTCAAATTGCTCAAACATTTTAGAGATTACCTCTTTAAAACTAGGCTCCGAGGAATTTTCTACCCCTATCCTCAATTTTGCCAGTTCAAAATCTCTGTCCTCCTGACGTTGTTTTTCTAACAATTCCTCCTGACGTTTTTGCTCTAATTGGTCCCGAAAAGCTTCCAGACGTCCCTGAATTATTTCTTCATCAAATTCGGGGCTTTTTTTAATGAGGGAAATTAATTGAATAGATCTTTTATTTTCCGATTCAATCCCTAATTCTTGCGCGAGATGCGCCAATTCGTGGTGCCGTGCTTTATTTAAGAAAGCCATCTCAAATTTAAAAATACCCAGAAACCAAACAAAACTTGCTCTTTAACATTCACAAATTAATTTAAAAGACCGAACTGTGTTACACAACATACAGTCAAAATATACCTAATAGTAATTCGATAAAACAGAGTTTAGAAAAAACCACAAGAATAATTCAGTTTAAAATTAAAGCATAACTTTTAAACATAACTTTCAAAATAACTTTAACTAGCTGCTAAAACACAATCAAATATCCTATTCTTAACATTTCACACAATAAAAAAAATAAAAAGAACTATCAAGTTTTAAATTTTCAAATGGTCTAAAACACTTAAACATAACTTTCAATTTTGAATTGCAATAAGTTTAGAACACAAACAAAAAACACATAAAATTTCCTATCCAAAATTTTAAAAAAAATGGTCACTGCCTTAATGATTAGCTAAGCACTTACCCCGTTTTGCAGAACACATCAGCAGGACAGGCACCACACTTCTACTGAACAAGGAGACAGTTCTTGTAAATTCAAATAGCACCAAATTTTTTTTTTTTTTTACACGTTCACGGCACGCACAGTTTTTTTCTTTGTTGTTGAAGATACTTCGATGATACACAGGAACTTGATACACAGATGGAAGTCGAAGAGTCGAAGATAGCACGAGAGATAAGACTCTCAAACAGGACAGCGTCCTAAATACGTTCGGACTGAACACAAAATGATATCTTGGCGTGATTTGCACGTATCTCGCCGGTGCGCCTCCAATTATAACTCTGTAACGTCCTCGGTGGAAAAAAAAGACACACGAGAGACAATTTTGTAACACAGAGCTTGTATTAAATAAAAAACTGTACACTATGTACAAAACAGAGAGTCTAGGCTCCTCTGCATATGCGAGGATCTATAGGAACCACAATATCTCCTACAAGTTTCTCAACAGAGATGTATCTCTCCACAGGAATGATCGGGAGTCGAGAGAGGAAATTTTCAGGCACTCGGTCCGCAACGGCGCATTCCCGCACCGTATTCGACGGACAAATTCGAGGCTCAATATACAGCCACCTTCTCTCCTTGCTTCCCAAAATCCTCTGCGTCTCCTTTTTAGCCAGTTGGCCGGCGTGAGGGGGTTTGCAGAAGCCACCCCCGATCGTTTCTTGGAAACGGGAAGAATTCGCAAAGGGATGGGCTTTGCTTGGGTGGCCTTTTTCCCCCGAAAAGGGCCAAGACGTAACAATATATATATATATATATATATATATATATATATATATATATATACTATCTACCAGTAAGCATTTGGGCACCTGTGATAGAAAAGAAAAGCAAACTTTATTCATATTCACGCCCATACCAGACATTCTATGCCTGGTATGGGCGCGTTAAGTCTGTTTGAAAATACCTTGTACTAGCCGCTGTGCGACCAGCATGGTCGCTTTTAGTTTTATATTTTCTTTTGAAAAACAACTCAACTGAAAGTAACAAATGTAAGGAATGTTACCATTATCTATCATCAAAACTATACGTTGTTAAGGGGTATTCTCTATTAAGCTGATTCTAAAACATCGTGACTAAAAAATGTAAATTTCCATTACTTCAGAACAGAGTTAAAGATAAGACTGAGAAACCCAACACCAATGATTTTAAAAATTACATCCTTCTCTGTGTGTACTATTTTTCAAAATTAAGATATCTACATTTTATCATTAAGTCAAATAAGAAACTGTTGGGGAAAAATTTTTTCACTTAAAAAAATGGAGTAAAAATTACTAAAGTACTAAATGGAGTAAAAGTACTAAAATATAGTGTGGATTACATCACTCTCTGTATGTACTATTGTTCACAATTAATTTATCTTCACTTAATCATATCAAATAATAAATTGTTGGGAAATTTTTTTCACTTATAAAAATGGAGTAAAATTTCATCACGTACTGAAAACAGCGTAGAAAATTACCTGCTCTCGGTTACTATTCCGGCGACGGTTAAGTCTAACCTCACGAACATTTATGCTCTCTCTTAATGAATTATTTCTTCTTCGTTTTCTTTCTTGAGACTGTTCCCAAATTTCACTTGATCGTGCAGGTTGCTTTCGAGCATTTCTGATTTCAGAGCGTAAATCCATGTTGACACGCGGTTGCAAATTGCGGACGGCCGATAATGTTTACATCTGGTAGTTGCAGCCGTTGCCTTTCGGAGTATAGAACTATCGTCGATTTTTGTGCCGCATACCTACGCGTTTTATATATATAGATTACCTGTCCCTTGATTTTAACGAAATTATTCTATTCTGTTCATACTCATTTCTGTGGCGCACCAAACCAGTATTGTGTGTCCTAGCTTCCTGCAGATATAAATGGTTGAGGTATTAGAACTGAAATTAAATCCTTTTTTCAGGAAGATACTATTTCAATCAATCACAACTGGTTCAACGGCTGCAATATCCAACACGTGTGGAAGTGTTTATACGAAGCTGCCGTAGATGTAGAACATGAGATAGCCGACTGCAAAGAATTCGAAGGTTGGGAAGATCAGTTGCAAGTAAGTACAACTCCAGGTGTATCCTACTAGAGAATTTATTTTTAGCAGCTTGAATTTATTATAATTTTCTTTAATTTCAGATTATTTTGAAGGTTCACCATGGAATGAATTACGCCGACTTTCTCCAAATTTTACAATTTATCGTGGAATCTAGAACTGGGCAAATCAAACTGCAGAACCCGTCCAACATTAACTGGCATTTTGTGTTCGATTTACTTTCAACCAAAGAATTGTGTTCTGTAGTTTTAAGCTTTAAAATTCCAGATTCATTTCGAGATAGCATAAAACATCTCTATTCACAAATAACAAATTTTCTTTCTGATATCGATAGTGTTAAGAATTTGGTTTTAGAAGAAAATGTAAGTTCATGAAACATCAGCCATTATTTTAAAGAAGTATTAATACATCCAGTCATAAGAAGACAAGTTTTGTTATTTATTGGTTTCTAGCAGTATGAACGGTCCTTGTGCAAAATTGTTTTAGATTGTTTAAAAGTTTTGTGCATCAGAAATAGGTAAATATACAAGCTCATTATTTCGTGTTGCAGAGTCCTACTTTAAAATTCCAGCACATTTCTATCTGAATTTTCTTTTCTACTACTAGTAATAGTTTGCCGTACCCTATACGAGATGTTTATATGTTTTATCAGCCAAAGTTTGTGATATTTTACTGTTAACTATTGTATTTTCCTTAACATTATAAACCCTTTTTTATGTACTATTAGTGTTAATAAATTGTTCTTAATATATATTATTATATTATATTAATGATTGGAGTTAACCCCTCTGTCTGTCAAATAATAAAAAATATAATTTATTTTCCCTTTGTTTATTTGTTGAACAGAAAAGTAATTCCTGAAGTCCACAGATCGAATAATTACGAACTGGAAAATCAAATTTATATATGTTGTTGTGTCATGTCTCCTGGCTAGAAGTTCCAGACCAGGTCCTTATAGGCTTCGGGCTGAAGTGTGCGGCTCCGGTTGGTATAGCAAAAGGGTCGGAGTCCGTCTTAGCTAGTGGCCACCTCAATTTTGACCGAGCACCCCAAGGGGTGACATCTGGGTGGGAGCGTACCCTCTCCCATCCTCTCTGACCTTGATAAAGGGACTTTCCGGTCTACGGATTTAACGAGCCCTGTAGCGTTATACAAGTATGGGGCTATTTTCACAAGACCCCACAGGGTGCACGGACCAGCTGCATATTTTTCGAGGATTCTAATTCAAGTTCCCGCCGAAATATTGAACACGTGGGGGATTAAAAACTATCACATGCGAATTCTAACATTCCTGGTTTCTGCGGGCTAATCCCACAAGTTTTTACCGACTGATCTGGGATCAGCCGCTATTCCCCTCGTAAAGGTATCTCTTTAGGCCTTTTTCACACGAGGCACATTCGATGATTCAACTGATTTGCCTTGTTTATTTTCATGTAATTGACTGCCGTGTGAGGTTCTTTTCACACGATGCACCTCGCGCGCCCAATTCAAGGCGAAACCTTCTCTTCTTGGGTTGTGGCAACGCTTCGTCAGCAAGTAGACGTCACGCAGGCGAAAAATGAGGTGGAAGAAAACAGTTTACTACATTAAATGTGTATATAGTCTATCCATAGGTTATACTTTAATCTACACCTAAAATAATTACAATATTTCCCATAAAAATATTTTTTCAGGCAAATGTATTATCTCTCTATTCTAAAAAAAAGTAACTGGCGCCGCCGCCGCTGTCAAAAGCTTGTCACGCTATCTCCTCCGAAACCGCTGGGGGTATGGGGTCGAGACTAATACCAATAGATGCAGAAAAATGCGGGGAAGAACGTAAGACCTGTCTCATCTTCGTCGGACTTTAATTTTTTTTTTTTTTTATGTTTTGTGGAAAAATATTGACTTTTTCATGTTCAGATTACTATAACTCGCCAAAAATTAATCGTAGAATTTTGATCTTTTTACAATCTAAGACTACAGACATTTCTCCTTCAAACAAGACCTTATTTATTTAAAAATAATTTAAAACAGACTAATATTTTCATCAAAATATTAAACCCTTTTTTTCGAGAAATATCGTCACATATGTGGATGTAATATCGATGCTCCTCGAGTTTTTATCTTACAAAGAAAATATTTACATCATCTGGAAGATGAAAGCTTTCTTATTCATATAAACCTCATTTCAAGTCTCTATCTTAAAATTTCGATTTTTAATTGAATTTTAAAGCTGAAACAGTGATTCAACAGTGATTCCCCTTCGCATAAGGGCGACTG
Source organism: Dolomedes plantarius (assembly GCA_907164885.2). NCBI lineage: Eukaryota > Metazoa > Arthropoda > Arachnida > Araneae > Dolomedidae > Dolomedes > Dolomedes plantarius. The sequence continues at coordinate 10,260,659 of OU015502.1, forward strand.
ACAACAGTAAATGGCTGTTACATTGCCCGAAAATCACCCCTATGTATCTCGCTATGAGCCATAACAGAGGAGCGAGCCTAGGAGCAAAGCCCCTAGTACTGTACAAAAAATATCAAAATTTTAAAAAAATGCCGTAAAAAAATTAGTGATATGTACTTAACTAAATTTAGGTAGAAATTGTATAAACATACAAGATATACATATATACAAAATTTTAGAAATTTGGGACGATTAGTTTTGAAGAAATAGTGCGCACAAGTTTCAAAATAACAGTGTTTTGAAAAAGCCATTTAAGGTTTAAATTTTCTATAAATTACTATTTGCTTTATTCATTTGGCCATAAAATCAGTTGTAATTGTATCATCGACTTCATATTTTTCATAAGATACCTTATATTCCATTCTTCAAAATTAAATCATAGTAAAAAAATTGAGTTTTTTTTTTAAGTTTTAAGGTGATTTCCCCCCTTAAATTTTTAAATTTCAAAAACTTTAAACTTAAATATTATATCTTTCTTCTACCAATGCTTTTCTTTTACACCAATTTTATAACACAATATTGGTCTTTGATTTATAATGATGTAGGGCAGCGCTGTCCAACTGGCGGCCCACGGGCCGCATCCGGCCCGCGAAGCTTTTTTTTACGGCCCGCGAGTTACAGTAAACTTTACATCAAATTTTAAATAAATATGTGTATACATTTAAAATATAAAATAAAAAAAATATATGAGATTTTTAGATAATAGTTATAATTCAACCGTCTACAATAAGAATTATAAAAATGCTAATGATGAATAAATATGGTTGTTTTATGGTCATTCGATAAAATTAATCCACGCTCTATGCAAGTGTATCTGTTTACGCGCTCTCTACCACCACCAAGTCGCTCGCTTCTTCTTTGCTCATTGTCCGTCTCGAGTTTACGTGGTGGCAGAAGGACAGTGACGTAGCGAGTATATTTGGCGCCCGGGGCACGATACCTTTTTGGCACCCCCCCCCCCGAAAAACATATAGTAATATTATATATAGAATTAGTGAAAAGGACCATTTGGCGCCTCTTTACGAGTGTCGCCCGGGGCATGATAGACCCCCTTGCCCCCCTCTCGCTACGCCGCTGCAGAAGGAGCGGTGGGGATTGTGCATTCTGGTATCACTGTTGCCGAGAGCCGCTTATCTTGTCCAACAGTAGTTAACGGACTTTTTATGTTTACATCTACCGTGGGTTATTTGCCATTCTGTGAAATGCAATAAAACACAATTGACTGAATTTCATATTTATTCGTTAATTGAAACAATCCTTAATTATTAGTGCTTCTAAGAAAAGAAAGATTGATACTCAAAATCGAGAATTTCAAGAACGATGGGAGGTTGATGATTTATTTATTCTTAACAAGGGCAAGCCACAGAGTTTGGAATGTTTACAGACTAGCTGTGTGCAAAGAATACAACTTAAAGCGCCATTACCAATCAATGCATGAAAAAAAGTATTATTCGTGCACGGGAGTCTCGAGAATAACATTAGTAAAGAAATTGAAAAAACAGCAGAACTATCAAACGAATTATTTTACCCAAGTAACAAATTCTCAAGAAGCATCAGTAGCTGCATCGTTTGAAGTTTGCTTAGAAATTGCAAAAGCAAAAAAACCTTTTTCGGATGGAGAATTAATTAAAAAATGTGCCATAAAAATGGCTCAAGCTTTTAATAATAACGAAACGGTAAAAAAATTTCAAACAGTTTCTCTTTCTCATCAAACTGTAAGCCGACGTGTAAACGAGATCAGTATACATGTCACTAATAAATTACAAAACCTAATCAATAATTGCTGCTATTTTTCCGTAGCATTGGACGAAAGTCCAGACATTTCCGACACAAGTCAAATGCTTATTTTTATAAGAACCGTAAATGAAAACTATGATTATTCAGAAGAACTTTTAAAATTACGATCATTACACGGAACAACAAAAGGTGACGATATTTATAACGAATTAAAATGTGCAATAGCTCCGTATGGCGGATTTGACAAGTGCACCGCTATTGTAACTGACGGCGCCAGAACTATGACGGGCAAAAATATTGGGCTCGCAGGACTCTTACAAAAAGAAGGAATAAATTGTCGAATGTTCCATTGTATTGTGCATCAGGAGACATTATGTGGTCTTTCACTAAAACTAAAAGACGTAATGGACAAGGTTTGCAAAATAACAGATTTAATTCGTGGCGGAAGTCGTTCTCATACACATCGAAAATTTAAAACTTTTTTGGACGAACTGCAAGCTGAGTATGGTGATTTGCTTTTACATAGTAATATTCGCTGGTTAAGTGCGGGAAAATGCCTGAAGAGATTTTTTTACACTTCGAAAAGAAATTCATCTTTTTTTAACGGAAGTTGGCATCGATGAAGATTTGGCAGCAAATTTAGGTGATAAAAATTTTCTTTGTTCACTTGCTTTCCTAACAGACATTACAAATTATTTAAATATTTTGAATAAATGCTTGCAAGGAAAAGATCAAGATGTGTGTTGTCTTTATAAACATGTAACAGAATTCAGAAATAAATTAAAATTGTGGAAGTTAAATTTGCAGGAAAATAATTTATTTCATTTTGAATGTTGCAAAGAGATGTATGAAGAAATGAAGGCCTGTAACATAGAAGTGAATTTTGACATTTTTTTAACTAAATTAGATATGCTTATTGAAGATTTTAATAGAAGATTTTCTCAATTTGAAGATTTAAAGATGAGTATTAATTTATTCAGTGATCCATTCAATATCGATATTACCTCCGTTGAACCTAAATATCAAATGGAATTATGCGACCTTCAGGCTGACCCATTCATTGTATCTAGTGGAGCAACTGGAATACAAGTGTTCAAACATTTGGATAAAAAAAAATATCCAAAAATGAGAGATTTTGGACTTCAAATCATTTCTATGTTCGGAAGTACATATATCTGCGAGCGTGCATTCTCTGACATGAAATATATAAAATCAAAATTTAGAAACAGCTTGAAAGACTCCACTCTTGAAAATATAATTAGAGTTGCCACAACAAATATTGATATGGACATAAAAGAAATTGTTGCTCAACAACTACGGCCCCAATGCTCCCATTAAATAGCTTAGGCTTAATAATATTCTAATTTTATTGTGTTTTTATTATTTCTTGTTATGTATTATTTTTAAGAATAACATTGTTTTGTCCGTTACTATGTGATATTTCACTTTAACAATAAATATAACGCAATATTTATTATGCAAAAATATAAACTTTACTGTCGAAAAAATGTTATTATCTTTGACTTTATTTTTTTCGTATAAATAAAATAACTTTTGAGTTGACATGAACTGACTTTTCATTTACCTATCCTTTTCGGCCCGCGAAATATTTGCTAAAGAAAAAAATGGCCCGCTGGCTAAGAGAAGTTGGACAGCGCTGATGTAGGGGAATATAGAATTAAGAAAGCATCATAACATGGCACTCAGGTTTTTACTTACAAAAATACAAAATGTATTGTTTTTATATTTGCTCTACTTAAGGGGGGGGGGGCTGCTAATTTTTTTAATCACATTTCTTTTATTTGTAGGACCATTATGCCTCAATCATACTTTTTTTAAAAAATTTATAATAATAAAATTGCTCATCTGAAAGGGTTAATGCAAAAACCTCCCTCATATGAAAACTATTCAAATTGTAGGCATAAAGCGATGTTCACATTTGCAAATCTAGATAAATTTAATTAAATAATGAGTAAATTCGCGCAATTTGGTGCTCCCATATATGTTTTTAAGTGTAACAGTCATAACCTGTACTAATCGATGTAATGCTGTTTGATAAGTAAGAGAGTGACGTATGTCACCATAAGTAACATCAAATAAACAACCAATGATAAAGAATATATTTCGTTGAAATAAACAAATAAATATTTCTGTTCATTTTTTTAATGATAATGCGGTTTCTAAAGAAATTTTTTAAAAATTTCTAAAAAAGTTAAAAAATGTGTTTTAATTTTGGAGTTTTTAACCGCCATTAACAAAATAACAAATGAACTTTTAAATTTGAATGGTACCGACTACTTTAATGAGCAGGCATCTGTATTTATTTATATCGATATTTGCTTAATATACATAGTTTGATAGTAATAAAAATTAAAACCTTCTAATGTTTCTATGGAAACAACCTATGGGGGGCACCAATGGTTTCTATGGGGCAACCTATGGTTTCTATGGGGGCACCAAACTGCGAAAATCATCCAAATAATTAATTAAATAATTCTAATAATTTGAATGAAATGATCTTACCGATTGCACCTTGTTGGCGAGGATCCCTGCTGTTGAATTCGGGATAAAATTTGAGTGCCAATTCCCTCCAAGCTTCACCCCTTTTAATTATATCACACCTTATGTCCCATATCGCGGGACTTATAATACGAATTTATTCGATGAATTGTTCCCATAGGCATAGCGTCGGGGGGGGGGGGGCACATGCCCCCCCAACTTAACTTGAAATAAATTAAAACGTTAATAGAATTACAGTTAAAATCGGAAAATTGCAGAAAACTTTTAAGAAAGTCGGTTTTTTCCCGCTTTTTCAAACTGTGAGACTGAAGATTCCTATCATATATTTAGCCTTAATATAGTTTTTAACAATGATATGATCCATAACAAAATTTCGATGCTATATGTTTTCCTTATTTTATTTATATTATATTTATTTTTCTCATTGTATAACTTTTGAATACTACTCAAACATCAATTCTATTGTTATTCAATTTAAAAAATAATAATAATATTTGATATTTTAAGGACCGTCCGGCAGTAAATGCGCTGAGGAGGACTCTAACTGAATTCAATTCGTCCCCCCCCCCAAAAAAAAAAAAAAAAAAAGAAAAAGTTAGAAGCACGCTACGCCTATGATTGTTCCACATTCGAACTTGCAATTACAACGCTTTCCATACAGAACTGAGTTGATGCAAACTAGGCGGCTGGTGTGAAGAGCGTACCTTCAGCAATGTCTTTTGTGTTGAGTCAACCTATCGGGATGAGAACGTTATCGGCACATGTGCCAGCTGGCAAACCGTCTGCGTCGCGATTTCGCAGCGTGTGAAAGGATTCAGGCGATTCCCATACATTTGCTATGGTGGCTACACTCCTTGACAGCCGCCCGGAAATCAGTTTAATCAACTATGTGCCTCGTCTGAAAAGGGCCTTAGGCTCGTTATTCAGGGTATGCTGACGTTAGAGAAGCAATACTTCCCCATAAACGTGCCACCAGGATCCACGACTGTCATCCGGATTAATCCCATGGTCCCCGCACATCTTCTAGGAAGAAGGAGCTCCCGACAAAGGGACCGCAGCGAAATATAGCCAGAGACTTGGTGTTTTTTAGAGAGATCCCCATGTAACAGCGAGAGGAGGCGGTCGTGTTTCTTTTAAGCTCCTGTGGGAGGCTAACCGGGTCTCGGAGCGTACTGTTAAATCACTCTACACTTAAGTTAAAATTCATTTGATTCTGTTGTACTGTTATTTCTGTTTGATTCTGTTAATTTGTTTTGTTTCATCAAATTTTTGTTAAGTTTTTATTTAAGCTTTGGCCTTATCATTCACAACGCGGACTATGTTTTTCTTGGTCACGATTTTATTAATTTTATAAAGGCCTCAGAGAAAAGCCTACTACGACGCCACTGCCCATATCCGGCCTAGACACGGAAGTATTTTATGGCGCGCGCCGGGATTCGATCCGAGCCCGCAAGCCAGCACGTTACCACAATGCCACCTCGCGCCCAAATTTATATATATTTATCGCTATTCGGAATAGGACTGTGCTTGAGGTTATAAATAGGGAATTCTTATATCACACATGCCTAGACACTAGTCTAAAACTAAACACATTTGAAAATTAAACTCATTACATTTCCAGGTGTGTCATTAATGCTGTTTAGTTCCATATATCTGGAAGCTTAAATCTATATACAGTAATTAGAATTTTTGAAATTATTAATCGCTTTGTCACAATATTTTTACGTTTTATTATTGAAAACGCTACGTTTTTATGAGACATTATTGCGGTCAAGCTGTGGTTAAAAATTCCTCACATTTCTTCACTCTCTCTGTCTTTGACCTTTGAAATTATTGAGTTATTTATCTGGATGAAGTGATTGGTTCAGCTTCAGATGTGTAAAGCTCAGCTGCGAAGTAAAATTTTAAGATAAGAAACGCACTGTGTAAATTAAATTAGTTTATACCTGTGCGAACATGATTTATTTACCCGGGAGCGGCCAACAATTTATTTTTTGGAAATGTGACATTTTAGACTTCATGTCTCGTAGTGTCAGAAATAGTGTGTTAGATCAGTGATAGCCTATAATAAACGAATAGCCTGTGGGTAGTCGCCACGGTTTTATCTAATAACTTTTTAGCGAAAAATTTGTTAGTGTATATTTAGCATGAAACTGTCAGGCAGTGATGTTTTTTAAAGGGAAAAGTGTCATTCAATGCGCAAACTCAGTTCGTTAGAAATCTACCGCCTTTTTATTCGGTGATCCATGAAAATCGCGGTTAGTTACTGCGTATAGTACACAAATTCTAATCGTTAGTTTGTCTGTCATCAGTATGTGCTGTCACTTTAGTCATTACTATTGTAGTTTCTCCAACGGAATAAAGAAATTTTGTTTACGTAAGAGTTTTTCTATTATTTTGTTTTATTATATAAATCTGTATCAATGTGTTAGGTGCATTATTTTTCTTCAGGTTTTGCCCTGTTCTTGTTTTGACACATCTTTGATTGAGGAATGAATATTTTTTAACGTTATTCATTTCTTACAAATTTCTTTTTGGTTTAAGGGAACATTTCGATAGAAATAAATTATGGTAAATTTAGATTTTTGTCTTAAAAGCCCTTTTTAAAATGAAAATAGGCAAGAAGATAAGGTGTGTGTGTGCAGGGCCGCCTAGAAACTTTACGGGGCCCGGGGCAAACTTCTGTTGAGGGCCCCAAGAAAGATAAAAAAATGGAAAGAGACGAAAACACACATTCAAATTAAGTTACTCATACTTAAAATTGTATTACTTGGATGATTAACATAATTATTACCATGTTTTTATTAACTTGCTTTCTTTCGTGTTTGTTTGTGTGTGTGTTTGTCTAGTACAAATCTTGCAATCGATTTTTAACTAACTTCCCGACTAGCTAGACATTTGAAACTTTTAGAATAGCTCAGAACACGATGACAATGCATTTTTTTAACACTTTTAGCCATTTTAAAGCAGAATTAAATTGATTTTCAGTTACTTTCAGTTAATTTTGTTTTGTAGACTGGTGCAGCCATCTATTGGCCGGAAAGGGAACTAGTCAAATGCAACAAGTCAAACAAGTCAAATGCAAGTTAACTTCCAATTTACTTCATTTTCTTTCAAGTTGATGGGATAATTCATAATTTTTTTTAAAGTATTTATTAATACATAGAATTGTCAAGTTTATATGATTCAACAGAAAATTTAAAAACATGGTATATAAAAAGTCTTTATCTTGTAATTATTATATTTCATTGCACTGCTAGCTCTCTTGTTATATTCTCCAATAAATATGACTGTTTTGCGCTCCAAGAAATGGCGCGCCAGGATGCATATTACGTGATTGACATTTTCTAATGTTTGTTGTTGTTGAGTTTTTGCTCTGTAAAGTTGTTGCAGTAGCTTCGCATTAAATAGTCTTGTTTAATTTTGTCTTTTTAATTTTCAACGCCTTACTCACAATGTACGTTCACTTTCGTCGCAATCATTATTTGGTGGCACTGGCGGGATGGATAATCTAGCCAATTAAGAAGGAGATTAAAGATAAGTATTATTTTCTATTCAATTAAGTTTGCCTTTGGTTTGGAATTAATCGATTCCTATCAATTATCGCCAATGGATGAGAAAACCGCAAAAAATCTTCGCGGAAGAGCGAAGTCTTCTCTGACGAGAATTTTTAATGCTATTTCGGAACAAACTGAAATTTGGAACAAATTCGATCTAAAAAATAAACTAGATAAATTGGAAATAATTTATGAGAAGTTAGATAAAGCCGATGCTCACCTGCCTGTAGCACAATCTAAAATGGCAGAATTCGAAGACAAATTCTACCATTCTTTGCCAAACTCCAAGAGTTTCTTGAAGATGTATCAAATGTTAATAATGTTCTGTCTGAGAATGTATCAAATGTGTCAATGTTTACAAATAGTATTAGTAATTTCCGTTTACCCCTATCATTATAAATTCATTTTCGGGAAAATATTCTGATTTCACATCTCTTAAAGATTTATACGAATCTTTAGTGCATAAAAATGAAAGCCTCAGTAACATGCAGAAATTTCAATATTTGAAAGGCTTATTGTGTGAAGAACCTGCCGCAATTAAACACATTCCAGTATCGGAATCCAGTTAAAATGAGGCATGGAAAAAAATGCTAGCTCGCTATGGTCGAAAAAACAAAAACAAATTGTTTCTTCTCTTATAAAAACATTTATGGATCAACCTAATATTAGTTCTGCTAACGCAACTAATTTAAGAAATATTGATGATACTTCTGACGAAGTAATTAGAGGGCTAAAATCACTTGATTCTAAAGCAATGGCCAGAGATGTTTGGTTAATTCACATTTTATTAAAGAAGGTTGATTTCAAAACGCGACAAGAATGGGCCGAGCAATCGGTAGAAGACGATTTTCCCACAATCCATAAATTTATAGATTTTCTAAATGACAGATGCGTATCCTTAGGCCGTCCGCACACGGAGCGACTCAAAGGAAACTGAACTGGTTAGCGACTGAAATTGTTTATCGGTTGCAAACTCGTTAGTGATGCGGCTCCGCACACGAGCCGACTCAAAAGTGATTCAAATCAATAGTTTGCGACCTGTCATGGAAGGAAGAACATCATTATTCCGGGCATTATTTTTAGTTAAATTATTATCAGAAATTAATTTATTTTAAAAAATCGTCACAATAGATTGTCTTTGATCAATCGTTTAAAAATGGACTGTATATATGGGCGCACATATTCCATATAACAAGAAACGTTAGAATTTCATTTTATCGCTAGGCAGAAGTCACGTGACTCGTGTACGTCATTTGGCAGCTTGCCAAAAGAGCGGCTGTAACATAGATTGTGTAATGACACGCACAACGCAAAAGAAACTGGCGACTGAAGTTGCTAGCGACTCGACACATTTGAGTTGCCTGCGACTGATTACAAACGCGTTGCTGACGGGTTTGTAACCAGTTGCGTCGTGTGCTTGGCTCCATTCAATTACATAGGTTGCGACTCATCACGGACTGGTTTGTGATTTGAGTCAGTTATCAGTTTCTTTTGAGTTGCCCCGTGTGCAGACGGCCTTAGAGTTATACAATGAAACCGAAAGCAATCGCTCACGAAAGGAAGGAACAATTAGGCGTTTCGGACGAGACGGTTAGTTGATTCAACTAGTTGAACGGGCGGCTGTAAAGGTCACGTTAGCAAAACTTGTGCATGCTGGCAAACCGACTGGGCGGACGAGTTGACTGCGTGTGAAGTGGTTCGGGCGATTCCCCACAATTTTTTTATTAAAGACCAATACAAACGAAATAAAAAGTTCCCCGCGCTGGGGGAGGATTCTATTTTTAGAATCCTCCCCCAACGCTTCAGACAGGTCAAACACAAGAACAATAAACGTGAGAAGTGTTAAAAAAGTAAGTTTTGCGTCTTTCTCGACAAGTTGAATAAAATATGCCATTTTCCTGACGCTGTAGCTCGCTTGTTATTGGGTTTAGAAAAAAGATGTAAATGTAAGATTTGTTCAAAATTTTGTCTTCTTTAAGATTGTAACTGCAATCTAAGCTCTAGAACCAACCATTGCCGAGATATTTGAAAAAAAACAAAAAAAGTCAAAAAATTTCGTTGTTTTTAGGCCACAGAAAATTCCGCCGAGGTCTTTCGAATTGAAAAACTTGGTTTTTCACTACAGGACTAAAGATATACAAGTAGGAAAAAAATCTAATACCCGATCTTTTGTTCGGTAAGGCCATTTATTTGAACCCAGCTACTGGGCTATATGTGGCTACACTCCTTAACAGCCGCCCGTTCAACTAGTTGAATCAACTAACCGCCTCATCTGAAACAGGCCTTATCCCGAGCTAGTTAAAAAAAAAAAAAAAAATAGCTAACTCTAACACTTCCAAATGTTTGAAGTGTATAAAAGAATCATTTTCATTTTAAGCGTACCAATTTCGAGAAATGAATATTCAAAATCGCAAATAGTTTGTAAAAAAACGCAGGGTATGTTATAATTGCTTATCAGATAAGCATTTAAATTTTCGATGCAAATCTTCTTTCACTTGTCATCAATGTAAAGATAAACATCACACTTTGTTGCATGAAAATAAAAATTACACTATGACAACTTTCGATTCCATAACGGAAGTAAACCCAAACTCTAATTGGGGGCCACCTGATCTGTTTAATGAAGAAGAAAAAACAAATCGGAGCATTTCGATGAATACTACCAATAGTTCGAAATCTTTGATTATTAACTACAGCTTGCGCAATCGTAAAAATTCCGAAAATGAAAGTAAAAAAATTGGATACTTTGCGATTCTGGAAGCCAAGTTTCATTCATTTCTGAATCATATGTTAAATTATTAGGCCTTAAGAGGAAAAATGCCAGATTTCCTATTACTGGACTGTCAGACTCTAAAATCGGGGTTACAACTGGCAACAGCCAACCCAGACCTCTAGCGCCACCCAGCAGAGCAGTGTTGCCAACTTGGGGGTTTCCCCCCTAAATTTGGGGGTAAATTAGATGTAAAGGGGTGTTTTTAGGGGCCACATTTTTTAGGGGAATTTTGTGGGGGAACATTTTTTAGTATTTTGTACAATCGAGAAGCGTTTTTTTATTATTTATTAGATTAAAAACTCCATACATATGTCAAATGTAAATAAACCTCCATTTTATTATGTAAGTGTGCATTTTCTATTTATTTCGATTTATCTCTCAAACAGGATGCCTATTTGGAACCAGAATTTTTTTTAGGAAGGTCTAGGGGATCTCAAGTTGGTGTTAGGGGGAAACAGGGGGATTTCGAGATGGCGCTAGGGGGAGGCGCTTCGTAGAGGTTGGCAACACTGCAGCAGAGACTAACCAGAACGAACTCTGTGATGAAAGAATAAACACTGATATTCGTTGTGCTATAAGATTCAAATAGATGTTAAGTGTATTTGTCTATGTGATATATGTCGTGTGTTAAATATAGCGATGAGAAAAGAATCGAGTACTAAGGGTCCCAATTTAACTGAAATTTTACCCTGAATTTTAAATCGTTCTCGAAAATATCGGATTGCTGTTTCTTCCGACACCGAGAAAGCATTTCTCCAAGTAAGCATTAAGGAGACCGAGATTTTTTACGTTTTCTGTGGTTCGATGGCGAAAATAACTTGAAAATATAACTTCACAAGCGGGTAGTTTTTGGACTGATTTCTAGTCCCTTCCTATTGGCGGCAACGCTTGATCACCATTTGAACCAAGTTCCAGAAAATTTGTCCGAGACCGCAGAACTTTTGAGAAACTCATTTTATGTAGATAACTCCAAAATCAGTCTTAATTCGATAGAAGAAACTGAAAAATTCATTGAAGAATCTAATTTGTTTGTGTCTTCAAGACATTTCAATTTGAGATGCTCGCGATCTACTAATATGCCAAATGCTATGATAAATGAGACTGAAACTGAAGCTGTACATATCTTAGGATTGTTTTGGGATCTTGAAACCGACACTCTATCATTAAAGATAGAACAAATGTGGATCGAGGATGAACCTGTGACTAAAAGAAAGGCTCTGTCCTTAACACAAAGAATTTTTGATCTTATTGGATTTACTGTGCCCGTCTTACTTGTAGCAAAAATTATCTTTCAAGAAACTTGGCTAATAAAGATAAAATGGGATGACGAACTGTGAAAAATCAGTTTAAAACTTGCTTTAATCAATTATTTTTGCTTTCTCAGTTACGTGTGCCTCGATGGTTGAATATAAGCTATGATAGGGAAAACGAAATCACTCTTCATGTATTTTGTGACGCAAGTAAACGTGCTTATCCAACTTGCGCCTTTTTAAGAATTAAAACTACTGCAAGTATCAAGGTTCAGTTAGTTAAGTCGTATAGCTCCTCTTAAACCGATGTCGATTCCACGTTTGGAACTTCTGTCCTGTTTGATTGGTGCGAGACTTGCTCCAACAGTTTTATTTGATTTGAAGCTACCAAATGTTGCTACTGTCCTTTTGAGTGATTCTTCTACAGCTTTGAGATGGATTATGAGAGAACACTCATGGGGGAACGTTTGTTCACAATAGAGTTCAAGAGATACAAACGCTAACAAATCCATCTAGCTGGAGGCACATTCCGGGAAATCTTAACCCTGCGGCCCTTCCATCAAGGGATTGTTCTGCAGAACTGTCCAGATGGGGGGAGGGACCTCCTTGGCTTTACCTTACTAAAACCGAATGACTCCAAACGGATGAACAACCTGATGAAGACCTTTTGTATCAAGAGAAACGAGAAACTATCTTGACTTTTCAGAACAAAGAGAAAATTTCAGATTCAGACTAGTATTACCCAGAAGATAGTCAGGTTGATAGCTTGAATTTTAAGATTTTGTTATAACGCAAGGAGTTCAGAATGGAACACTTCGAATCTGAAAATCATTGTGTCGTCTGATTAAAAAGGATTCCTTTACTGTGCCAGAAGATAATTCTATTCGGGCTTTAAAGTCAATAGTGGATCAAGATAGCATTTTACGAAATAATTTACCGAAAAGTTATAATTTCCAATTCCCCGTTTTCTTGCCCTCTAATCGCGCAGTTGTACATTCCTTAATTTTTGAGAACCATGTAGAATTGCAGCATGCGGTTGTCTCTATACTAATGGCCAATTTTAGAGAGAAATATTGGATCCTGAAATCAAGAAAAACCATTTGAAAAGTCATCCAAAAAAATGTGTGAAGAGTCAGCGGTTCAATGCACAGAAATCCGAAACTGAACCTGGAATTACACGGAAGATAAGAGTTTGGGATGCATCCATATTTGAAGTCGTAGGTGTAGACTTGGCAGGCCCACTTTATTTGAAAGGAAACAGAAAATCCTGGATAGTATTATTTACATGCGCCGTTTTCCGAGCTTGTGACCTTCTTGTCACATGAAGCCTTTATACTGTATTTGAGAAGGTTTATTGCTAGAAGAGGAAATCCATTCATCATATATTCAGACAACGGGACTTCATTGGTACAGATAGGGTATTATGTAATATTGATTGGGATGCTGTCTTATCTGTCGCCACTACCCAGAGGATTTCATGAAAGTTCAATCCCCATTGGCTGCATAGTGGGATAGACTGATACGAATGGTGAAACAACTTTTAAGACGAATTTTGGGTCGAGCGTCATTAGACTATGAAGAATTAAATATCTTAAGCGATTGTGAACAGGTAATCAATTCAATACACGTCATACGTGTCAGAAGATGTGACAGATCCAGCCCCTTTGACCCCTTCAATGTTTCTGCATGACTTGCTTTCTTCAGGAATTCCTGACATTGATGCAGTGGATAGCAAGGAACTGAATACGAGGGCTAAATATCGCCAAAGATTGAGAGATGAATTTCGAAAGAGATTTTGCAATGAATATTTGTGGCAGTTACTTCAACAAACAGTAAATGAACTGAATGGCAAACAGTTAGCTATTAGAGATGTTCTTCTAGAAGACGCAAAGAAAAATCGTATTCACTGGCCCTTTAGCCAGAGTGATCGAGATCTTTCCTGGTAAGGATAAGGTTGTCAGAATAGCCAAGGTGAAGACTCAGTCTGATGTTTTTCTCAGATCAGTGCAGCAACTCTATCCACTTGAAATCCCCGACAGCGAAAGTAGGGTTCTGCACAAACCTGTGGTTCTGGAGAATACCACGTCAGACGAAGGAAACGTTTCACCAGAAACTAGGTGTCCAGAACATCAAGCCGGACAAAGGAAATCAACCCGTGGTCCCAAGCGATAGGTCACCGGTCATATCCCGAGCTGGACATATGGTGAGACCCCCTACGAGACTGAATCTAACTACATTGAGCCCCTCGAAAACCATCGGGCCTCAAGGTGGAAGTGTGTTACAACTGGCAACAGCCAACCCTGACCTCTAGTGAAACCAAGCAGAGACTAACCAAAACGAACTCTGTGATAAAAGAGTAAACACCGATATTCGTTGTGCTGTAAGATTAAAATAGATTTTAAGTGTATTTGTTTATGTGATATATGTCGCGTGTTAAATATAGTGATTAGAAAAGAATAGAGTAGTTTTTATGCACTTGTATTAACTACTTAGCCAACAGCACAATGGATAACACGATTCCAGAATATTTTTTCTACCCTCCCGAGAATAGACTAATGAGGCAAGTTGATAGCTGGCTACATATGAGGTAAAAACACCTTGTTTATTTACTCTAATGACTGAAATCAGTGAAGATTTGCAATAGGCTCAATCGAGCTTGTTTGTTTTCGATTTACAATTCGGAACTTAATCTTTCTACCGAAGCTTTAATTTTAGATAATTTAACGGAAAATGCAAAATTTTAGTTTGGCGGCCAATGAATGAACACGTGACTCTGCAGCGCATCTTAACTGCGCAACAGGAAGGATATTAAAGAGGAGAAACTTTGATTCCAGGTCATAAATTCTTTGCGAATTTCATTCCGTGTACTCAGGTAGACAGTAACTACGCCTCGCATACAGGTGCGCGAGCAATACGCGCAGATTTGAAAGAGGACGTGTAGTTGGGCTCAAAGAAGCCGGTTGGTCTAATCGGCGAATCGCTCGACATTTGGATAGGAGTGATGCCACTATTAGACGATGGCAGGAATGGGTGAACCGTGGCCGAACACAGCGTCAAGAAGGAAGCGGTCGGCGTGGAGACCGAACAATCGTCATAGCGGCACTCATAGTCCCAGATTCATCATTATAATTGATCGAACGTGCAACTCGTGCTTCAGTGACCACAAGGACCATTCATCGACGGCTCAGAGAAAGGGGGCTGAGCTCACGGCGCCCCTTGCGCCGACTACCATTGACTTCTGTACACCACCAAGCCCGTTTGCAGTGGTGCTGCGCACATTCGGCGTGGAATGTCATTGAGTGGAGTAGAATTGTCTTCAGTGATGAGTCCCGCTTAGAATTGAGCCCCGATGACCAGCGAATACGTGTCTGGAGACGCCCCGGACAGCGATGGGATACCAACCCGACAACCAGGAGTGATGGTCTGAGGTGTCATTTAATTTCATAGCAGGATCCCTTTGGTTGTCATCAGCGGCACCCCTACAGCACAGCGGTATGTCGACTGTATTCTACGCCCCGTTGTGTTGCTCTCCATAGATAATGCACGCTCGCACACGGCGAGAGTTTCTACTTCTTGTCTTCATGCTTGCCCAACGCTACCTTGGCCAGCAAGGTCGCCGGATCTCTTCCCCCCATTGAGCACGTTTGGAGCATTATGGGCAGGGCCCCTACAACCAGCTCGGGATTTTGACGATCTAACGCGCCAATTGGACAGATTTTGGCAACATATTACACAGGAGGGCATCTGCCACCTAGGGATGCGACATCGATGTCTTCAAAACATCGATGTTTTAAACATCGATTTATTGAAGCCGCTGTTTTTTTAACATCGATGTTTTGTGCTCGATGTTTTTTTTTAATGAAAAAGTACCGTAATAAAAAAATACTACCACGTAGCATAATTTTCACACTCAGTAAATTGAAGTCTGAATTCTGAAAAGGACGAATACAAAAGGGGGAATGATTCCTTAGCAAACAGACAAATGGCAATCAACAACCAATGAACCAATCAGAGCGCTTGGAATGTTCCTGACACTCCAGAACCTTCCATGGGGTTTTATTTTACAAATAGTATATACACGAGTGCATCCATTTAAGTTTTTGTTTTGTTCTGGTTTTATATAAGTTGACGTTAATATTATTATTAAGATGCCTCCCAAAAGTTCCGTTTGGAAATATTTTTACAAAACCTCTGACAAATTGGCAAAATGCAATATTTGCCTTAAGTCCCTCAAAACTTCTGGCAATACCACGAATTTATCTGGACATTTGAAGGAAAAACATGGCGGTATTTACAACGAGAATTTTGAGTCATCAAAGTAGCGGAAAGCAACCAAGTTTTTGTCATTTGTGTCTGCCCAATCAGAGAGTAAAATTAAATCACCCCCTCCCCCCCCACGACTAATGGAAGTAACATTAATGTTAGAGGTTACTAAACCAGTTTTAAAAAATGGATGTTCTAAAACATCGATGTTTCGAAACATCGATGTTTTGTTATCGATGTCGCATCACTACTGCCACCTCCATCACCGCATTTAGACAGTCGGGCTAGCGGCGAGTCGAATCGCTTGAGGAAGTGCAAGGTGAATGTGTAAACGCTGCGCTCGCCGTTCATCCCACTTTTCTCCTCGCCAATCGTGGCGCTCGCTTCAGGAGCGGTTTTCCGGCATGAGTCAAAGGGGCGAATGGCGACAGGAAGTCTTGTTCACAGCAAGAGGTGCGAATGTGAAAACGGTCACTCGCGTCGATGCAAGAACGTGACGAATGCCTTGCGGGTGACAAGAGCGCGAATGTGAAAATGTGGCATATCAATCAGTGCCAAGCCGAATAACTGCTTGCATACGGGCTCAGAGGTGTACCAACGTGTTATTAACTTTTTCACTTTGTGAAGCTCTCCTCTTGAATAAATCGTCGAATTTTTCTCAAATTGTAATCATTTGTTTTTCTGTACATGTACATCACATCTACCGATTTTGCCCTATTCGGATAATTGCGTCGTTTTTCTTTTGTCGTCCAAGAATGTAATATGCTGCCTTGCTAACGACCTTTCGAGATATACGTGTATTACTGACGATTTTGCTAGTCGTTTTCGAATGAAGTCCGGTTTTGTGACGATTTTGTTTTGACACTGGAAAACGTTCAGTTCATAAGGTTTAATTTCATGTCATTGATACGCGAAAAGAGAGTATAAGAATACCTTTATAACGAGAAAAGTGAGAAACACTCTTTTATGCTTTTGCAAATCTACATTTAGTTGAAAGCCTGATGGTTAATTTCAGCTTGTATTGTAGTTTTCAAGAAAACCAATCCACGAAGTATGAGTCATTGAGCATTAGAAGAGCTCATCCAGTTACACTTTTCAAGAGAAATTCAGAACATACAATGCTATTTAACAATTTTTTAATTTATACTATAATGCAACAAAGATATTCTTTCCAACAAGAAATCTTTTATAAAAGAAAACATGGTGTAGATGGTAAACTCTAAAACACATTAATATACACATAACTTCAATTTACAAGGAGATCAATGATTAGGATTTATAAATTAAAAATCAAATAACACAATGCGAGTCACGACGTCAAATCAGAGTATAAATACTAGTACACACCCGATTTGTAAATGATATGCCTTTTTTTTTTTTTAAATATATATAAAATGTACTTTTTGGGAGCAATTTAAAAAGGCTTAGAGTTGTCATTTCAGATGAACACCAAAAACCTTACAAATGATCATTTCCAAATACTAATCAAGAGAAACACAATCATTTCAAATAATGACTAAATGGTAGACTAGAAAGAAAAATGATGAGAAGTCACATAAAATTATTTCTTGCGGGATTAGGAAAGCTGATGTACAAAAACAGATTATACATTTTTAATAAGGCTCTATATATGTGCAATTAAGTTTCTGTAAATTCTTAACAACTGGGAAAGTGAGCAACCAGTTCAATTTCAATAGACAATTGAATCTCATTAACAGTCACAAACTAGTTAATTTCTAGTAAAACACTTAAACTAAAGTTATCACCACATCCAGAGTTAGGCCAAAAATGAAGTTTCCTTTTATATATTTGCTTCATGTATTGTATTTTTTCACCATTCACTAGAACAGCTATTTTAAATCTATTATCCATACTATGCAAAACATTGTAATAATTAATAATTCCAATTTAGAGTTAATATTAACTCTACAATAAAATTTATAACCAACAGCACTATCTGCATTATTGCAATATAAGCTTCAACATTAAAGTTAACATAATTTAGTATCCTTCATTTCAAAATCAAAATATAATGCAATTATCATGCACCATGCATATAAATGAAAAATTGATTTTGATTCCTGCCACAGTATGCCAATATTGGTAGTCTATATTTAAAAGGTACTCGACACTAATATTGTTTATTAAACAGCATCTAATAAATATTTCAGGTACACAACAGAAGTTATCTATTCATCTGTAATCTATCATTTGAACAAACATGGTGATTGGTTTATATTACATATACTTCAATTATTACATACCAATTGGAGGAAAAAAATGAATGTGGCGAACAAAATATCACTCGAAAAATGTATGATACACATTAGAATAAATCCACAAATATAAATAAATTAACGTGCATAGTACTTCCAAGTGCTTTTATACAAAATACAAAAAAATTTAAATTCTAAATATTTACAAATAAATCAGATACAACACTAATACTTTTACAAAAAAACATGTATTGATTGGAATTTGTAACAAAATACATAGAAGTTATAATAGAAGTTCGATGTCATTTTAAAGTTTCATTTAACATCAAAAATGAATTATTTTAATATAAAAATATTTTAGCATCATTATAAAATTTAATGAAGTAATTGCTACAAATATATTTTTTTATTACAATTCTTCTCATTTTTTGACTTTTTTGATGTAAATTCAGAAAGGAAGACTTTACAAAAAGAAACATAACAGAGCAAATAAAACAAGTACGAAATTACTCAAATAGTAAAACCAAAATCAAACATGATTTACACATAAAACCCAAGTTTTACAGGTAAATTTAGCAGAATATCCACAGAAATATTTTTAACAATATTTATAAATAATGTTCAAATTTATCCACTATTTCATGTATTTTTTTCAATAACCAAAGGAATGTTTGAGAAATCAATTTTAAGTGCTAAGTTCAAAGATTTCTAAATATACACAGAAATTGAGTGTACACTCATGAATGCACAGTTCGGTCTTCTAGACTCCATCCAGGCAATTTTCTTCTTCCAACTTGGTGAGGAATTTAGACACTCTGTGTTCATCATCAGTCTAAAAAATGATTTTGTTAAAACGCACATAATTATACATCATCATCATGTAAACATACATTTCTCTTATTCTTTGGAGAATAAATATGAGCTATGTTAGTACTCAGTTTTTTAAATTAACTATGCATGCATGTTCATATTTATATGTATGAATTACGTTAGTGCTCAGTATGATATGAATTAAGTTAGTGCTCATTTTTAAAAAAATTATCTTTGTATGCATGTTCATATTTATGGGTATGAATTATGCAAGTACTCAATATAATATGGATTATGTTAGTACTCAGTATAATAGGAATTATGCCAGTGCTCAGATTTTTTTAAAATTATCTTTGTATGCATGTTCAAATTTATGGGTATGAATTATGAAAGTACTCAATATAATATGGATTATGTTAGTACTCAATATAATAGGAGTAACGCCAGTGCTCAGATTTTTTAAATTATTTTTCTATGCATGTTCATATTTATGGGTATGAATTATGCAAGTACTCAATATAATATGGATTATGTTAGTACTCAGATATGGATTATGTTAGTACTCAGTGCTCAGATTTTTTAAATTAACTTTGTATGCATGTTCATATTTATGGGTATGAATTAAGTTAGTACTCAGTATCAATGTAACTTACCTGTCTGGCTAAATCAATGTATGCTAATAGCTTCTTTATTCCGACCCATACCCTGGAATTATAGACAAAAAGATATATATCACTTTACATTTTAATAAGTGTGATATTTTGAATAGTTATTACAAAGAAGGCACTGTAACAAGTATATTTTTATGAAACTATAAATGCAATCAACGGTTAATTAAAAAATTATAACTTAAGAAGAAACATTGTTATACTGACCGCCGTCCCTCGGTTTTTCTTGCTATTCGAGCCAACTCTTCTCTCCGAAAGCACCCTGTTTCTTCCAGAACTGCCATTAAGTGATCTGAACAGTTGAGATTAGGCACATGGAGTACAGATGTGAATGCAGATACCATTTCCATCTCTTCAAGCACTTGACGCCTGCTACTTGTACACAGAATCAGCAACTTTCTTCCCTACAAGTAAATAGAACAGAAAAATAAAATACAAAGCATATGAGCAGTCATTTCCCCCCCCCCCCTTCTAGTAAACAATACATAACATTTAACTGCCAACATTGGAAAATAAAATTCAGGAAGATTTCACATCTTTTTGATGCCATATTTGGTCTCCTATTAAATACACCCCCAAAAAATATGTAGGTACATATTCTGATGACGTTTATCACCATACACACTATAATATTTGTTTGCAATTATACTATGGGAACACATAATAGGTGTACCAACATTATTCCTTACAAGGCAAGAGCACAGGACACACTAGACAGGGCCTAACATAGCAAATAAGGCCTTCCAGGGTTGAATATGTTGCCACCACAATTTAGACCAAATACCCTCAGGATGACATCTGGGGGCATTTTACTCTCTTTCCACCCCCTGCCTACAGATTTAACATACCTGTGCCCAACATAAAGCATTAAGTAGTGTTTGTCAGGACTCAAATCAAGTACCTTCACTTGAATACCCATGTACTCATCTCTTAGACTGCTTTGGCCCATGTGCCTGGACCATCCACCTGGACCCCCGTTGGGAATTCCTGATGTAGATGGTCAATTTGATCTGAGATTAAGAAATAGATTAAACCTAAGTTAAACCTAATTTAATAGTGTTATTATTTGTTTAAAAATGAAGTGTATGGATGTCTGTACTCCACCCCACAGATAGTTTTGGGCATAACTAAGACCAAAGAAAATCACTATTTCTCTGCCAGTCAGTTACCCACTTGCATCAACTGGTAGTAGTCTCTCTATTCTAAAAAAAAGTAACTCCCGCTGCTGCTGTCAAAAGCTTGTCATGCTATCTCCTCCAAAACCGCTGGGGGTATGGGGTCGAGAGTGATACCAATGGATGCAGAAAAATGGGGGGGACCAAAGTAAGACATGCCTCATCTTCGTCGGACTTTAAGTTTTTTTTTTTTTTTTAAAATATGTTTTGTGAGAAAATATTGACTTTTTCATCTTCAGATTACGATAACTCGCCAAAAAATGATCATAGAATTTTGATCTTTTTACAATCTAAGACTACAGACCTTTCTCTTTCAAACTAGACCTCATTTGTTTAAAAATACTTTAAAACAGACTAATATTTTCATAAAATAATGAAACAGATTTTCAAGAAATATCGTCTCCTATGTGGATGTAATATTGATGCTCCTCGAGTTTTTATCTTACAAAGGAAATATTTACATCATCTGGAAGCTGAAAGCTTTCTTATTCATATAAACCTCATTTCAAGTTTATATCTTAAATTTTTGATTTTTTAATTGAATTTTAAAGCTGATAATTCAACAGTGACGAAACGCTCTTTGCATTGTGACAACAGTAAATGGATGGAAGCTGTTACATTGCCCGAGAATCAACCTTATGTATCTTGCTATTAGCCATAACTGAGGAGTGAGCATAGCAAGCTTAGTACTTATTAAAAAATGTATGCTTTTATATGAAAAATATAAAATTCACATAGTTTTAAATGACTATACATGATTTTTAGGTTCCAGAGGTACATTTCAAAGTTTTTTTTCCAATAATTTAAGTACTTTCAATCACTTGTAAGGAAATATTAATAAACAAACTGAAAAAAAAATCATCAAAGTTGTCAATAAAATATAATTTTTTAGAATTATAATCTAAAAAACAGCTGGTTTAAGTGTGTAAGCATTAAAATGTTCAAAACATGTAAAAATAACTTATCACAATAAAGACATAACTTTACCAATTATGTATTTTTCACTTACCTTCGGGGGCTCTTTCTTCAGCAATACTAGCAAAGCTTGTAACACCAAATTTGAATAACGTGGACCAATTGCACCATAATCTGAAATAATTTTTTGAAGCAAATATTCAAATAAACACAGGGCAAAAAATATGAAAATGTATTTTTTTTTCATTCATTACTAGAACATTCTGAAGTATATTTTTGAATACAACTATGCTTTATATCAGTCATTAAAAAAAATAGTACTTTATATCAGAGCTTTTATGATAAACAAAATTAATAATGACATTTATCATATATCCTCAAGGTTAATGTTATAAATTATTCCTAAAATAAGGGAAACAGAAGTTATAAAGATTTCAACAATTTCATAATTATAAGACGTGAGTGACTACAGTTCACTCATATACAGACTATTCTATATGATAATAGATTCTTACTGCTAATAATAAATAAAAAAAATATATATATATATATATACACACAGTAGAATCTCGATCGATCGTTTTCCAAATCATCATTTTCTTGTATGTGTCGTTTATTTCACCCAGTCCCGACGATCATATTGCTTTGTTATGTTCCCGGATCTATCGTTTTCCTGCATTTATCGTTCAGTTGGTCCCTTGAAAAATGATAGATCGAGATTCCACCGTATATATATATATATACACACACACAGTCGATTCTGGTTAATTGGACCGAACTTGCAACATAGGGCATGTTCATTTAATCGGACCAGCCAGTTATTAGGACCAAAATGGTCACGTCCCAATGTGGTCCGATTAACCGGAATTGACACTATATATATATATATATATATATATATATATATATATATATATAAGTAATATAGGTCAATATTATTCACTGCCTAACATTTTAGGCATGACATTAAAATACATAAAGCCTAATCCATCATTTTTTGAGATGCAAAACTTTTTTTTTAAATACAAGATAAATAAAATGCAATACAATCAAAATCTTTATTGATCATCTAGTTTTTATATGTCTTGAGATCTAACAAGCAGAAATATTTTAAGAGATTGCCAAAGAAAACTTGAAACTAGAATAGTAATCAAAGGCTAATTTATGCACCTAAAAGGGAATTTGTGAGCAGTACACTATTCTGCTTACTAAGCACTTAGGAAATATTTACTCACCTAATAATCTCTCAATGCTGTCAACAAGAATACAGCTGAAATGAGATTTGTATGCATCATCAAAAACCTAAGAGGAAAAAAAAAGATATTTATAATTACACATGTATTTTCAGACATATTTATATATAAAAAACAGTTCTGCAACTGACTGACAGATAATGCACAGACCAAACCGCTGGACCTAAAGTGCTGAAATTTTGCACGGAGATTCTTCTTATAGTGTAGGGGTGCATTAAGAAAGATTTTTGAAAAATTCTTCTTAGATTTTTTAAAATTAAATTTTTAAGCTGTTTTTGTAACTTTTTTTTAAAAACTTTGCTTTTAAAATATTAATCTGAGGGTTATAAAATTTATATCACAAGAAAGATCATAAAAATTCCTTTAAAATGAAATCTTTTTCGAATCTTTACCTCACTTTTCAGATTTTTGGTGAATTTTTAAAGATTTACTTTTAGAATTTAATTTATTAAATTCTAAAAATGAATTAAATGCTGATCAGCAATTAACTAATAATTAAATGCTGATAATGTGGTTTCCTTTCTTTTTGTGATACTTTATGTGTGTTATTTTGTATTAAACATTTGATTTTTGCAATAAAAAAATTGACTTTTTCCATACCAAAATCAAATGATAGCTGAAAACATTTCTTTTAAACTTGGGCAAGAAAATTCGCTCAAACGATCATCTGAACCCCTGGCACTGTCATCAATATCATCATCTCTGCCTTTACACATGCAACAATACCTTAATCTATTATACTCTTCTGAGTTGCAAGAGCCAAATCTATGCCTTCATATTCCTGAAGTGTATCTTGTTCAATTGGCAAAGTGCGAGCCCAGTCTTGAAGCGTTTCATCTCTAGTGTCTTGAGTTTGAAAAAATGGGAGGATTTTCAACCCTAAGAAAGCCAGCATGCCAGAAACAATTCAAAATCCTTAAAGATTTAACATTATTCCATGCCTTTTCTAGCATGATAATAGTGACCAGTACTGAAATCAACGGGTCTTTCTTATTTTCAATATCGTCAATGATCTGTAGAATCAAGTTCTTCCTGAAATGAACTTTTAAGTACTTAATGACATGTTGGTCCTTAGGCTATAAGATGGAGGTTGTTTTGGGAGGAAGAAAAGTTAATTTATTGGCATGAAGACCTTGAACTGCATGCTGGGCTGGGCAATTGTCCACAATAAGAATTCTCTTTTTTGTTTAACAAGTTCTTGGTCCCACTTCCACAACTAGTTTTCTAAGATTTCTCTTCTCATCCAAGCTTTAGAATTCGAATGATAATCAACTAGCAATGATTTTAGATTTTTTAATGCCCTTGTTTTTCGTATTTTCTGATCACTAAAAGTTTCACTTTTTCAAGTTCCAGTTAAATTTGCAGCAACCATAAGTGTTATCCTCTCTTTTGAAATCTTACCACCACTGCAATTTTAGTGTTTGAAATGCAATGTCCTATCCAGGGTCATCCTATAAAATAGGCCAGTTTCATCAGCATTGAATATTTCATGGTCTTCATAACCTTCTCTTAACGTAGTCCAAACAGTTTTATGCCAGTTATCAGAAACTTCTGGTGTCACGGCCTTCAATTCTCAATTGATTCTCCTGAACACAATGGAATGCCACTCCTAAAACCTCTGGATCTATGAAGTTGAAAAGACAAAATCACGCTTTTTAAAAAGCTTCGCAAATTCATTTGCTTTCGCTTGCAAAATTGGTCTGCTTAGGAAAATCTTGGCACTCCTTTGGAATCTTAAACCATTGCAAAAAGGCTTCTTCTATGTCAGCATGTGGATTTTTTCAGTTTCTTAGTCTGGTCTTTTTAAAATTTTCTCTGTTCTTAAAAATATTTGAAATCGTAGCACGACGCACCTTTAATTCATTGCCTAATGCTCTGTTTTTTTCCTCACAGTTCTCCGATCTAGAAATTACATGAATTTTTTCCTAAACCGTAAACGTTTTGTACTCATCATTGAATATGTACTTCACTCTTTCAACAACTGTGACGAACCTTTTTTGCTCATCGTAAGAGGGTGCCCATGAGCTGCCACATGTGCTGTACATGTAATTGTGTTTTTTCTCCAAATAAAATAAAATGGTCGAAGAACAACGTGCTGCTACTTCTCGCCTGTTCACAATTAACTTGTTCTCATAAGCAATTTATTTTTCAAGAAACCAATTAATTTTAAGTCACTAAAGTCAATATATTATTAACGATGTTATTATAACTGGATTTTGTATCCATCATTATACATGAGAATTGGATGGAAACTAATAATTTTGCTATTGTGTTAGCTATTGTGTTTTTATAACGGGTGTTCTTGTAAACAATTTTTACAGTATATATACAGTGGACGCTCGTTAATTCGAACTCAAAGGTTCTCAGAAAACAGTTCGAATTATCCGAAGTTCGAATTATCCGATGTTAAGAGAAAATAAATAACTTTAAATGTGTATCACTGAAGAAGAAACTCTCCTAGTATGTATAACCTCAGAAAATATATTATACTATGTTATCTAAAGTTAAACATTTTAAAAAGCAATACAGACTTACCTTAATCATTATATGAAGCAGACGATATGCAGTATAAAGTAAACTTTTATTAAAAATATGAATTACACTTTGGGGAAAAACTGTAAAATGGATGTTTGGTTCTGTTTATGATGCCTACATTGTTCAGCCAGCTTCTCGATTTCAAGTAAACATTTCAATTCATTTTCAGAGGAAGGTTCCATCTGAATAAATCCTTTCAGAGTTTTAATTTTAATGCTTTCCTAGTCCATTATGGCTTTGTCCATTATGGCCGCATTAAAAATATCTTTCGGCAGGTAAGTAGAGAAAAGCCCTGGCAGTTTCCTACCGAAATTAGTGTATACGTCTTCGTTTACATCAGAGCTTTGGCCACATACAGTTTGATAAGAAATATTTTGCCTTGACTTAAATCGAGAAAGCCATCCATCACTGCATTTAAAATCTTCAATACCCATTCTACTTGCCAATTCATCAGCCTTCGTCAGCACTAGGGGCCCATTTATCGGAAAATTTCGAGATCTAACATCCTGAAACCATAGCAGTAGAGCTTTTTCTAGAACTTCTTGGGACGCATTTCCCATGCGTTTCCTTCCTGTAGCAAATTTTGATTTTTCCCATGAATCTAAAATTGTCTCCTTGTTTTTCAAATTAGTTGACAAGGTATTTTTTTTAATTCCATAGTTAGCTGCTAACTTTGTTTTACATTCTCCATTCTCTACTTTCTTTAAAATTTCTACCTTTGTCTCCAAAGTTAGGGTTTTGTACTTTCCAAGTGTAGACATCCTGAATTTTTACACGTTCACACCACAAAATGAGGAAGAAAAACTAGACCACATTAACTTGTCTGCACTGCAGTTATAATTGACGCAGCTTCCTAGAATCTGTAGTAAAAACTAGTTTTTCTGAAATTCTCAGAAAATCGATCCAAATATAGGAAAATTGCTTTTTCCTTTTAGCACTAATAAAAAGGACAATAGCTACTAACGTTTAGCGGACATGCAATAGTCTAGGAATGCAGGCATGTGACTCTTTACAAAGAAAAGAAATTTTGACACACAAAATAATAAATACAGTGTGTATTTTCTCCATTAAATGAGGAAAAAGAATTTTTTTTGCCAAATTTTTAGTTCGAATTAACCGAAGTGATGAAAATTTAGTTCGAATTAATGAGCTATTTTTAACATTAACTCCAATACAAGTGTTTTGGGGCCTTTGGATTAGTTCGAATTAACGAGCGTCCACTGTATATATATATATATATACACAGTTGATTCCGGTTAATTGGACCACTAGTTAATCGGATCAGCCGCTAATTTGGACCGAATTCCGACTTGTAACATAGGACATGCTCGTTTAATCGAACCAGCCGGTTATTAGGACCA
Source organism: Dolomedes plantarius (assembly GCA_907164885.2). Lineage (NCBI taxonomy): Eukaryota > Metazoa > Arthropoda > Arachnida > Araneae > Dolomedidae > Dolomedes > Dolomedes plantarius. The sequence goes on from OU015502.1 coordinate 10,287,731, forward strand.
AAATGATCGCATCCCGATGTGGTCCAATTAACCGGAATTGACTGTATTAGGATACCAATGAATACTTACTTTCTTAATCATTTGGCATTTAGCAGTTTCGGTATACCCCACCATATCTTCTGGATTGCATAATTTTACAAATGGGAATTCGGATTTTAAAGCAAGTTTTGCAGCTAAAGCAGTCTTTCCACTGTTTGGTGGACCTGAATACAGAAAATTATGATTAGATGACAGAAAATGGCAACAACTCATTATGAAAAATTTGTTACTGGTACTCTTGTTGAAAAGCAATTACTTATAAAATAATTTTAATATTTCAAATTATAATGCTAGCAAGAGTATTCTATAAAATAACTAAATAAGCTTCTTTTTTATAAAAATAAATTAGGGAATTTGAGAATTATTTCATTAATTAAAAAACATATGACCTAATAAAAATCATCTTTAGCTAAAAAGCATACAAAATACCTCATCACTTTCTTTTTCAAAAACACTTAAAATGGTTTATCCACAAACATAGTAAACAACAATAAAATATCTAGCCATAAAATATAATTCTACAATTGAGAAAAGAAAAATATATTATGAAGATAAAATGTATTTAAAAAATGAAATATCTCACCCCCCCCCCCCCAAACAAAAGGAACTAAAAGACTCATAATACTACTTATAAAATCCCAAAATGCAGATTAACTATAAATTATTAATTTAAAGAAAAATAAGCACCCAAATTTGCAAAAATAATCCGGGAATAGCAATAACCATAAAATTTGCCCATTGCTGTCATTAATGAAGAAATTTTAAGGTTACTTCTATTCCCCAATATTGATTGTTCATTGAGAGACTTTTTCAACGCTTCACATAAATTGAACAATATACATGAAATAACTAAGCTAAAATAGCAGCCATATACCTTCCAAGAGCACACTAACTAGTCCTCTTGTATCTGGAGAACGAGCTTGTTGTATGAACAACTCCCCATCTTCCATGATGTCTGCAACAGGTGTACCCCAGTTGATGATTCCTTGAGATACCAGCCTCTCAACTTCCTCACCACTGGTACCAAAGGCCTATACAGAAATAACAGTGACTAACCAGTATTTTAAGTCTCTAAACATATTTAGTAATGTATTAAATATATGTATATATATATATTTAAAATACACTTAGCATCATATCTGTACGAGGTTGAAAAATGGGTACTAATAAGTGAATAGATAGCATACCCACCAGATTAAAAGAATTGACCTTTCTTTTGTTTGTTTCTGGTAACTAACTAGTTAATTTTGAATAACACAAATTTGAAACATATATCAATGTATTACTTTCAACTAAGTGATTGTACAGGTCTAAACTTCAATAAGATCTTTCAAATAATTTAAAGAAAAAGCCACATTATATATATATATATATATATATAGTTCAGTTTTCCTGGGTTCAATAGGATTGAATAAAATCTCTTCAGAAAGTGCACACGAAATAAAATCTATTATTTTGTAAAATTCTTCAGGCGCATACACAAATTCGAACAGAAAACACATAACAACTGTCTTCTATACAGCAGAAAACTTGAAAATGTGAGTCAGGATAACAGTCTTCAATTCAATACATGGCTAACGCACTTTCAATACATTCAATTCTCAGCAGATAAGAACACTCTGAGTTCCAATGCCAATGTCAGGTGTATATAAACTTCCAAAGTGCCCTCTATCAGTCAACCAGCTAGATATCACTAGAAGATTCCAGAAAGGTCTAGAAGGTTGACGACCATTTGGCACCATATCGCCAAATTTGGCGACCAAAATACAATATATATTTATATATATATATATATATATATATATATATATACATACACACACACACACACTCTAGCCGTTTTCCTGGTGCTGCTGCCTGGGTATTTATTTATCCCAATTTTTTTTATTACACAGGGAAAGGAATGAATTCTACCTATAGTGTAAAATCTAATTAATTTTATTTACAGGTATTTAAAAGTATATGTACAGTATACAAATTATAAAGTAAAATTACAAATTCACTATAATATTGTCACCTGACTGCAAGAACTAGATAACTCGATTCTTCAAGTTCTTGAAGATCTCAAATGTCTACTTCTTCCAGTGAGAAAATACTCGTCATTCTGTTTGTCTAATTATTACACTAGCCAACAGATGGCATTAGTTTATCAGCAAAGTGAGTTGTCTAGTTATTGCATTCAGTTCTTATGTAGATTAGCCATAAATAGCCAGATATCTCAAAAATAATTTTTTGGGAGCTACCTAGTTCTTGCACTCAGGTGACAATATTAATTTAACTCAAAACTTGATTATAAACAAAATTTTTAGTTTCCCCTATTCATCACAGCGACCCAGAAAATTATGGCTTTGACACTACTCTCGGTCATTTTAGACATTTTATTTTTCACCCCTTCTTTCCCCCAATGCTGATGGGGGGGCTGAACTTGCACTTAAACAGCCACGGAAGTGTCACTATTCATCTCAACAACCTCAAATCTATATATTCAACATTACTTTTGGTCATTTGGGAATTTTATTTTTATCCCTTCCTCCCCCCCAATGGTGGTGGGAGGCTAAACTTGCACTTAAACGGCATTGGGGGTATCACTATTCCTCTCTGTGACCTTGAAAACTATTGACTCAACACTAATCTGTCATTTTGGATATCCCCCCCCAATGCTGGTAGGAGGCTTAACTTGCAACTAAACAGCATCAGGATTGTCCCTGTTCATCTGAGCAACCCCGAAAACTATGGATTCAACACTGCTCTTGGTAATTTTGGACATTTTATTTTTAACCCCTTCTTCCCCCTCTCCCCTCCCCCATGCTAATGGGGACTGAACTCTCAATTAAATGGCATTGAGAGTGTCACTGTTCATCTCAGCAACCCCAAAACCTATGGATTCAATACTACTCTCTGTCATTTTGAACATTTTATATTCACCCCTTCTCTCTCCCCAATGCTGATGGGGGAAGGGGGCTAACACTCTTTTAAAACGGCATTGGGAGTGTCACTGTTCATTTCAGTAACCCCAAAAACTATGGATTCGACACTACTTTTGGTCATTTTGGATATTTTATATTCACCCCTTCTTCCCCCCTTGCCTCACCCTAATGCTGATGGGGGTTGAACTTGCAGTTAAATGGCATTGGGAGTATCACTATTCCTCACAGCGACCCTAAAAACTATGGATTCAACACTTACACTCAGTCAATTTGGAGATTTTCTCCCCTAATGCTGATGGAGGGGGGGGGGGGCTGGCTGCTGGCTTGCTGAACTTGCTACTAAATGGCATTGGAAGTGTCACTTCTCTAGTCAGCCACACTGCAAAATGGCCATTTTTTTTTAACCATTATTAGCTGCCATATATCACTATTGGTCTCAGTGACCCCGAAAAACTATGGATTCGATACCACTCTCGGTATTTTGAACGTTTTATATTCACCCCTTCTCCCCCTACCCCAAATGCTGATGGGGCTGAACTTGTACTTAAACGGCACCAAGAGTGTCACCATTAATCGCAGCACCCCGAAAATTATGGATTTGACACTAATATCAGTCGTTTTCAATTATTTTTACATGCTGCCCCCCCTCCTTGGGGTGTCTTATCCCCCCTGTGTTTCTTTCCAGATTGTAAGTGATATGTGTATGAAGTTTGGTTGAAATTGTTCCAAGCGTTCCAGAGTGATGCTGGAACATACGCACATACAAATTTCTCTAGTTGGCCACACTACAAAACGACCATTTTTTTGGGAACCATTACTAGCTACCATATAAAAGTCCACCCTTCAAAACAGCCACTTCTTTTCGGAACCATGACTAGCTACCATAGAAGAATTTCACTGTGTATATACACACTCACAAATATATATACAGTGGTACCTCCGAAATTTTTTTAAAAAATTTATTATAATCAATAAAATCCCTGCGGCACAGTCAAGATCACCTCGCGGCACACTAGTGTGCCACGGCACAGCGGTTGCGGAGCACTGCTCTTATTTCTAATATTTCACTCTTATATAGTATTACCAGTTTAAACACAAACATGGGTAAAAATATCATGTAAAAGATTACTTACTGGCTTAATATCATATTCCAGAGCATGTAGGAAATCTGCTCTGGAAACTTTAATTTTTTCAGTTGCTTCAGGATCGATTTCTACCTTACTAGCAGCCTAAAATATGCAATTACAAGATAGAATTTTAAAAACTGATTTAAGAAATAAAGAAAACTTTTTTAATTGAATGACAGACATTTTAAACTCATGAACACATGCAAATATTTATAGACAGATAATACAAAATTTACTTACAACATCAATAATACAAGTAATAAATATAGATTTAAAGCAAGAAATTATATTAGTTATTTTAATATAAAAGAGATAAAATTGCAAAAAACATAATTAGCTCACAATCACCAGTGTAGATTAGTGAAATAAATTCCATACAAAATCCAAGGGAAAGTATATTGCATGTAAGTGACCAACGCCAAAAAATTCATGGAATACAACTCTCACAATCCTTACAAATTGAACAATTAACACTAAAAACTTAATAAAATTGTACACTAAATATTTACCGTCCACTAGTTTTTTCAAAACACATCTAAATTACAAGCCACTTAAACCATATAACATATGTGAGTGGCATGTACAATACCAGCAGTCTTTGATATTTCTACTCCTAAATTTATGCAGAGTTCAAACCCAGTTTTGAGGGTAAAAAATTCAGCTCGAATAATACAATGAAAGAATTTTAAAGACATCTTATAAAGCTATTTTCACAGGGAATTCAGGGGCCCAGGGTTGCCCAAATTGGTCAGCAGATCTGTACTGTCTGTCTGGCACCCAGGCCTATAAAAATGAATTGCTCTGAACTTGGGAAATCAACCCTCGACTGCGTATACAGGTTTTGCTACATAGTGACTGATCTTCAGTCTGACAGGGCGTATAGGCGAGAGCCATGATCACCGTAATTTTCGAAGTTTCATATGGAATTCAACTGAATTTTTACATAGGCTTTATATTATTATCAACTACAAATAAAACTTTTCAGACGGTTGCACATTTTGCTTTATGGTGCATTTCTAAAATGAACTCGTGGTACAAATATAACAGTCTAAAAATTCTAAAAATGGACCGATAATTTGATTTTGTATCAGTCGTGTACAGTTCTGCCTCTTCAAAGAAAATAACAAAATTAGACTTTATTTTAAAATCTTTTAAAAGCTCATTTCCATCAATCTTTTATACACAATGACAGAACAATTCTTATTTTGATCCTTCTCTTAAAATATCGCTTTATAAATACTTCACACTCAAGGAGGGGGAAAAGCCCATATATCCAACCTGGCTTATTCAGGACATCAAAATTTTCCAAAAGATCATTTTTAACAACATTCTGCATGTGCCTAAGTTATTTATTTGAACAGATTATCACATTGAGATGCCCAGTTTCTAAACCCCACCAGAAGAGAATCTAGTTAAAATATTGAGATTTTTACACCTGCTAAGAAGTAACCTTATTGGATTGCTGAATGTCAACCTATGGAGAAAATGTCTCCAATGACTGTCAATTTGGATTAAAACATCCTTTTTAAAATAGTACGCCATAATCCGGAATGTGATAAAGTAAATTTTTTAAAGAAAGTTTCTTATAATATTTTGCATCTGAGCATAGAAATATACCTTTATTAATCTGTTCATAGCAGTTGATTGAGCAGCCCTCACTAAACCTTCTATTTCAGCACCAGAAAAATTCTTCGTAAGTGCAGCTAATTCTTTCAAGTTCACATCACTTCCTAATTTGTCGTACTTTGTCATACATACTGTATGAATGTTTAGAATTTGAAGTCTTCCAGCCTCATCAGGCAAGCCTATAAATTACGTACATAATAATGAACAATTGTCCAGTAATATTATAATTTTAAGGTTATGAATTATGTCATTGAAATTGGGTTATATTATTAAAGCTTTCAAGGAAAACACGATACAGTTCAGATCACATCTGGTTCAAATCATGCCTCCCTTTAGATGCACAGTGTTTGTGCCAGTTATTATCTTAATTTGATTAATGCTTAAACACACAGATACAAATGCAGTAAACTTAACATAAAAAAAATTACAATGGATTGTTATATCATAAAACAGCTTACTATACACCTATCTAGCTTCAAAAACTTTTATTTGAATGAAAAGATATGTTTATAAGTCTTTTCAAAACAAATCAAACATTTAATTAATCACTGAGAAATGTAAGGATGTAAAAATAATATAGATGAAATGTCTGAAAACTTATTCAAATATTTTGACATGAAAAATGATGAAAAACTATGAATACCAGCTGTTTGGACCTACCCATAAAGAGCGTGCTTTGCATACCAGAGAAGTAAGTTTTTTGTAATGTCCTTGAGTGACGCACTTGGTTTTTATCTCTCACCTGATAATGAGCAAACATGCTGCTCTTGAAATTAATAGTTACATTTATTTACATTGAAATTCAAATAAGATATTAAGCTCTCCCACTGTGGACTCTTTACTAGACTTTGGATTTGAACTATGTATTTTGAAATTTAATCGACTTTCGTTTACTTGGATACTAATTTGGATTTTGCTCAGCTTCACCTGGTATTCTCCTAATTATACTCATAATATTTCATGAGTTTGAAAATAATATCAACCACATTTTAATACTATTTTGTGTATTCATTCATTCATTATAATAAAAATACACCAGGTATCCCTCAAAATTAATAAAATACTTTGATGTGAAAATGAAGCATTCAATTTTTTAAATATTTTAACAGCAAATTGAACATTTTAAATAATTAACCAATGAGTTAACTAATTAACAAATTATTAGTCTTAATAAACATTTCAACTATAAATGTCATTCTAGCATACATGACAATTAACAAAAGCAGTTTAATTAAGAAAGCAACTACGTGATTTAAAATTATAACATTTAACTCTTAATTGTCAATATATACTTGTTGTAGAAAGGAAACTAATGTTTTGTAATCTGAAATTAAATATAATTACAATCTATTTTATTACAAGATTTTAAAATAGAATAAAAAATAGTTTACAGATTTTCTCATTTATTGAGTTATAAGGTAAATCAGTTCATTAACAGAATATTAATGCTTTATCCTTATTTTTGATTCCTCTGATTGAAACTAACTTTGTGCTATGTACAAAGTTGGGATATGGTACTCTTTCCTTAAAAGGTTAACTATTTAACCTTTAGCTTACAGGGCCAATTTTCTGATTCCCTGTTTAGAACAGGAAATATTTCATACCCCCTTTGTTAGAACGGCCATTAAAGGGGTTATGTATGTGTGTGTGTGTGTATGTATATATATATATATATATATATATAAGTTGCAAATGCATAAAGAGAATTAAAATAAGCAAATCAAAAAGAGTAATCATTATTTACTGCGCAGAGCTGCTCGTAAAAAATGTACTATATAAGCAATTAAATATAGTAATAAAGGAGTTAGAATGATAAAGCATGACTGCACAGAAAGCAAGTATCGGTATTACAGCAATAGTGCAACAGAACATGAAGGCCTTGTAGTTAATGACCGGGGGGAGTTGTGAACCCCCTCTCCGGTTAAAACATGTTTTCAAGCCATGGCAACACTCCCGAAGGTCACTACAATTCCAAAAACCTCACAGGAGTTAAAAACATATACAAAAGTAAAAATTAGAAATGAACAGCAAAAGGAAGCATAACTGCCAAACCCATCAAAACCCCAATGCAAACCTTCATCAAATGAACTACACACAAAAGTCAACACATACCTCAAGCACCAGCCTCAGCCAATTCTCAATCACGGTCACAGTCATTTGTGCTCAAAAACTTATTCAAAATGTCTTTTAGAAATACACGTGGGAATCCTCTTTCACATGCCCTTTTCATGAAATTGTCAATATTGATGTTAAAATCTACAATATTTGAGTGTAACCTTCTACTTCTAATTATGTGATTTATAATATTACGTTTTATATTTTTATGTATATTGTTGTCCCATGACATGTTTCTTACTGTATCAAAATCATAATCATCACGTTTGTCATACATACTATAAATTAAGTTATTCTGATCATCGATGTTTAAATTCAAGTCTAGAAAGACCAGATTACCATTATTATCTCATTTAGACTCCACAAGCTCTAAATCTTAAGGGTAAAAACTCAAACTCAGTGATGTAATATTTTCATTAAATACAATCAGTACATCATCAACATATCGGAAATATAGGAGTTCATTTAAGAGCATTACTTTTCTCTCATAAAAATGTAGATATATGTCGGCAAGTGCAGAGGAACATCCTCCTCCCATCGGGATACCCTGCACTTGTCTATAAAAACCCTGTCCATTGTATAATACAGTCTCATGCAATACCAAATCCAGTAGAGCCCGAAATCTATTAAACTTATTATAAGCTTTTAGGTCGTATTGCTCATACAATTCTATGATTATATTATATAGGTCCTTTAAATCTATTGAGTTAAACAAATCGGTAAAATCATAACTTTTTATGTCCTTTACATTTCCCAATCCTTTTAATTGTTTTATAACTGTATGACTATTTTTGATGAAATAGCCTCCCTCTGCTGTTAGCTTAACTAAAACCCGATTAAGTATCGTAAGAAGTCTGTCATTCGCTGTTTTTAAATATGTATTGTAACCTATTGTAACTGTTCGAAATTTTATGGGATTTTTATGAAACTTTGGTATCAATACCAAGTATGGGAATTTAATTTGTTTAATATCTATACCAGCTCTACGATATAATGCCTTTATTCGATTAATAATAGTACATTCGTTAATATCCAATTTTTTGTACATTTTTTCGTTCTGATACATTTTCATCAAGTATTCACAATAGAATTTTTTACACATAAAAGCATAGTTAGAAGAAACTGTGTCTATATATGTAACAATAAAAACCTTTTGCATGTTATCTATATACGTTCTAAGGTTATTAATTTTCATTTTCCCATATACATTTTCTGGTGTACCATATGCACTTAAAAAATCCCTTACTATGTGATGCCTCCATTCATTGAAAGTTACTTCAGGTATACTAAATTTAATGGCTGTTTTATATATAAAATTATCCAAGTTTACAAAAATTTGATTCACATTTTTATAGTACTCCAAGCAGTATCTGGTGCCTTTATTCATGATGTTGGTCAAATCAGTGTTATTAGCTACCCTTGTGTTACCAGTAAGAATATGCTTATGATAATCATTATATCCTATTGATGTACTTTTACAATTACATATACAAGGTGTTTCAGAGTCCAGATTTTGTGATATCCTATTGTAATTAAAAATCATTCTACCAACTGTTCGGCAATAACTAAAACTATTATATTCAAGCTAGACATGTTTCTATGGCTTCCAGAAGATGAATGGAAGATTCTCAGCGCTGTCGGGCGGTCAGACACATTGAAGCAGGACAGTCTATCACAGATGTTGCTCTTTTCTTCGGAGTTCATCATTCCGTCATTTCACGATTATGGAAACAATTCCAAACCAGCCAAACAGTTGTCCGAAGACCTGTAGCCAGTCGTCCAAGGGTTACGAGACCCTTGAAAGATCGATATATTGCTGTTGTAGTCAAGCGGAACATCTATGGTTGCATCCATGGTTGCATCTATGGTTGACATCTATGGTTGCAGCGGCCATTCGTAAGACGATATCTGCCACTACTGTTCGTCGAAGGCTACACATGAATGGTCTGTACGCCCAGGTACCACGAGTTTGTGTTCCTTTATCTGTCCAATCCAGAGGGGCATGATTAAAGTGGTGCCTCCAGCATGTGAATTAGACTGTGTCTGACTGGGGCAACGTTATGTTCACAGATGAGTCCAGATTTGCCCTACAACCCGATGATAAGCGTGTAAGGGTCTGGAGGGAACAAGGCACACGCAATCAGCCCGAGAACATCACCGAACATCACGCATTCCGCAGAGGAAGCATCATGGTCTGGGCAGGGATTTTATTGGGATATCGCACCGACCTGCACATCTACAGGCGAGGTTCTGTGACGGATGTACAGTATCGAGATAAAGTCCTAGACACCACTGTGAAACTATACGCTGCAGCAGTTGGTCCTTTTGTTTTAATGGATAATAATGCCCATCCCCATAGAGCTGCCATCGTTGATGACTTTCTGGAGAGTGAGGGGTTTGCACGTATGGAGTGGCCGGCTTACTCGCCGGACCTTAATACAATTGAAAATCTTTGGGATGGCCTCGGCCGTGCTGTATGTAGACGTTTCCCACCTCCAGCCACTCTCAGAAAATTAGAAACTGCCCTACAGGAGGAATGGCGATTTCTGGACTGCGGTGGTTGATCACCTCGTAACAAACATGATCACACGCTATACACTTTGCATGAAGGTTAGGGGTGCTCACATACCCTATTAATGTCGCTTTTTGTTGTTTGTTTTGCATTTAAACATCATTTCGTTAATGACGCAAATATGACATCATATTATATATGAAAATTCAATATTTTTTTTATCTCTGTATGTAATTCTTTGTTTTATTTCATAAATAAACATAGGGCTACTTACTTGCAGCATTTCATGTTAATCAAAGCAGTAGTTGTCCATTTTTTCGCATTTTACCGCTCCGTGCTTAACTTTTGGAAGTGAGTGTGTGTATGTATGTATGTATGTATATATATATATATAAAAGTGGAATCTTTATCGATCGTTCTCCGAATCATTGTTTTCCCATATGTGTCGTTTATTTCACCCAGTCCCAAATGATCATATTGCTTTGTTATGTTCCCATATCTATCGTTTTCTCCCATTTATCGTTCAGTTCAGTCGGTCCCTTGAAAAACAGTAGATCCAGATTCTACTGTATATAGATGTATATATATATGTATATGTATGTATTCATTCTTGGGCCCGTATTCTTGGGATACATGCTATCCCACCCCGTAAAGAAAAGGTTAATTAGCATGTTAAAAATCAAACTATAAAAATCCCATACTACAAATCCTGGAAATTAATTAAAGACAAAATAATACAATAAAAAACATTAAAATACAACTTTATAAGCTTTGTACAAAAAAAAGGGGAAGGTATGTTTACCTATTTCCATTTGTACTTCTAACCTTCCAGGTCTTAGTAAGGCTTCATCAATCATGTCTTTTCTGTTTGTCATACCAATGACAAGAATATTATTTAGTGATTCAACACCATCAATTTTTGCAAGTAGCTGATTTACAACTGTATCGTGAACACCAGTGTTACCAGCCTAAAATAGTATCATTCAATTTATCATTTTGTACACAACATCTATTCAAAGAAGAAAAAAAATTTGGGAACAAAATAAAAATCCAACTTTTTAATTCATTTAAACACCATCATTAATCCCACTTAAAATTTTATCCACAAAATGTTTAGTTAAGAGGATGGTGGACATTACAAAGCAATTTTCGAAATTTATACTTGAGAGATATGAAATTTTGCATACATATTCATTAAAGTATAACAATACCAAACACCTTATAAAATTTTATAAATATTTTAATTTTGTTTTATATATTTTAAAAATTGAAATTCTTATTATGTTTTTTAAAATGCTCCTTGCGATCCAATTTTTAACTTCCCTTAATTGTGCATTTATATTGCTTATAAATACATTTTGAACAGAGTTATGTATTATTTTGTGCTTTCGTTGAATAGTTAATTTTTAGGAAATATTTTTATGCTTGTACTCTGAATTTTTGTACTTTTCTACACTTAAGTTCAACTTTGATAATCTTAATGATGTCGAAACTTGAAATGGATACATAACTTTATTTTAATCTATAAGAGGAGTCTTTATTATAAATTTTATTAAATTTTGTCAAAAATTGTGGCACAAGGAGCATCTCAAAGACTTGCAAATCTGGAAATGACTCATTTTTATAAAAAGCCATTTAAAAGACATTTTTCCCCCTATCTTTAATATTAACTTTTCTAAAGTCACCAAGTTTTCATTTTACTTTTCATTAGACATTTTAAATGCATTTTATTCCAATATTTACATATTTTAAAAATATTAATACACCCCCCAAAAATTCCAATCTTTGTCAGATTTTCGGTAATTTGAAAGCCATACAACCATTCTAAAAGTCAGAGTTTATACATTTTCAGCAATGCTACATTAAGAGGATCTTTACCTATGTATACTACTATATATAAAATTTAATTTTAAAATAAATTCAAAATTACTCTATAAAAACTAAAATGATTTCATATAAGAGGTACAAAACTGGTAGCAAAACGAATGCACTGTTATAATAAAAAATTAATATTCAGTATTCTAAAACTTACCACAGAACCTCTCGACTTACAAATGGCATCAATTTCATCAAAAATGATGATATGCAATCCACTGTTAGGTCCTAACTGAAAATTAAAGAAAATAAATTCAATATTATACATATTCTTGCAATAACTCAAAGTCTTAAAGGGCTGTTGGAGTAATCTCCGCATTCCCTGAAACCCATGTTCGCCTCTTCAAGATGAAGGCATGTACTAGGGATACAGAATTAACGTACTCACATTCTAATGTATCATATTCTAATAATATAATAATGTTAAACTTTTAAGAAATTTTAATTCAACACATGATAGTCATTGGATATATTCTCGGATAGCCTGTGTAGTTCAATGAACATTTCTTTCAAAATCCCCATTTATTTGACAACTTTTTTATATATGGTGCCGGACCTCTCCAGAGGCTCTTGTGCACCACCAGTAGTCTGGGGACCACCGGTTTGGAACCACTGGTTTAAACAGTTAAGGTTAAAAATATGTTTCTCATCAAGTCTCTTATGAAAATATTTGACGGTTTTATAAACAATTTTAAAATGAAAAAGCGGACTTTATTTGATACAGTATATAAGAATTATTTCTTTTGTACTTGATTTTAGTATTTCTTTATTCAGAATATTTCTGTATGGTGAAAATTTTCAAAAATGTCTAAATTTGTTATATCAATTAACCTGTGAGAAAATTTCTTTTATTAGTAGAATTTGATAGTTTTGTTGTGATTCTACTAACTTTTAAAAACTCTCTCTATCCACACAGAAGAGCAAGATAAAATTGAAAAAAAGGGTCATAAAGATTGATAAGATTTCATATTTGGAATTATTAGATCCAGCTTTGATATTATGTAACAAATACCAAAATTCTGGGATGGTTTTATAAGAGAAAGATGTATATCTCTCTATTCTAAAAAAAAGTAACTCCTGCTGCCGCTGTCAAAAGCTTGTCACGCTATGTCCTTCGAAACTGCTGGGGGTATGGGGTCGAGAAAGATACCAATGGATGCAGAAAAATGGGGGGGACCAAAGTAAGACATGTCTCATTTTCATCGGACTTTAAGTTTTTTTTTTTTTTTTTTTTTTTAATTTTATGTTTTGTGGGAAAATATTAACTTTTTCATCTTCAGATTACGATAACTCGCCAAAAAATGATCGTAGAATTTTGATCTTTTCACGATCTAAGACTGCAGACATTTCTCTTTTAAACTAGACCTCATTTCTTTAAAAATATTTTAAAACAGACTAATATTTTCATCAAAAAATGAAACACAGTTTTTCAAAAAATATCATCCCCTATGTGGATGTAATATCGATGCTCCTCGAGTTTTTATCTTACAAAGAAAATATTTACATCATCTGGAAGCTGAAAGCTTTCTTATTCATATAAACCTCATTTCAACTCTATATCTTAAATTTTTGATTTTTAATTGAATTTTAAAGCTGATAATTCAACAGTGATGAAATACCCTTTGCATTAAGGGTGATAACAGTAAATGAATGGAAGCTGTTACATTTCCCGAGAATCACCCCTATGTATCTCGCTATTAGCCATAACAGAGGAGCGAGTGTAGTGAGCCTAGGGGCGAAGCCCCTAGTCACTAAAAAGCAAACAAACAAAAGACCACAAATGCTAAAATGAAATCTTTAAGAAAGCAAATTCATAATTTAGAGTTCTTTAAGACTTTGAAGAGTAACATGAACCTCTTATTGAGTTTTTAAAAAATCTAAACTGATGAATAAATTTATCTTCTTATGAGTGACCCAAAGTAAAAATATCTTTTTTTATCAGCATGACAGCCTGTTGTGCACCAAGGCCTTCTGCATTCCACTTACTATGAAGCCTTGGCTTTACAGTTCTATGCTCTAATGATATCTTTCTGGATTTATCAGCCCTATGAAGGAGTGGTCTTCCCCTTGACCTCTTTATCACTGGAGTAGTTTTTAACCTTTTTTCCCTCTTCCTAATTTAGAGTTATCTGTCCTTTGCAGATGCCATGCCAATTTCCCCCAAATTTACCCTTATGAAATTGATGACATCTGGTTCCCTATGTCAGTGATCTTCAAACTTTTTTGACTGCATACCCTTATGACGAAAACAATCATAAATTGTACCCCCTAATTATATATACATATATATTGTGTGTGTCAAAAAATGATTTTTTTCTTTCAGGAAATAAACGGAAAAAATGCAGAAAATCAAGTTATTTTTATTTATTTATTTTAAATGAAACAATCAATAAATATATATATATATATATATATATATATATATATATATATATATATATATATATATATATATATATATACACACACATGCAATTGTAAATTACAAGAGAAATTTGAAATTATAATTTAATGGGAACAATGTGATTGAATTTGTTAACCACTAGACATGAAAGCAGAGTTGCTAGGTTTCTATAATGCAGAGTCGCCATTTAAAAAAAAAAAAAAATTTGCCAAAATTTTATTTTTCAGTTATAATTTTGTGTGTGCGAGAGGACATAAAGAATTTTGAAGAGAAATGTGGCGTACCCCCTAGAATTTTCTACGTACCCCACTTTGGAGACCACTGCCCTATGTAGTCCATCAATTTCATTATTGAACCTTTTTCTCCAAATTCCCTCAACCTGTATACCCCCCCACTTCCCAGAATACTTCTCAAAACACTGAATTTTATTTAACAGTACAAAAGAATTTACTAACCCTTTTTTCCTCCTCTTCTGCATCAGCAAACAACTTCCTGACATTTGCTTCAGATTCACCAACATATTTGTCGAGAATCTGGGGTCCATTGACAATTTTTGGCTCTCTTGCATTTAACATCTGACCTATTTGTCGAGCCATCAGAGTTTTGCCTGTGCCAGGTGGTCCAAATAACAAAATCCCTCTAACATGCTTCAAACCTTAAAATGAATTCAAAAGCAGTTGCAGAAAAAAATAATGTTATTCAATGTATAACTAAAAAATTTTAAAACAATGCAAACATAGTAAATAAAAATCCTTCATATAACAAGTCTGCTGTTGTTTTATCAAGTTAGATAAGTTTTTCCCTAATTATGAACAAAACACGAGGAAGATCAGCCTAGCTATGGCAGTTTTTATTATTGTTATAAAAAGGGCAATACCCAGGTTCTATAGCCCTGATGACTAAAAGTTCTTCAAAAAAACCTTTTGTAAAGACTTTATAATTTAAAGCATCTATAAAAGAATTTTTACGTAACTGCTGTAAATACAGGACTCATATTTGGAATACTTTATTTACAAAAAATACATATTTTAATATACTATAAAAGAAATTGTTTTAAAAAAAATTTATCTCTTTTTCATAAAAATATCCATTTTGAAGCCCTTGAGGCACCTGAAAACATTATAGAGCAATAAAATTTTATATTCTTTATTCTAATCACAAAAGGCAACTTTTAAAAACTAGAACATATTGAAATTCAAAAAAAGGTTTTTTCGTTCCACCCTATTATACAACCATGAGATATATATATATATATATATATATATATTTATGTATACAGCAGGGGTTTGTACCACTTATCAGCTGAGGGTCCCAAAAAAATATGTCATACATTTGTAGCTATTGCAAATATGAATAAATTCTTAAATATACGCTACATAAAAGTGATGTGTTTTTCTGCCTGTTAAGGTGAGAAGTAGAAGTTAAAAATTCTATTTGAAATGACATTTTTAATACCTTTTTTTTGGCCTTCGGGATATTGGAATCCCAATGCAGATGGAATAAATGGAAAATAGATTTTTTTTGTGCTTATATCTCAGTCTGATTCATTTCTATCTATATAGAGCAAGTCTTCCTGGATATTATTTAAAACAGTCAGCTGTAAACACTAAGAGAATTCAGTGACATAAATTATTTAAACTTCTCTCACTAAACCAGTTCTTTTTTCTAATTAATATGTCTTTAGAACTTAATTTTTTTAAGACAAATGTAATTATCAGACTCTGCCTAAAGCGATATACCCAGTTTTCATCTTATTTGAAGAAATGCTTGTTTTAGACAAGAGTTTTTTTTTTGTTGAATTAGGCTTAGCTTTAAAACATGCGTGTACCTATAATAGTTTCATAGAACTTGAGCCTAAGGAGGCACTTCTTTCCCAAACACTGGTTCTGACTGGGTTATTTATTAATCTGGCTGTCCTTTGTTGCAGGAAATAAGCAATAAAATTTTGAAAATAGTTTTTCCCTTGGGAAACAACATCTCTCAATTTTATCTCTATTAGCCCAGTCAAAATAGGTTTTATAGCTAAAAAAAAAAAAAAGTTTTGAAAATTGGTGGAGATGTTTGTTTAGGCATGCTAATGAACATACTTAATTTTAATGGTATAATAAAAGATATTCAGTTAAATTATTAAATGAGTAGAATAATTCAATTCAAAAGTAATATAAAATAAAAGCTTAAAATTAATAATAAATGTGATTTATAATTGACTGTTTTCTTAATTTTTTAACATTAGCACAGAGTTGAGAATTTTTATTTTCTTGTTTGCATATAAAATGCATGCACGTAATTAGAAAAAAAAGTTGATAACATTTTGAATTAAATTAATGTTATGTTGCTCATTGCAACCTATTACTGGCATAGAAGAACCAGTATAAATTTCCTTTATCACTTGAAAAATTAATTTATTTAGTTTATTAAAATTTACTATATATTAAATACTTTAATATATATGTAAGTATCACACATCTTTTGTTGATTAAGTGATTTCCTTCAGAGCAATAATTTCAGTAATTATTTACATTTGTTTATGTACAACAAAGCTTTGTAAACACCTTTTTTTCTGAAATATAGGGATGATTGAAAATTAAAGCATGCTTATTTCCGGCAGAATTTAAGCTGTCTTAACTTTGTGTTCGCTTAAAGCACAGCAGCTGTATTTTTCTCCCACTATTATGCAGCTTACATTAAAACAAAACATTAATAATGCTCTTACCTTAGGAGCAAAAAACAAACTAGGATTTCTCTATCCAGTTTCTTTGTTTCTTGTTATGGCTGATTGATAGCCACTGGAACAACCAGGTGCAAAACATGTTGGCATATATGTGCACAGAATAAATTAAAAAATTTGTAAAACAATTTTCTAAAACATGTGTCCATATAACTCAATGAAAAATTGGCTGAAGTGGAACATGTCGCGCCATCTGCCGGTGAGCGACCATAATCGGTCCATTTTTCGAGGAATTCCCCATTGAAGCTTATGTGCTCCTTCCTATAGCTTCATGATTTAAAGTATAACAATCCTAGACTTATTTAATACTAATACTAAGATACTGTGAAACAAAAGCAAATTTACATTTTCTGATAATAAATATCTACAATCCCATCTCAAAAAAGATATTCATATAATTACATACTAAACCTATGGAAAATTTCTATGTAAAAATTATAACAAACAAAATACACATTAATTCTAGAAAGATTAAAAGCATGAATGATTTTTCCCAAACAACTGATATGACTATAAGAGCTAAAAATGACATACCAAGTTGTTGTACAAATTCAGGAGGAAAGACACGAGATGCAAATGCTCGTCGGAAAATAGCATTGAACTCTTTGTCCAAACCACCAATTCCCATTTTCTGAAAGTCCCAATCTGGATTTATTATGGACTGTCTGGCTGTTTTGCTGAAACATATTAAATAAAACATTCATAAATTTTCATTCATTCTAAGAGCATGCTAAAAGAGAAAATATATCAAAATGATAAAGATTTATGTACAAAATGTGTATGTGTGCTGTAATACACAGACACACATACATACAGTCGAATCCAGTTAATTAGACCACCGGTTAATCGGACCAGCTGCTTATTAAGATCAAATCCTAAAGAACCGAAACAAATCTTATTGCATAAGCATGTTCGTGTAATAAGACCAGCCGGTTATTAGGACCAAAATGATCACATCCTGATGTGGTCCGATTAACTGGAATCAACTGTATATATAAATATTAATTTTCATTACATTTAATTTATTAGATTTATTCCTATTCTGTAATCTAAATGAAAATATAACTGTTTTAAAAGGTCTTTTTCAAATTTCCTCTCATTTTTGATGTATTAAAGATTGATTTTCCTCCAGAAATAAAATAAAACAAATCTAAAAGATTAAAAAGAACACAGTTACAGTCTATAATTAAAGTGATTAAAAATCAGATTTTTATAAAATAAGAACTTTTGGAAGGCTTTGAAGCAAGGCAAAGCAATTTATCAGACTTTTAAGTACACAGCTAAACCCTGGAATAACTACATTTTGATTTACACATGAATTTTTCATTCAACAAAAAATAAATTTTAATTGACTGGAAAAGATTATTCAACAGCTCTAGAATGTACTATGTGGGTACTATACCCTCCCATCAAATAGGCTAAAAAATTAAAAGGAAGAGGGATCTCAAAAAATGGGTAGAATGTAAAGCAGAATCTCAAAAGAAATTTTAAATCAGAATGGACATTTCTTTTTAAATTTCAAAAATCAAATTTGATGTGTAAAAATGCCAGAAAAAAAAGAGCTGAAAACTTTACATGAAAATTTAAATAATGAAGTTTGGGGGGATAAAAACAGGTTTAGTACATGTAATATTTATGGCATATTTAATGAAACACTAGAAAAATTTTATTATTTATTGTTCATGAAAATGATAAATACCTACCCTTTAGATTTTCCAACTAAATTTACAGCAGATTCTTTGGCCTTTTCAAAAACCACCACAGTATCGGGTAACAACAAACCAATACGAGACTTTAAAAAGGTAAGGAAAAAGAATATAACATACATTGCTGATTTTTTGCAAATTATATAACAATTAGATTATACTTTAGACATACACATATAAATAACAACAAACAAAAATACATACTGTTCTCTTTTCAGAAGCTTTTCCAGTAGTTCCAGTTGCTTTTTCGATGCTAACAACTGAAAGAGTAAATTATAGTTAATGATTTTGGATTGTTTTAAATACAATATATTCATTAAAAATTAAAAATGCATATTACACTCAAGATAACAATTTCCCATAACTTTCCATGTAAACTAATGTTATTCTACATCAAATCATACAAAAAACAAATAAGTTACTAAAACACAAAATAAAACTTACCTTCCATTTCCATTACCACTAATTTCAAGAGTTTCATATCTTTAAAATTAAAAGCCAACTAAAAAACATATATACATATAAATATATTAGAATTGTACATAGACATACTTAAAAACTACATGACTAATACAGAAAATTACCTTAATTTATGAGGTAATTTTTAACAATATCCCAAAATGCCAATAGAATGTCAAAAATTAAAACCTCATTCATTCATTAAAATTTTTTTAAATGTTTTATTTGTTTAACGAACTAGGAGTCTCTTATTAACAAACGGGGCAGCTATTAGATTACAGTCAAAAATATTTATCATTTTAAACAAATTTTTATAGTATAGATATACATAGATATTGCAGTCATTTAAACATTTGTGTATATTAACCTCTTAAACACTAGAAAATCCAAAATTTACATCAGTAATTTTTAAAGATTCATACAATTGAGATAAAATTCACTGATTATATACTAGGTAAGCAATAATTACAAGATAAAAAGAAATTTTTATATATCACGTTTTTAAATTTTCTGTTGAATCATATAAACTGATTGCACAAATCTTCACTTATTCTGTTTCACTTCCTTTAATTTAATTTTAATCACTTTTTAGTCGTTTCCAAAACTGCTAACTTTTATAATTTTTTACACAATATTTTTGTAAACAAACTAAATTCACATGTATCCTGTCTTCAAAATCGTCAAACGCCATTACGCAAAAGTGCAAGCATTGAATTCAATAGAAGCGACACCTTGCAGATTTTTTCTGAACTAACTTTCCATACAAAACAAAATTAACTGAAAATGAATTCAATTCTACTTAAAGATGGCTAAAAGTATTAAAATAATGCATTGTCATCGTGTTCTGAGCTATTCTAAAAGTTTCAAATGTCTAGCTAGTCGGGAAGTTAGTTAAAAATCGATTGCAAGATTTGTACTGGACAAACACACAAACAAGAAAGCGAGTTAATAAAATGTGGTAAGAATGATCAGTGCATTGTATCAGTAAATAATAAGGAATTAAAAGCATGCAAAAAAGTTAGACACAGAAATGAAACTATAAAGGTGGCCCAAATGAAAGTGAGACATCTGGTTTTTTCTCATTAATGGTTAATTAGTTGGAATGTGTGAATAAACAGGAAGTAATAGGGATACATTGACTACATATCTAGTACACAGTCACCTTTTCGGTTCAAGCAAATGTCACAGTGCTTACTAGATTTTGGACATCATAAGCAAAAAACATTCATGATTATTTGTGAAACCAATCCCTAACCTCTGCCTTGTTAGTTATCTGGCGGCCTTTGAGAGCCTTTTTCAGTGGGCTGAAGATACGGAAATCCCATGGTGGCAGGTTGGAGCTAAAAGGAGGATGGAGGATAACCCCCCCCCCCCCCAGTGGTGGCACCACAGGAAACCTTATCCACAGCAGCAATAGATTCCAGTGATGGCAAAATGTGCTTGAGCATGTCTTGGCATGTCCCATGCTCATACGTTCTTTTACAAAATTTACTAAACCAATGAATACTATACACTCATGCCCATACACATCCTTCTAACGATGATTAATTTCAGCTTCACTAACATCTTCTGCAATCAAAAATTGAATAACTGCTTGCTGGGCCTGATTGAACAAATCCATGCCATGACTGTACATAGTCACCTTGCTTAAACAGGTGCAAACAGAACTTTGACACTTTCCAATGATAACAGCTTTGCTTCATAACATTCAACGTTGCAACATGATCATCTCAGTATATAACTGTTGCTCATACAAAAAAGTCCCACTTTCATTTGTGTCACCCTTATATAGTTATTGTGATAATTACAGATAATTGAAATGTGACCAGCAATATTTGGTAACAATTTATGTTATTTGTACATGTAAGGAACTGATGAAAAATCGATAATTACAGACAATCAATAATAATTAGCAGTTATGTATGTCATGTAATTGAATATCAAATACAAGTATAGAAGTACTCATTATGAACATATCACACCAATCTATATTAAAAGGAATATCTGGTTCTTATGAAGCTATTCTAATTACAAAGTGTAAAAGCCTTTACAAAGAATATTAAAAGATACTCCTTTATAAATTTAGTGTCTAGGTAAATTATCAAAAACAAAATAGTTGATTTTGATAATGGCAGGAAAATCACAGTACCATTTGTCCAGTAGTGAAAGCTTGCTTAGCAAAGCACCCCAAAAACTCATTAGCCATTTCATCGGTGTCATAGGGTTCAAGTGTCCTGTAAAATTTGGTTAACAACTTATAGGAAAACTTGATTTTGATGAAATGAATGGGGACATACAAGAAACAAGATACAGTACAACCTCCCAAATCCAGAATCGTTCAGGACATGGCAATTCCGGATTTGAAAGGTTTTTAAATAACACTACAAAATTTTAGGGAAAAAAAAAATGTAAAATGGTTCAATTATTAAATAAACCTGAATACAGAACATATAATTACATTATAATCTAAACATTTCAATCAATGTCTGTTGTTTTAGTTTCAGCTTATTAGAAATTATTTTTTTGTCGAATCCTATATACTGCCATAATTTCATGTTCCGAGATAAAATTCAGCTTTTCTAAACCTAAAATTGTTTTATCTAATGATTTTATCAGGTCTTTTGTTGACATTCTTTCGTTTTCAAGGCACTCTGAATCACTTTCACTATCGCTGTAATCATAACCTTTGTTATTTACCACACTATCAATAATTTCAGAATCGCTCACAGAACCAACAATCGACACATTTTCGTTGATGTCTAAAACTTCCTGCCTGTCCGATTTATCCAAGTTAATGTTGCCTTTATTTGCCCATTCTACTAATTCTGCTATTTTAGCTTCTTTCCCAGACACTTGAAAACCTTCAAAATCACTGCTGTCACTTCCTTGAAAGAAAAGAGGTTTTTTAACCGATCATTTTAGTAGCAACATCTATCGGTAAAATGAAAAAGTAAAATTGGCCATTTATTAAAACATTCCAGATTTGAGATGTCCAGATTTGGGAGGTTGTACTGTATTGCTTTTTCCTGTACAGTAAGGCAGAAATATATGACATAAAAATATGTACACAAAATCATATTAAAAATCTTTAATGCTGCTGGGTAGCAGCCCTAATGGATTCATTCAGCTCAGTGTTACCCTATGGAGAAGATGTTTCCAATGATTAGTAACTTGGATTAAAAGATTAATTATTTTTTTTTTATTTATTGTACTCTGTAAAAGATAAAGGAAAAAAAAATTACTCACATATCTTTTTCCTTCTTTAAAAGAAATATATAAAGTAAAACCTCATTTATCCAGATCTCCAGAAAAATGATTATTTTTATTTAATGTTCACATTAGATAATAATTTTTAACTATGACACCAAGAACGCAACTACAAGTCCTCCAAATATTCGCTTTTTAGTTTGATTCAATGTACAGTTCCTGCATAGATTATATAATAAATTATAGTAATAAAATGCTTTTTGTTGAGTTTAAGAAAGCTTTGCTAGACTTACCAATTCTTTGTTAAGAAATGATGTTAAAAATTAATTTTATATTGTTTAATGTCTTGTAAACAATACTATGGATTTTGTTACAAAACATAGTTTTCTATCGTAATAAATGGTTGTTTATTTAAGGGTTTTGTTTGGCTTATTACCCATATTACCTGGATTATCCGGATTGCCCAAAGTCCAGATAAATGAGGTTTTACTGTAAAAATTATTAAATTTAAATTATTTGTGGAAAAAAATTGGGTATACTGTGTTTTAAATGCAAATAATTTCCTTCAGTGGACGAAATTTTTTAAATGAGTAAGATAGTAGAGAAAAAAAATTTGTTTCTGTATTACAGAGAACAATTTAAAAAAAAGAATTTATGTCAACATTCCTTGGAAAATTTTTCTCCAGAAGTGAAAACTGAGCCAAAGAAATCCAATAAGACTACAACCGATCAGCCTTAATTTTTTTCTAGATCTCTTACCATCATCGACACAAACAGGCATAGTTACAATCAATACAAATAGTTTCTATATTTGGAAATTTCAGAGACTCAATATCAAATTTTAAGGCACCAAATCAATCGACAAGTTTGAACAGTTAATATATTACTGTTGTTTCTTTTATCTTCTAGTTTCTCACTCCTAATTTACAGTGTAATAGAATATAACATCACATGGTCTGTAAAGACAAAAATTCAGACAATAGACCCAAATTATCATTAATTTAGTCCACTCAGCACAGATATTCTGGTTAGCTAAGGCCCTTGGCCTGCACACAATTCAAATAAATTAAAAGCTGGTTATAGAAGTTATTTTTCAATACTTTGTAAAGATAATGTATAATCTAGTCAGTGGCGCACCCCAGGGGGGGAGGGGGGCAAGGGGCCCTGCCCCCCAAAGAAATAGAAATTGCATTATGAATATTTTTATCTGTTCATCTTGTCCCCCCCCCCCAAAAAAAAAGAAAAATTCCTGGGTATGCCACTGAATCTAGTAATAAATATTTTATAAGAGTAGCAGTAGTGTAATTATTCTTTGTAAATTTTAGGCCCACTGATTCTAACCATAGAAAAACTTCAATAAAATAAGCTATAAAATACTTTAAAAAAAATAAAACACAAAAGTATCCATAACATTAAAATGTTTACAAGGACATTTAATTGAAATTCATAAGAATTTAGTAATAGAAAATTAAAAGGCTTCAGTTTTTTTTATGTGAGACAGTAAATCTCTTTAAGTCATTTTGATTAACATTCTATAATCATAAGATTATTTTAAGTTATGTCTTTCGAAATTTCAAAATAGCTATTATTTTCATTAATTAAAATGATATAGGCATCAAGCAAGGGTTTGTTTTACAAATACTAGAGTTGTTCAATTAAAGATTTCTCAATCTTTAAGTTACTGAAACCAACACAGCTCATGGATATAGGAAAAAAGTAGGTGTAACATGGCCTGAATAAAAAAGAAAGTCATGTCAGGCCCAATTTAGCAAAAGGTAAAAAAATAGGCCTGAGCTCTGAATTTATGCAGATCTCTATCTGAAATTTCTTTTGCAATAATTTAAGACTTGATAAAATGAATTTGCTTTCATAAAGCTTAAATACATTACAAGTTTGATAAGTTCTATAACTTTAAATTTGATATTTAAGAAATAAAAATATAACTCATTATAAATCAAAATCATCATTTACCAACTTTATATACTCTAATGACTAATTTAAGAAAACAGGTAGAAGGCAGAAACAGATTATTTTATGCACATACAGTTATATAATTTTCATACGCAATTAAAAGATACAGAAAAAATGTTGATCAACATGCAAGATATACTGAACATCCTAAGTAAAGGAAATTTAATGTTAAAATTTAAATTTCTAACTAGAAAAAAATATGAAAGATACAAACGTTTTTTTCTCAAGGAAATCCACTTCTAGGGTGATTTTACATATATACTGGATATTTGGATTAAATGTATAAGGGCGAACTTCTAAAGTTTGGTTTAAGGATAAATCAGCCCACTTTCTCTGTAAATCAAAAAATTGGAACATGTTACAAAATAACAAAAATATATACATTAAAGGTTACTTTTAAATGTTTTATTACAAATATAGAATCTTCCTTTACACAAAATCTATTTTCCTTTATGGTAAAATTATCATTTCATAGTTTGTTTGAAAGCTGATCAACAATACAGTTATTACAAATAATTATGTAAGATGCTAAATTTTTAAAATACTGATTGATAGATTAAATTAAAAAAAATTTAGTAAATCTTTTTGCTAACTGGATTCAGTTTCAGAAAATTAAACCATTTTTAAGCAACCGACATTATTGTAAAATTTATATAAAACATACCAAAAGAATAAACTTTTATGATATAATAAAAAAGAATTCATAAGTGTCACTAATAATACACAGTCAAATGATATTTGACTTGTTTTTAATAATAACCAATAAAAATATATAAAATATCTCTGCAAGACCCTCTATAACAGTGGTTCCCAACCCGTAGAAGTCTGTGGACTTCTACAGGAGTGGCTACGGACTGGCTACAGCCGCACGAGCGTTTTTCCCCGCAGCTTGAAAATCTACACAAGCTGCTAGAAAAATAGGTCTGGTTCTATCCTCCAGCGGGCGACCTTGAGAACACAACAGATAACTCCCCTGCTAGCGAGAAAAACAGCTGCATTTGGCCACCCCTATGATACAGAAGCTTATCTATATTTTGGTGCTTGTTTTCATGCTGCGTTTCTGCAGGAAAAAACACTCGTGTGGCCGTAGCCTAAGCCAGAAATTAAACCACGTACGGACTTCCCCCGACTTGAGGTGGGGACCTTCCGGGGGGTATTGGGGTATAGAATATCTATCAGGCAAAAGGGATAGAGGATTAACAAACTCACATTCTAACGTATCATATCCTAATAACAAAATAATTATGTAAAACTTTTAAGAAATTTTAATCCAACACCTGATTATCATTGGATACATTCGGCCCATTTAGTTCAATGAACATTGCTATCAAAATTCCTTTTTATTTGGCAATTTTTTTTATATGTGGTGCTGGACCACTCCAGAGGCTTTCGTGGACCACAGGTGGTCCATGGATCACCAGTTGGGAACCACTGCTCTATAAGATAGCCAATCAAATACTTTGCTTAACTTAAGTGTTTCTGTTTATTGAACTTGGAAATTTGGATTGTGAATGC
The DNA here is from genome assembly GCA_907164885.2 of Dolomedes plantarius. NCBI lineage: Eukaryota > Metazoa > Arthropoda > Arachnida > Araneae > Dolomedidae > Dolomedes > Dolomedes plantarius. Next base: position 10,313,942 of record OU015502.1, read on the forward strand.
TTCAGGCAATGGAATAAGAAAACCATATAGATGCTTTGTCTATACTTTTCTTTTATTACCCACAAAAATATGTATGACATGAATGGCCTGAATTTAGTTCATAAAAACATTTCATGTGCTTTTGTTCATCTCAGTAACAAAGAACTGTTCATATCATTGCTCAAATATCTTATTATCAAAAATATTACTAGCTTATCTGAAGAAATAAATAAATCCATATATATAAGAAATGAAGCTATACAGTCAACAGTCAAACTGCTGAACAGTATGGAGAAAGTAAGATTTTATAGGGTGACTTATCCAGTACTTTTGGGAATTTTTTTGAGATAATGGAGAAAAGTTTTCTATATAACCTGAGAAGTCCTCTTAAGCAAAATTATGAGTTTAAATTCCAGGAAACATGGCTGAATGATTGAAATTTTGAGCTCAGCCAAGTGATGAGACCGGAACACTTGACCCCGCACCTCCAGGGGTAAATTTGAAAACGTACAGGACATTGTAACCACAACCTATTTTACGTGCCTCGGCCACCATTAATGAACAGAGGTGGATTTGCAGTGACGAGCATCAAACCAGGGATGTTCATATCACTGGCCTGCTGCTCTTGCCAACTGGGCTACCATGCCCCAAATTGGACAGTTCCTGTCTTAATAAATTTCAGATTAATCTCTTCATTTCATTTAAATTTCCTTACATTAGGTACCTAACCATAAAGCAGTTATAGTTTTAATTTGTCTCATCTAAAACTTTTTTGGGCTGGCAATGGTTAAAAACTGTGGAACATTATATATTTATTTATATATAAGATAAAAGTTATGTTCATTTATATTAAAATGCATTTATGGATAAGACCTATATGACTGATACGATATTTGGCAGCCAACATGAAAAAAATAAAATAAAAATAACAATTAGATATTTCATCCCATATTTAATTTTTAAATACTTAATCTTAATTTAAACACATAGTTTAAATTTATACTTTTCAATTTTCCAAGAAATGATGAATTATCTACAGTTAGTCTTTAAAATTGTTGTTTCAGAAAGAAGTTTCAATGAAGCAATCTACCAATTAGGATAATTCTGTTTAAGACATTTTTAAATAACAGTTATGGCAAAATTGCATACTTAGGAAACTACAAAAAAAATAAATAAATAAATAAAAATTACAGCATTTGTCAGTTGTCAATATTCTTTTTTAAATTATATAAGAGACTTATTAGAACAGAAATATGAATAATGATAGTAGAATAATACAATTATAGAATTATCAATGATAATATATACCATAGGCAAGCTAAATCCCATGTGTCCAGATGGCACACCTGGACAGGATTTAAGTGTGAACACATATTTGTGATTAGTGGCTGTTGTAACTTCCACATGCCTGAAAAGAAAAAAAAAGTGTCAGATGTAGACAAATAATTTTCAAATTATACTTGCCAAAGACAATAATGGACTATTTTAGATACAACAAAACTTTAGATTTTAATTTGTGCACATGTGACAAGAACATCAGCCCCATTGACTAAATTAGAATTGAATTAAAAGCTATTAATCTCTCCCATAATATATGAATAGAATAGATCCCGAAAGATATATCTACCCAGGAATTAAGGAAACATAACAATGAACAATGTTTGTTAATAACTACCATAAAAGAACTTAGGGAAGGTCCAAAATATGAGATGAACCTCTAGATTAATACTAGATTATATATATATATTCAGTACCCACCGCTATTAAAATCACTGTTAATAAAATCAGCCGTTTGTTAAAATCAAATTTAAAGGAACAGATTCAAATCAATGTGAAATCATCATAAAATCTCACATTGCTTAATAAAATCAATACTGCCGCTTTTAAAAATAAAAGTTTCAGATACTTTAATCAATTTACAAGATCACAAGGAGCTTTTCATTTCGAAACGTGGGAGTTGCAATGCTTAACCTTTTCTTTTCAAAACAATATTGCACCTTTTATTTTGCAATCAGCAACATTCCTTACTCCTTTCCTGAAAAATAAATGGGGAAGCGAACAACGAAATGGAAAGATAAGCAAACTCAGATCAGGATTCCTTGAAGAATACATATCAGGGGGTAAGAACTGGTTCTCATGGTTTTCAAAAAGTTTCTTCATCAAATGGTCACTTGGAATTCAGTCAGCAGTGAGTGAACATGCCTAAGCGTAAAGATTTAAGTGTTAGAGAAAAGCAAGAAATGCGGAAAAGGTATGATGGGATGCCAAAATGCAGCCAATGAGAAGCTTCGTCAAAACGGGGGATTTCTCAAACTGCCTTATTCAACTTGCTGAAGCAAAGAGACACCATTTCTGATGAAATTAAAAAGAATGGAAACTTATCCTGAAAAAAAAAAAGGAGGGGGGGGGGGGTGGGGGGTGGAAAATCTAATGACAGAGTGTGCACTTTTAAACTTGTTTGAGGATGTGAGAATACAAAAAATACCTATTTCTCGCTCAATTCTATGCGAAAAAGCACAGCAATCTGCTAGTCTGTTTGGAGGGAAAACCTTGGGATGGCCAACCTGATGGAAGGAATGCAACAACATTGTTTATAGAAAATTGCATGGCAAGAAGCAAGATGTAAATAATGAGGCTGCTGAGAACTGGAAGGAAGAAGTCTAGGTTAAACTGATCAAAGATTATCAGCCTTATCAAATTTTCGACTCAGATGAGACTGGATTATTTTACCGAGCACTTCCGGAACATACTTTGATGTTTAAAAATGAATCTGCTGCAGGAAGCCAAAAAGTCAAGCAAAGATTAACTGTGTTGTTAACATGCAACATGACAGGAACTGTAAATGCCTTTGGTGATTTGTTCCAGCAAAAAACATCGATGTTTTAAGGGTGTTAAGAATCTTCCAGTCAATTATGCACACAGCAGAAACTCATGGGTAATCACAGCTATCTATACAAACTCCTCCTTAAATGGGACAAACAACTAAAAAATGAAAAAAATCGTGCTTTTGTTAGACAATTGTTCCTCTCATTCAAATTATTTGAAATAAAAAAATATTAAACTAGTTTTCCTTCCTTCAAATACCACAAGCATAATTCACCCTTTGGATCAAGGGATCATACGATCATTTAAATTTCATTGTAGAAAGCCAGTTGCTAATAGAATCAATTCTTCTAGTTCCGACTCTATAAACAAGTTTCCAAAATCAGTCAAACTCTTGGATGCAATGCATATCATTCAAAATTCTTTGGAAACTGTTACATCAACAACGATTGCTAACCGTTTTAAAGCTTGTGGCTTCAGCATACAAAATTCTAATACAGAGGAAGAAATTTCAGTTGAGGAAGATGAACTGACTGAAGAGTTCTTAAAATAATGTTTCCACCAATGATGATTTGCAAACATCAAGTGAGAAATCTGAATCTGATATTGTACAAGAAATTATAAATTCAAGATTCTTATTCTAATGTCATTGATACAGAATCCGAAGATGACGAGAAAAATGAACCCCCACCAACTGCATCTGAAGCCCAAGAAGCACTGGATGTTTTATGGTGAACATTGGAACAAAAAGGTGGAGATAAAGAACATTATGGTCAATTTTACACATTTTTGAATATTATTGGACATTTGATAAATGATTCTTCGAAACAAACCACATTACCAACCTAATGGAAGCAGATTGCGTGCTCTCTGTCAAGAATTCTATTGATCCTTGTATACAATTTACACGTGAGGAAGAGTGTAATAATCGTTTACCTTTCTTGGATGTGCTTATTATCTGAAGTGACGAGGTTTTTCAGACTGCTGTCTTCCGCAAACCCTTTGCCATGTCTCTTCCCCCACAGAGGCTTTCTGCCCATCCCCCCCCAGTCAAAAAATGGCTTGTTTCAACGCGTTTGTCCATCGGGTGTTGAACATTTGCTCCACAACTTAACTATTGTGCTCCGAGCTTGATTATCTGAGGGCGGTCGCTGTGGACCACGGCTATGCCTCTAATATCATTGATTCCATTTATAAGAAATTGTCTAAACCGGTCCAAAAAAGGTGTATTTCAAAGCCGAACCTGTCAGTGGTTTTGCCCTTCTTTCCCAAGATTAGTCATCAAATCGCTAAAATTCTTAAAAGGTTTGAAATTAAGGTTATTTTCTCTCCGGTCAATAAAATATCTTTTTCGGATCTCAAACACCCCATTGAATGCTTAAATACACTGGTGTAAGAAATTAAGAGAATTTGGAGACTTGGTCGATTATCTCTAGAACTACTGTACCGATTTTAATGAAATTTGATTATGTACATACATTGATACAATACAAAACAAATAACCATTCAATAATTGTAATACACACGCATGAACGTGCATAACACTCGGAGTCTGAAGGTATGAAACAGCATATAACAGTATAACGAACTGCATATAACAGTAGAAAAAAATTTAAATATTTTTGAAAATTAGAATTTGTATTGTAAATAAAGTTACTTTTGTCCATTTTAATTAAAGTAAAAATCATATCCAGGTTGCACATGTTAAACAAAAATTAAAAACACTAATACAAAATCATAGAATAATCAATAATCTGAATCAATGAAATTCATGAAAATATTTACAAAATTTATCTTACCTCACTTTATCCAAGGGAAAATCATTTTCACTGACAATAGCACAATTAGAAAAGGATAAAGAATCAGTGGGACATTTCACAACTTTCATTACCTAAAAAGATTAAAATATAAAACCTTAATGTCTAAATCTATAATGAATTACATCAATGAAAATAAAACTTAAATAATAAAATTTAATTACCAGCTTTAAGCAGATATCAATTAAAAATAGTAACATCATGCATAAAACAAAAGCCAATAAAAATGACAATAAGCAGAAAAAATAAGTAATCCTATTCTGGAATGTTATAACTTCAGTTTGTAAATCCAACTTCCACATTATCTGATACATTACTTTTTAAATGTTAGACCTAATTAATTTTGCAAATACTCATAAAATTCCCAATAATTTTACTATATACCCCTAACAGTTAAAAGATAAAAAAAACATACATAGAAATTCATTATCTAATGATCTCAAAACATAGCAAGCAGTGTAAGTCAGACATATAGACCAAATTAAAAGTATATGGGTCATTTCAAAAAATTTGCCAAAAGAGCATTTCAAAATTAAAAATCCTCAACTGTTCAATTTATTTTTGGATACATGCTTGGAAATACTTATTTTTTAAGGATAGAGTGATATTTCAGCTTAATTTTTCCCACAGCCAGATATATTTAACTTTGAAATTAAATCTTTTTCATTCAATGTCATGAGTGTTACCGGACAATGCGACTACATTTCTATAAAGTATGAAAGTGTTTATTTTTCCAAAAATGATACATTCCATTAATAAATTTGTCCTTTGACTATATCACATTAAACAAAAAAAGAATTTAATAATTGTTTAATAAAAATGCACTATTCATTGTCATGAGTGTTATCCTGATATCATGTTTTACTGTCTATCACTATTGTAAATAAAATGAAAAAAAAAATTTCAAAATAATATTGTTATGAAAAAACATTACTTTTAATTATTAAACAAATTCTAGTAGAGTTATTATGGATTAATTTAATTTTTTTATTGTGTTTTAGAGCTCATTTACTAGGTAACACTCATGACACAAATGGTAACACTTATGACATAAATGGTAACACTTTGATAAAAAGAGAGAAAAGCATGTTATGCTTTTTCAAATGCATCAATTAGAAAGGGGAAATGGTAATAAACTCTGTTGCCTTTCATTACAAGTTGGGGATTAGGCAAAATACTTATGATCTGATCAAATTCTACATATGAAATGTCCTCCTTCATTAATCGAAACAATTTGCCATTTTCACCAGTTAATCTAAAAAAAGCAACTTTAAGCTCTCCATCCACAGCATCATACTCTTGGTAAACTCCAACATATTGGTAATGTCCTTTATTTGGGTTATCCCTAAAAACTTTAATTAGCACATAAGCACCAGGTTGAAGCTTAGATTCACAGCCACTAGCTCCTGTGTTGTTAAGATCAATGGAAGATATTGAAGTGTCATCATCATCATCATCATCATCAGTGCTGTAAATTGGTGATCTTTTATGTTTTATTACTCCTTTGAGAACAATCTTTTTAAAAGATTGAAAACACTTGCAAAACTTTTTAAATGTCCATTCGTTTTTCATGCAGAAACATATGACACATCACGGTAAAAAAATTCTTCTGAATTTGTAGTTAATAATTGGTGAATGGAATGAGTACCTTTGACTGTCATGAGATTGGATGGTATTAGCTGAGAATAATTATCAACTTTGTCTTGAAGTACAAAATTTAGTTTCACTTTTAATCCTTGATTTTGCAACACATGGAACAATATTTCAGCATCAGGTATGTCAGTACCATGTGCTACAATTTGATCTGCTGTTCGCTTTAATGTTGCCCCAATGCCATCAGCAGCTCCTTTGCCATGACCAGATTCAAAGAAAGACCATGTCGCTGTTTTAAATTAAAAATTAAAGATCTTTCTAGAAAAAAGCTAGAAGTTTTTTTTGTCTGTACTCGGTAGAAGGTCCATCAGAAAAGAAATGAAGAACTTGTATATTTGGATAATCCTTTCTTAATAAATCCAAAGCAGGTTCGAGATGAGCCCAGATTCCAGGTGGACCATGTTCATTGCTTGGGGAAATTGATGAGAAAGAGAGAGGACTTTTATCCTTCATATATAACACTCCTGTATGAATAGTAACCTGATGTCGTGAAGCTCCAAAGTGGTAACTCTGGATCTCCTCATCAAGTTTGCAATTATAATTTTCTGAAAAGTCGATAATTATTGCAGCCTCAGTATCAGATAACTGTTCTTTGCATTCCTTAAAAGACTTGTTTTGATGTCTTATTTTATAAGAATGGGGTTTGAATGCTTTCATCTGGCTGTGGAAGGAATTATTCAATTCATTAACAGTTCCATGAAGTGTTACAACTTTTTGCACATTCACACAAAACAATGACTTTTTTCCATCCTTTATTTTATACAGTCAAACCTCGCTAACTCGAACCTCGATTTCGCGAATTTTTCGATATCTCGAAGAAATAAAAATACCCTTCAAATTTCTTATGCACTCAATGTTAAAAAAACCTTGATTTGGCGAATTTTTTTTGGCTCATCCCTCGATAACTTGAATTTTTTCCATGAATGGAGGAAAAAAATTTTCTAAAAACAAAAAAATAATATCCAAAAAATAGAAATTTCTAAAAAATAGAAAAGCTATTCAAACATTACAGTGGTAAAACCCTGCATACACATTAAAAAGAAGGGATATAAATACGGAAGATAACACAGTGAAATGACAACTTCTCTTGTCCTCCAAGATGGGATTTGAAATTCTTGTTTATTGTTTTCTTATCTCGTTTCAGTTAGGTGCCATGCATATACAGTGACCATCGATCCTTTCTTTTATTTTTTCTCCTTTTATTCTCCAAGGTTACTTTCTAGAGGGGTTGGGGTGGTTTTAACAAAACAAGAAATTAAGGCATGGACACAAATCAAGAGGTGGGTGGCTTCCAAGTAGATTGTAGAATTTCTTATCATTGCAACAAGGAGTGAAAGAAAAAAAAATACAGGTGTGAATGCATGCCTGTGCTGTCTTACATTCAAGCTAGAGCCTCAATGCTCATGCACCTCGATAACATGGAATTTAATGACTTTGTCATCGTAGATGATACGGTAATAGTGTGTGGTCAGTGGGAGGACAATGACATCATCCTTCAGACGAAAGTTTGTGTATTATCAGAAGAAGAGGAGGACGAAATCCGCCATTTGCCTCCTAATGTGACAAACAAAGAAGGACTATTTGCAGTAGACGCTTTGAGAAGATATGTTGAAAGTCAACCAAATAGGTACGAGGACACATTTAAAGCCATTGTCCACTTAGTGTAATAGATAAAATTTCAGACTCTTTTCTGAAGTAAACAACAATTGAATCTTTTTTCAAAGAATTTTGTAAATAGTGTTTATTAAAATAAAAATATGGATTACTTTTTAAAAAGGTATGTAAAAAAGCTTTTATTTTCACTATTACTATTGATAACATGCAATTTTCGATAATTCGAATTTTTTTGTCTCTCCCTTCAAATTCGAGATATCGAGGTTTGACTGTATCTTTCTTCTTTTACTTTGCTCCATTTTTTCCAGGTTGTGCTACTGTTCAGATCTTCAACTGATACTGGGATTGTATTGTGAATACAATTCTTACATATACTAAACATGCAGTTAAAGTTGTTTTTATCACAAGCTAAGAATGATGTCAATACATTTGCAGTAGGCAGAACTTTCAGATGGCATAGCCTGCAAGCTATGAACTCTAAATTTGCATGTTGCACACACTTACAAGTGTTTCTGTCATCATCAGTTGGCTTCAGAACATAAAATGGTCTGCAATTTGTAAACAAAGTGTATGACACAAAGTGTATGATATTCAGAAGTTATATTTTCATCACAGAATTTTTTTATACAACACTTTCATGGAATCTAATAAAAACCTCTTTTGCATCTTTTATTTATTTTTGGTTTGAGTTTCCTTCTTTCCTGCAGTAGCATGACTTATATCATCACGTAAAAAAAACTGTACTATTTTCTCATATTTTTCTTTGATTTCTTTAGCTTTTACCACAGTAATACACTTTTTGTACTTTCCAATTGTGTGACCTGCTTTACTTTGCATTTTATATTTCTGGCATAACTTTGATGACATAATTCTCCCACTCATTCTCTTATCACTAGCATTAGATAGTCTTGCATAGGTTGTTTTCAAACTTGATACCAAAACATCATGAAATACTAACTTTTTTGCAACTTCATGTTTCATGTTAACTTTACTTATTCTAAAATTTTCCAGGAATTTTTATGTCTTTGATCTAGGAGTTTCAACTATAGAGCTTTTCCTTGTGACTTCCCTTGCATACCTTTTTCTGTATTTATCAATTTCTTTTTGTTTTTTCATCTAATAACTTCTGCAACTCCTGTATTTTTTCTTTCATTTTTTTAAATTTTCTCTTACTGTTTTAGATCTATTCTTTAAGATACATTTTCTACCTTGCACCTTCTGCCTGCTTTTTAGTTGTGCAGAAACTGGTGTACATTCTAATTGTGCGGAAAGTGGTATACTTACTGGTTGTTCAGAAACTGGTATACTTTCTGGTTGTGCAGAAACTGGTGTGCTTTCTAATTGTAAGGGAGATTCAAAACTAGCTTTCAAAGCTTTTCTCTGGAAGTTGCAGCAGAAATTCGCCACCTTCTCTTTACCTGCCTGTGTTCACGGCTAGTCATTTCACTAACTTACTTTCTCTTTGCATTTCGTAATTTGTGCTTTTCTTTGTATAAAGCTTCTCTCTGCACATCTTGTCTCTTTTCTCTGTATCTTTTTTGCTTTTCTGCTGTTGAAAAAAAAAAGAAAAGAGAAAGCATTACCATGTTGGCATCTTAGAAAAAAAAAACTATTTTCAGTCCTCAAGAAATAAAAATGTTAAAATAACAAAGATGATGCGTATATATATAATTTACCAGTCAAACATATTAGAAAAAATATTCTTAATTTGTTACTTTTGGTTTACGGCAAATATGCAAACTGAATTCCATGAAAATTATCTAACAGAATTTCATCATGAGTGTTACTTATTCGTCATGAGAGTTACTTTCTATGGGTAACACTCATGACAGGTAACACTCATGACAAAATTATACTATATTAACTTTATTCCATAGTAATAGTCAATACAAAAGTAACTTGTTAGGCTTAATAAATAACTAATTCATGTTCTCATTACATATTAAAATTAAACCCATGTTATCTAATTAGTAGTTATAAAAGTAAGGTAACACTCATGATGATTAATAAAAATACTCACCTTTCTTGGCACTGTATTTCCCAGCATTTCTTGAATCAATCAACAAAATCCAACAGAAGCACATGTACTGCAGACCTCCCTTCGGAAGAGACCTGAAACTGGTTTTAAGGTTGCTGCCTCGGGGAGATCGATTCTCAAAATGAGGGGTCGGGGATAATCAACACTCCAATATCATTTCCCATGGAAAGTATATCGCTCTTTAGGCATTAAGAAAATAATGAAGGTTTTAACTATTTAGGCTTTAAGAAAACCATCGCATGTTTTGATTTCTATTTTCATGTAATCAATGTATTTTGGGACTTTTTACCCTGCAACGTATTACTAACCATTTCCTGAAGTAATGTAAGGGAGTTTCAGAAAACCTCAATAAAATTTAGAGTCATGTTTATTTTTATAAATACTGGATCATACAAAAATTTATTGTTATAAAAATTAAATATTATAAAAAATTTGGAAATATTATTCCTGCAAAGAAATTTGAAAATAAGGATTGCAAATGTGCGAGTGTGCAAGAATCGTAGTATTACAGAGAGAGAGAGAGAGAGAGAGAGAGAGAGATCGAATACCCCTTTTTAATTTTTTGGGGGGAACGGGGGATTTTAACAAATAAAATACATTATTGTGTGCATCTATTCAGCGTACGCCAGTAAAAAGAAGATAGGTAGAAATTTTAAGGGATTAGCCAGAGATTGTGGTTATAAATACAGTGATTTCCGTTTATAAGAATCACGTTTGTTATTACTGTTTTTGATTCTTATAGCCAAAATTTAGGTTTTTGGACAGGCACACACCTATATATACATATGTTAGATAATTTACCATAAAATACTCTTTAATTTACGTTAATTATCTTTTATTAAAATTATTTTTTTATAATTTTAAAAATATAACTTAATTTCTAGACCTATAAGTAGATACACATGATTATAGTAAGAGAAGAAAAAAAATCCAATATTTGTTACCACATACTTGTTTAACAGTTTTAACATTTCAACTACAGGAAGGGAGCAAGAAAAAGTTTTCTATGGTAGTTTGACGCTATGAAGTTTACAGGGGGCTGTTTATACCTCTTTCCATACTAATAGTCTCAGACGAAGATTCACCTTTCAGCTTACGTTTCACGGTTTGATAACATGCTGAATCTACTAATGTCACATCTGTCTAAGTGATAGTGGACACTTTGCCGAAGATTTATGTGTTTCAGGGTCCAGGAAGCCGCAACCGGGATGTGGGAGGTGGGAAAAAAAAAAGTCCCTATTTTTGTTTGTCAGTGGAGAAAAGTGAAATCGGACCCGGACAGGTAAAGATGCCCCTGGGTTAAGCTAATAGGACACTGTTGTGCTAAAGTGTTTAAAGGGAAACTTATGTTATGTCTTACAAAGAAAGGGATGAATTTTACGACTATATTCCATCCCTTCTTATCAATCTTTCTATTTAAAAAAAAATAAATAAAAATTTGTGCCTTTTGAGGGTTTAAGAAGCTTTTTTTGAAAAATGAAAGGAAAGCGAAGAGTGTAAACTGATTCTTAAAACCGGTGGATTGATTCAATACATTTGTTTTTGTTTTCGCATTATTGATTCTTATAAACGGTTGATTCTTATAACCACTGAACACTATAAGCGGTGGTTACTGTACTTTTTAAATATTGAAAAGGAAAGCGCTGAGGTATGTAAAAAGTTCTTTATAGGAACATTCGATTTATCTATAGACAGACTACATAGGGCTGTAAAAGCAAAGGTTATAGGAAAAAACTTACGTGGATAAATGAAAGGTTCTTGCAGGAAGAGTGAGGAACTTGTGGATGCCGTAAAAATAACATAAAAAAATTCCCACACCATGAAAGCCATTACACGCGTTCTAATAATCAAAACAGAAAATTCCTGAGTTCTAAAAACTTAATTTGAACTTAAGAAAAATGTACAACTTGTATGTCGAAAAGTGTGAAGAGAACGATACAACATTTCTCAGCAAGCAAATATATAGGAACATTTTTAAGAATAATTTTAAGTTTTCATCACCCACATAAAGATACGTGTCAAAAATGCAATTTGCTAAATATGAGAATTAAAGCTACCTTAATGGGAAAAGCAACCTATTAGAAGAACGTAGCATATATTTAAGTGATGCAGAACTGGCTAGAAAAACTTTAAAAGAAGATCAAAACTTAGTATCAATAAACCCAGTTAAATATTTCACATTTTCATTTGATCAACAACCATTTGATCTACCTTTCTCCTTCCATATCCCAAACGAAGTAATTTACATTTTACACTCGTTTATTTATATCTTATTTTTAATATAACTAAAATTATTTCTTAATAAACTTCGTTATTTCTGTATTTACATGTTTTCATTTTCATTTTTATTTTTTACATTACAAAATCCATTTCAGTGAAGCTAAGGTATATAAAAATATGGACTTGAATTTCCACTTGTTTTTATTTTTTATAATACCTTATTTTTGAAAGTAGTATAAGTCCATTTGGAGCTAAAAAAAGTTTATTTTTTTGAATAATTTTAATAATTATTATTTTATAATAAAATTTAAAAGGTGTATAGTGTTAAAAACACTCGAATTGATTAACGTTTGCCAATATTTTAAATTTCATTCAAAGGCAAACCTTTAAATATCTCGATACATGAAAAAAATAGACTTATACCACTTTCCAAAATAACAGCTTATATGTTAAAGCCATTTCAGTTTAGACATATTTTTAATTTTCCTGGTCAAATAGGTTCAATTGGCTTAAGGTCGGCCCTGCCCTTTAAAGTGTTCTACCCTAATGACCCCTTCTAATGTAAATTCACAATTATCTTTATCAACAAAATAAAATTTTCCCATTTTCCGCAATTTGAATAAGGAAAATTATCGTCAAACTTTAATTTTCTCCTCTTTGAAATATTTTCTCATAATTTGGTTTTTGTTAGCCATATTTTTGGCCAGTTTAAAAGTTAATAAAAACGGGAAAGATGTTTTGCTTGGTTACAAATCTATACCTTGGAAAATAGACTTCAGAAATCAGCATTTAAACATTTCAGATTATACAGCACGTCACGACAGTTAATATTCCAAAAGGTATAATAGTTCCAATAGGTAATATAGTGTTTAAAATTTTCTGTCAGATGCAACTGCAGATATGCATTTCTCCCCATCTGTTTCTTGTAAACACTGCCTTTTCTTTCAGTATTTGGCGAAAAGTAGGGGATGTTTGGTGACAATCTCTTCCTCTCTCGTTGACCTTCGCTTTAACATTCCACCCCTCATCAAAAAAGAACTCTCCCCGAGTGACCAGTTTGTCGGGATCTTCTCTTCGGAGGTAACCAGTACTGTGTTGCACTAGTTTAGGGAAGTAGTAATAGACACCAAAAGCTTGTGAATGGTGTTGCCATCTATCTTTAGAGAATTAAAACTAAAAAAAGTAACACTCATGACACAGTTCTAGGACAGGTCTTTATAACTCAACATTGACACTTAATAACGTTTTTTTTTTGTTTTTTAAATATCAACATATGCTAGATAATTCCATGTAGCATATGTAACATTTATTTGTTTGTATGAATAATGTAGATTAGTTTTTGAAACATCAAATTATAATTGAGTGAATGGTCTTCGGACAGCTAAAAAATCCAGTTTTCATGTCAATCTTTCCCTTTTTTTTTGGTGTTACAATCCCTAAAATGTTTAAAATTTTTAACAGTCATGTAGAAAATAGCTCAATAAACAAATGAATTTTCTGTTTGAATAAATATAAAAAATAATTAACAGATCTAAAATAGCCTGGACAATGAATTGGCGAATTTTTTGAAAATGACCGATATACCAAAGTATAAACCAAATTATAAAGTATAATAATGAATATTTATATATTCTACATTTTCATCAAGACAAAGTAACTCATATCTGATTATTTTTAAGAATAAATTACACATGAATAATTTTTTCTCTTAGGGTATATAGAATTATAATTGTGCATTTAGGGTGAACAACATTAAATATTTTTGGTAAAATTTATAAATTCATAGCAAAAAATAAAGTATTACAAACAATTAAAACTTATAAGTAAAAAAATTACTCAAGTTTAAATATTCTAAGGAGTTTAAAAGCTAAAATGTTTTCTTTGCCGTTTATTTTATTAAATATTACAATTTATTTATTTATTTATATTTTTTTTAGGGGGGGGGGGTACTTTTGAATCATTAAGAGAAAACTAGTGACAAAAATCATTAGAATCTTAACTCATAAGTTTGAGGTTGGAAAAAATTACTTTTTATCATTATTTAACTTGTGTTATAATCATACTAAAACTTAAAATTCAACAATAGCTCTCTAAAATTAACTAATCAAATAATTCTCTTCCTCCCAGCTCATAAAATGATCTATTCCTAATTGTCAGTGAAACATTTTAACACTCAATGAAACTGGTTTTTTAACACTCGTTTTGGTACAGATGTAGTATTCGCAACGAACGCCAAGGGGCGATTTTTCACCAAATCAGATGGTTGTTTGGCGGTTTTTATATTCTGGCTGTTCCTTTACCCAGTAAAAGAATAAAATACACACCATCTAAATGGTCTTTAGGTTGGTTTTTGAGCGCTGTAGAAATTTAATATATAGCAAGAGAGCTAAATATACTGGGAACGACAGTCTAACGCGGATTCCAACTACTACAAACATCAGTGCCTACTGCGGGACTCGAACCCGCTGACTCTGCGACACCGAAGGCCGCACCTAAATATTCCGTAATTTTGTTTATTTTTTTGTTAAATGTATACTGTTGTATTACTCTTGGCAAAAAAGGCAAACGACCTAGTTTTATCTATAAAAACGCCCACTCAACATTTATAGTTATCAATACTTAAACATACGTGTCGAAACACGTACTAATATAAGATGTAGATTAAACTTAATGTCCGATGGACATCTAAATTTAGTAATTAAAAAATCATCCTTAATGCGATATTCTAAACAATTACTAGTGTGCATAAGAGCAAAATAAATAATACAGTGCATAGTTCTCAAAATTAATACGAATAATAAATAATCAGGCTCAATTCCAATATACAGCTTCAACACGGAGAAGTTATTCATGAACATTTTCACAAACACAACACATTCGGTAAAATTTATTTAATATATTGCTCTGATTTCACAGAGAAGTTATTGAAAATCTCAGTTATTTAATCAACATAATAAATTTAAGAATTTTTAAATGAGAAAACATCAATATGTTACCTGGACTGACATATTTATTGCTTAAAATGGATGGTATATAATCGGACAAACATTAAATTCTCTTAGAGGCTGTAAATTTTGATGTCCAAACTTTGAACATCCACACAACACCGCTATACCAATATAGGGTAGTTGGTTATAAAGAAACTGCACTGCGGCGTTGTAACAAATTCGTGAAACTGATGTTTTGGGGCTATATATAACTCTGATTGGCTGGATGAAACTGTAAACAGTAATCGATAATAAATATTTTGAAAATTGTTTGGACATGAAAAAATGATCAAAATTCCCCATCTTTCTAATTTTAATTCATATTTTTTTTAATCATCAATGCCTATTAAAAATGATCAATTGTCTGTAATTCAATATTTAGTTTATTTTTGAGTTTTTGTGGGAATTATACGAAATTATCAATTTTGTTGCCCATTTCTTGCATTGAAAGCATATTTTTAACAGAAAATAGTAAAAATTATTCTCAATTCTAACTTGATATGTACAACAGGTCAATGTCCCGCAGTTTAACTTCTATGTTTAGTTTCTCGATGACAATCCTTGTTTTCTTTCGATAGATCTAAACCTCTGCTAGAGAGCAGTAGTGATGCTATTATAAAGTAGATCTCCAAAATATTGTGTGTAGTGTAGGACATTTAAGTGTAGTTACTTACACAGAAACTTTCAAGTCATGTCACGTAACATCAACATTTAGTATTTTTACTCGATCAATTAGTTGAAATAAATGTTTTTTATATCGTTAGGAGTAATCGATCCGCAAGGGCTTGAGATGCAGTTTTACCGAATAAAACATCTAACAAGATGTAATTCTCTGTACTTTTTGCAATTTTAAAACAACATTTCTATTACAGTTTCAATAATGTCTTCCGAAAATGAATGCGCTTATTTCAAAAGTGGTATGTATGCATATAGAATGTCCTTGAATAATAATCATTCAGGGATTTCATTCTTGTTATAGTATGTTTAAATTGACATGCCCATAGAAGCAATGCATTGTTGTTATTAACAAATTAAGCAATTTAAAAGATTGATTCCGAGTTCTACAATCAATTTTTTAGTTGCGTAATTTAATTAATCTATGCGATTTTTACCCAATATTCCATTTGAAGATTTAATTTACATTGCTGTGTAAATATATGTTATACAGTACATATATTTTTAAAAATAGCATTTAGCGAAATAGTTAAGTATAAGTTGATAGTACTTTTTTTACGTAATTTTCAGTCATTTCCACCATTTTATTTTAACAAAATCAGTATAATTTAAATCTGTTTACATAACTATTTTCTTGATTCTTTAGAAAAGTTTACTATCACTTTCTATCATTTACCATCACTGTCTATCAATTTTTAAATCCTGCTGCAAGATTATCAATCTAATTTCATGGCCTCCGTTTTAAACTTACAGAAATATACATTGTCTATGATATATTATGTCTAAATTCTGTGTTCGGATAAAAGTAATAAATCTAATGTAGAATGGTGTAGGAATATTAACTTTAAATCTTTGATGACACTTATGTAGTTCAGAAAATTCTTAACAGATACTTTCATCTCACTCCCTAAACTAAAAGTAAGGAAATATATATAATGTAAATAAATTAGTATTCATATAATGTAAATAAATTAGTATTCATCAATGTGTGCTTTCAATTTACAGTAAACTTAAATAATTTGCTTTAACTTCTCATGATTTCAGTCTGATGAAGTGGATTTATAGAAATAATTATTATATTGACTACTAATTTCTCCTTTAATAAAACTAAGCTGATAAAAATCAAAATCTGATCGCTCAAATTGTATTCTTAGTTTTCAAACTAATAAATTATGCTCATGAGAAGCAAGGTAATAATTATATGGTTACAAACCTGTAATGTTATATTTAGTTAGCTTTTTAAAATGATTTGTACACTGTTATCAAATGTCTTGAGTACATAAGGTCAGAAGATCAAGAGGGCAATATGTTCTTAAATTCAATGAATTTCTAGAACTTAATTGTAAGACATAATTTTTTTGTAGCATATGTAAGTAAATAAAGCAAGGATACTCTGCTTAGTTACATACATTTAAAAAAATAGTATAGCTAAGGATGATCTTATAACCATAATTAGAATTTTTAAAGTTTCTTTCTAAAATAAAATTTCTATGCTGTATAATGTATCATCAAAGATTTATTATCAGATTATCTCATATTAAAGCAAATTGAGTTTAAAATAAAAATTCATTATTATAATCTAGTTAAAAACTAAGTTTCACACGATGAAAATGAGTGTTTAATTATTTTTTGCCATAGTCTGGTTCTGTAAATGTTAAAATGATAAACCTTACAAGAAACCGTCTCTTGTAAATGTATATTTTATTTAAATAAACCATCTAATCAAATTAAATAGAATAGTGTACCTAGCATCCATGAATCTTGTTTTAACTGTATAAAGAACTCTTTGAATAAGAGTTGTTGATGAAAATGCTGTAAGCAAAGATGTTCCTAAAGTGAATTTATCTAAAGTTTTACTAGTGATTAAAAATCTCGTGTTAGCCTGATTTATAGTAGAAACAACAAAGAATTATTCACAATTTTTTTATACAGGATTTGGGTAATTTAATTGTGACTTAATTATGAGTCCAAGTCATTACTTGGACTCATAATTAAGTAATATAAGTAATCACATGATGGACTGATAGTTTAAAGATGAAGATGCTTAGATCGATGAATGCTGGGTATGCTGGAGCTGCCCCATTTTGTGTTGTTTAATTTAATTTTGTGTTATTTAATTGTTTTAAGTTAATGTGAATTTATTTTCATCTAAAGAAGATATATATATATATAGAAGTGGGGTAAGTGGGAATGCAAAATCATATAGTTCCACTTTGAATCTAAATAAATATTTAACAAGTTATTGTATTTGTATGAAAATTTGCATACGTTCTTTTGGTTATGTTCTAAGTTTATAGTCTTATTTTTTTTTTAAATCTATTCACAACTTTTTTTTGCCATAAATATTTAAAATTCTTGTGTTTAGCATTCCTACTTGCCCTTGCACTTGGGGCAAGTGAGAACGTGTGTCCCAATAAATCATAGTTGCTTATAGCAAAATAAGTAGGGCAAGAGAAAGAATTGATATTTCATGCTGAACAAAAGGCTATTTACTTATTTTTTTTTGCATTTTTTAATTGTGGAGATATTTGTTGTTCAAGTTAGCAGTGTCAGCAACATCCGAATATTAGCAAAAAATGTTTATTTGTTTTAGAGTAACAAATGTATGTTAAAAGTTCAAAAAAAGTTTTTTTTTTCCTTTGCCTAGGCCCTACTGAATATTGTAGGACCAAAAAGACAGAAAAAATGAGTTCACCATGCCTTCTAGGCCTTGGCTCTTCTAGGAACACTAATAAGCTATCATCTAGTACATAAGGCAATTCAGAAATAGTGACAACAGAATTAGAAATTCGATTTATTCACACACAGTTTGTAATGTCCACTCTACTCACATTCACTAACAGTAAGTCTAAACAAGTTAGTTTATTCTAATTCACTTCTTTAAACCTACACCAAAAAAACTAGTTTCAGTTGCATAATTTACTATTTTTGAATGTTAAGGAATTAAAAGCAATCATCAGATGTTAAAGAAACATGGCAAAAGGTGGTTGGTTATGAAGTTTCTCCTGCTAGAAAACATATGTTGGGAAGAAAAAAACTATTTATATGGCTGTTATAACACAAAGGCAGGATCTTTCAGTATATGGGGCAAGTGAGTTCCATTCTCATTTGCCCCAACCTTCATGTTCTCACTTGCCACAACACAAAATTTTTATGGGGCAATTGAGAACCCTGCAGTGCTGGGGAACTCGGGGCCTTGGGATGTCTTTTGGTCTTACCTGCATCCTATTCAGAAAGTTCCCCTTGAGGTAACTGATTTGCTTAGGCTCCCTGATGAAGAAACCTGTCGGTTACCTCTATGTCATTTTATGGTTCAGTTCCGGCACTTATACAGAATCTTACCTCTGGTGCGTGGATTCCCTGAGTGCTTGATTTCTGTTTGTTTTTTGTCTATATTCTTATTATATTTATCTATCTCTGTTGGATTATTTATTTTTAGTTATATTTGTATATTTTCATTATGAGGATATGAAGCTCCTGCGCTATCCTTTATTGAAAAAGTTTTATGTTTTCTTTGCTAGGGTAGGTTTTAAGTTAAAGTGATTTAGCAGTCTATGCTTGCTTTTAATTTTTGTTTATTTGATTTGTGTATATTTTACACTGCAGCACTGAAGTAATATTGCAAAAAAAGTTTTTATATATATTTCATCTGTATTCTTCATTTCTTAATGAATAAGTGAGTATTTTCAAAATAACTATGTGTAGTGGTTAATTAGTTATGTTATTTTTATTTATTTATTTATTTTTGCTAGTACTCTAACATGGTACCTTAGTTAAAATGCAAGGGTTTGGTAGGCATAAAAATTTTCCATTTTACAATTTTTTTTTCTGTAAATAAAAACTACATAACAGTAAAGCAAGAATTTTCCTACAAAGTACACTTTAAATTTTTTTTTAAGTTAAAATTTTTAGGGTTTTAAGTCCACATTCTCATTTATGCTACTTCACCCTATATATATATATATATATATATATATATATATATATATATATATTTATTTATTTATTTATATAAGGAGCTATTTTTTTATAATACACAACTTTTCCCTTTATATGATCAAGCAGTAGATAGTCCATTTATATTTATTTGATTGGTTTATATTCATGAGGAATTATCAAGAGCAAAACTTTCTTTACATGATTATAGATTTTCCATTTGTATTCATTTACTTCATTTATACTCACGTAGGTTTATAAACATATTGAGAGTTTTAAAATTTCTTTGTTGGAAAGTGAATGAAAAAAAAACTAAAAAAAATTTCATCCTTTGTTTGATACTCTAACAGGTCAGCAGCAATCACAGGATATCAGAGCTATGGATATCCTTCCATTACTTCAAGAAAAGATTGCAATTGTATCAGGTGAGGATATTTTTATTTATTTATTCAAGCAATTTTGCTTGAAGTTATCTTTTTGCTATGTGAAGTACATTGTAATTCATAGAAAATAAAGATTGAAAAGCATAGCAGGAAATTCAAATAACTTAAGTGATATAGTATTTATTACTTTGGTGATAAGATTATAATATATGTAAGTGTCAAAACTCTCTCTTTATCATATTTTCAGGTGGCAGAGATCGTAGAGGCTGCCCGATACTTACATTTCCTTCTCGCACAAGACCAGAAAGATTAAAGCCTGATGATCTCAAAAAATTACTGTTATACTTGGCAACAACACCAGGGTACATTTTTATTTATAATTTTTTTTATTTTGTCTGAATAATAGTAACTTTTAAAAAAGTTACTATTAAAGAGTCAGTGTGTTTGTGTTCTGATTTTTTTATTTTTTTATTTTAAAAAGAATTACTCTTTTTTAGTGAGGAAGCTGCTGACTTGGGTTGAGGAAATTTTTATTTATTTATTTAAGCAATTTTGCTTAAAGTTATCTTTTTGCCATGTGAAGTACATTGTGATTCATTTGTATCAGGTGTTTGTGTTCTGATTTTTTTATTTTTTTTACTTTAAAAAGAATTACTCTTTTTAGTGAGGAAGCTGCTGACTTGGGTTTTTCTGTGGTTATTGATATGAGAGGTACTACATGGAATACTGTTAAGCCTATTTTGAAAGTTTTGCAGGTAAGTATAATATATAATCTAGCATTTTAATATTTCTCCTCTTGATAGTTTTCAGTTTTATGTAATATTAAAATATTTCTCTATTAAAAGTACTAAATATGTGTTTTTAGGATTTATGTTTACAATGATTTATGTTACAATGTTTTCATTGCCTACTAGAGGGAACAGCTTCCAATCCTAATCAGTAGATAGTAATGTGGTATTCATATTTCATCTGATTATGACCTTTTTTTATTTAATATTTTAAAGTTTTTAGGCATTTATATATATTATTAAGGTATATATAATTTGTTACAATCAGACTATGTATATAATGCTAGTAATTTTGTATTTTTTTAACATATATTTAAATAACTATATTTATTTATTATTTAACCTTTAAAAAAAGAGAGATTTTCTAAGTAATGCTCCAAATAATGTAATCCACTGAAATATTCATTTGCATGCTTTCTTCTCAGAAATGCTATTAAAAATACACACAAGTTTCACAAGTATTTCTCTGTTCACAGGAAACATTTCCAGTGAAAATCCATACAGCCTACATCATTAAACCAGAAAATTTCTGGCAGAAACAACGCACAAGTCTTGGCAGTGCAAAATATAAGTTTGAAGTATGGTTCATTTTGATGTTTAAGATCATTCATCATTGTTATATATATTTTTTATTTTTTTAATTTATAATCTCATGCTAACCATGTGCCAGTCCTTGAATGTTTGCTTTTTTAAATTTTGATTTCCAAGATCTAATTGTTTTGTGTTAAAAATATTTGTAATTTTTTTAAATATTATATTCTTTTGATTATTATTCTTTTATTATTATATATTTTTTATTATTCTATTCTATGACGTTTTATGTTTGCAATAAGATTTAAATGGAGTATTTGGTCATTTTTTTTTCCTTGGCTGATTAACTGAAGTATGTTCATTATAAATCTTTGAGTATGTACATGTATAAACTATGCAAAAAGAAATTAAAATAATTAATTTCTTGATGTTACTAAAAAGTATCGAGCGATTTGTGTACCTCTTTTAAATATTGAAATTAAGAAATTTGCTCTTAATATCTAGAAATGTGATTTAATCAAAGTAAAGGTGACTGAATAAGATTACAAGGATAACATTTATTAACATTTTGTGCTAGTTTTATTGCTGCTGTAATATAGAAAGTGCATTCAACAAAGTATTTCAAACTAAAATATCATAAAAATGATATAAGAAAAAAAAGTATATAAAGCGAAAGTAATCATTCAAATTGTGTTGTGCATTTGTCTTATGATTTTTGTCTAGTTAGAAAAGCTGTAGTGTACATTGCAACTAGGAAAGGGTGCAACATTCCCATAAAATTATACTTATAGGAAATCTTAGTGACTTTGAACTTCTCTGATGATTTCAAAATTTAATTAAAGAAATGAGATGGATAGTAGACAAATTTAGAAATTTTTATTTTCATGTGTTAAAGTTTGTATGCATTCACAAAAACAAACCGTAAAAGTCTAAAGATTAGCTATATGTAGTATAATTCTTGTAATTTTAGTGAACTTTAGCATGTTTTAAAATCTGTTAATATTTTTTCTTCTATGTATACTTTGTTAATCTCTTCTTCGTGTCTTTAAAGCTTCAAATGCATGATTTTAAACTATAGATACCAATAATATTTGAGATGGAGAGACGCTGGTATTCATTACTTTTCCTATGCTTCATAGATTATGGACAAATTATCAATTGACGTCTTTGGAGAAAGTGTCTCTCTTGCTTAACCAGGGATAATTATTGGGATCTAATGTCTGCAAAATTAAGCACAGATGGTTCTCATGAATAGAACTATACATTGCTGTTGTAACATAACCCTAATAAATAATAGCCTTAGGGATGCCCATGGGTGGTCTATGGTTGCTGTAGAAACTGGGTTGTTTGGAGGATACTTCAGTAGGTTTTATCCAGAAATTACTGTAGGGGGGGGGGGAATGGCCTATAGTTGCACTCCAAAGTTTTGCTGTAGAATCTGGGAAGTCAGAAAGGTATACTTCTGTAGGTTTTATCCAGAAATTACTGTAGCAGGGGGGGAAATGGCCTATAGTTGCACTCCAAAGTTTTGCTGTAGAAACTGGGTTGTCAGGAAGGTATACTTCAGTAAGTTTTATCCAGAAATTACTGTAGCAGGAGGGGGGGGGGGGAGAATGGCCTATGGTTGCACTCCAAAATTTTTCTGTAGAAACTGGGTTGTCAGGAAGGTATACTTCAATAGGTTTTATCCAGAAATTACTGTAGCAGGGGGGAAAAGTGGCCTATGGTTGCACTCCAAAGCTTGGCTGTATAAATTGGTCTGTCAGGATATTATACTTCAGTAGACTTTATTCAGACATTACTATTTATTGATGGGGGGGGGGGGGACTTCAGCAGGGTTTATTTTTCGGACATTGCTTTTAGTGGGGAAATTTTTTTGTCATGGTATGTTGTCAAGCATTATCAAACCACCTGTTTTGTAATTTACTCCATCCCCATGCATTTTATTCTGTTAAACTTGTGTATTCAGAGATTGTGTGTGCATGCAAGTTTTAATAAATTTCAGCACAGCTGTTTGTTCTAGCACATTTAGTTGATTTAGGGGTTAATTGTGATTAGAATAACAGGATCCATGCAGTCTGTATTCAACACATTTCAACACTTTGGATATTACTTTCATTGCACAATCCTTCCCAATTTTTCTCTGCTTGATATTTTATGTATGACACAGTCATAATTCCTAACACTTCTGTTTGTTGTATTATGGATACAATTTTTGTCATTCAAATCTCAGTATTTGGGGGGAAAAATATGCCTTCTTTGGGATCTCTGTGATTTGACATGGCTAGCAATATGCAATAGTTGTTTTAATATTGTTCTTGTGATTGCCTCACTAATACCCCCACATCATATTATCCCTTTTATATACCTCACCTCCTAGGTTATTTTTCTCAATGATTTATATGTATGCATTCATTTACTTCACCTGTCAGTGTTGATTTCATTACTTTGATAAGTTCCTGTAGGGTATGATTTAGATTTTAAATTTATAACTTTTTTTCCAGACTAGCATGATATCTGTTGAAACTTTATCAAAGTATATTGATCCTACCCAGCTTACAAGTGATTTAGATGGCACATTGTCTTATGATCATAACTTATGGATTGAACTTCGATTAGTAAGCATATTCTTACTATTATTTCAAATTACATATGTGATAATGTTAATATTCATAAATATATAAATAAGATCCTTTGTTTCCATTGAAAATTATATAATACAGTCGATTCTGGTTAATTGGACCACTGGTTAATCGGACCAGCCGCTTATTCGGATTGAATCCCATCTTGTAACATAAGGCATGTTCGTTTAATTGGACCAGCCGGTTATTAGAACCAAAATGATTGCGACCCGATGTGGTCCGATTAACCGGAATCGACTGTATTGACTTTGATGCAACTTTCTTCAAATTTAGATCATGTTATTAGTACACATATTTATAATAGTATTAAAGTTTTCTAATTTTTTTAAAACATATTATCAAAAACATTACTGCAAAAATAAGTGAAAATTCCTAATAAGTTTATTGGGATTATAATTTAATATACAAAGAGCTTTCTGAATTGTATATCTAATAAGTATGCACCTTATGCTAGTAAAAGAAAAAAAAAATTGCTTCAAATACATCTACCCCCATGCATTAAACATCAGTAATCTCATTGACATCTCGGCCCCCTCCGCTTTTGCTTATCGGCCCATGAATCACTGAAGACCAGCCACTACGTAGTAATACCTGAATACGCAGTCGAGGGTTAATTTCCCAGGTTCGGTGACATTTTTCATTGCTGTTGGGCTCGAGGATGCCGGATATACAGTACAGATCTGCAATCCACTCAAGGCACCCCAAGCCCCCTAGAACATCAGTAAATTGGGTATGTGAACATTACCAGTTCAATATCAACTTATAACTGTACTCCACAGTATTTTAGTTATTGTTAAATTTACTCTTGGCACAAAACTTCTCATGATTGCATATCATCCTAAAAATTTTACATAAAAAAAGAAATTAAATTCTCAAATTGCTAAAATATGCAAATTAGCATAATTCATAATTGAAGGACTTATTTATTAGTAATGATATTAAATATTTATGTGTTGCATTCAATAAATTTCTTTATAGCAGGGATTTCCAATGGGGTACAGGTGAACCCCTTGGAGGTCGTTGAAAGTTTAAAAAGGGTCTATAGTATTCCAGGAATTGATTAGGGGTCTATGATAATTTTTCTGTTTTAAAATTTAATTTAATTTTTTAGGAATGTAATTATTAGATAATAATATCCGTTTTAATATGTATAAATACAGATTTGCATTGGGTGGAGTGATCCACCCATCTAAAGTCGAATGTCATGACGCTTTTGTATATGTGTCGAAGGAAATTATATTTTAATTACATATAAATCAGTAAAATTGTTTAGTAGAATATATATTTATATTCATTATGTTGGTTATTGTGACTATACGATGATAAGCAATTTCAGGCCAAACATTAAAAAAATTGTATCAATGCATCAAGCACAACCACCACATTAATTGAAATCGAGTTTTTGTACAATTACAATATGTGATTCTGAAATCTTGTTTATATTTGTGAAATTAAAAATGAAAATAGTACAAAAATAATAAAACATAAACCTAATGAACCACTTTTTCCAATTTTTTGTTCATATTTTTAGTCAAATTATTATCTTTAAGTGTTTTATGTGCAATTATTAGCATTATAATTATGTTGTATGCTGCATATTATAGAGAAAAATGTGAGGGGGTCGATGAAAAAAATAATTCTTTTAAAAGGGATCGACGTAGGAAAAGGGTTGGGAACCCCTGATCTAGTATGACTACCAAACTTTTATACTTCTCTGTTATTGCTTAAATCTTGAATTGTAATTATTTTACCCTTTTACATTTCTAACTGTCATGTAAACCTTTTAGTCATTTGAAAATTTTACCTGGAAAGCGAGTGATTTGCTTGGACGAATGGAAAATGTTAAGGAAGATCTCACCAGAAATGAATTTGCGGATGATGTACAGTCTGCTAAAGTGATGATTGATGAACACTCTGCTTTGAAGAAAAGAATAATGCAAGTTCCTATGGAAGACATTGATCTGGAAGGTCAACAAGTTCTTCATAAGTTAGTATTGGGGTATATTCATGTTAAAACTGTTTACATGCCAAAAATTAGGTTCAAAAAACGAGTTTTAAAGTAAACTAGCATTCTAATTGGTACCCATTAGGTAAACAGATGTATTGACTATAAAAGACTCTTAGTTCTATAAATATATTATTAAATATTCTTCATTTGTATAGCTTAATTCGTGAGTTCTTTGAAAATTTAGAGTATTGTGTTATATTTGTGTTAGAATTTTTTGCATGCAAATAATTTGGTTTAAAAATTTTTTTTAAGTAAACTTGCATTCTGATTGGTACCCTTGAGGTAAGCAGGTGTATTGACCTTAAAAAAAATCCTGTTGAATCAATCAATAAATTATTAAATAAATGTTTTTCATTTATATACTTTAATTGATAAGATATTCATAAGTTAGTACTCTGCTATCTTGGTGTTAGAACTGTTTACATGCAAAGAATTTGGTTTAAAAAAATTTTTTTAAAGTAAACTCTCATTCTGGTTGGTACCCATGAGGTAAACAGATGTATTGACTTCAAAGGCCTCTTAAATTAATAAAGAAATCATTGAATAAATATTTTTCATTAATATACCTTTTAGTATTCCAAAAATTTAATCTGACGGCTATATTTTCATGTAGTTTTCATCACATAAAATTAGTTTTTAAAACATTCTAACTCTAAGTTGTGAATTTGTGAAGATTTTATCTTCTAGTGGCATTTTGAATGATAATAACTAAAAAATGTTATCTAATTAAAGAGTTTTATTAAGGAATATTTAGTTCATATTAATAATGGATGTATTTTGGCTTTTATTTACAAATGAACCATTTATATAATTCTTACAAAAATTTAAGCATTTCATGATTAAGTTTTTGTATGAATTTAAAAATATTACATCCAGCATTTTTCAAGCATTTAAATATCCAAAAAATGCTGCAACATCTGAAGGAAAAGATTTTTAAAAAGTAAAGGAATTTTTTTTATGCAGGTAGATTTAAAGTAATTCATAATTCTGTTCTGTTATACGAGTAATATTGCTTTTTAATGTAGGATTACATTCCTCCATAACGGTCCCCCGGAAAGGAAAATTTCAGACGCTAAAACCGTTCATCCATACCTTGCAAGTTATAATTTTGGCAGCGTGTCAAAACCAGTCTGTATTGCTTTGACAAGCAGTAAATAGTTAAACAGAAAAGAACCAAAATGTGTCAAAATTATAACATACATATATGTATATATATAGATATATATATATATATATATATATATATATATATATATATACGAACATATATATAGATACGTATGTACATAACACATATATACATACAATAGAGATGAGCAACGGTAACTAATCCTATGTTAATAACCTGCAGTAGTTTTGTTAGAAGAGACTACCTGAAATTTTTTTCCGTATCTATTTTAGATTAAGCTATGCAACAGGTGGCAGTAGTGGTGGATCCTGTGACTCCGGTTATTCTAGTCGAGATAGTGGACCAGCTGGAATGGCTGGTAATGTTGATTTCCAAAGTGCAGTTCCCCAAGTTGTCCGCCTTCTAGAAAACATCCATGTTACTAGACAGCATTTGCTTCAGTTGTGGCACATACGTAAAGTTAAATTAGATCAATGTCTACAGCTTCGATTATATGAACAAGATGCACAAAAAGTATGTTATTTTCTGATGTATTTTTGTTTTTTGTGAAAGTAAAAATTTTTAATACAGTTGAACCCTGTTATAATGAACCTTAAGGGACCAAAGATTTTGTTCGCTATATCCAAACCATTAAGAAAAATGTTAAGAGTTCACAAAATGTACAACTCATTAGTTGGTATGTGTATTCAATAATGATGTATTAAAAAAATAATAAAATCTACTAAAAATGATCATTAATAAATTAAATTGACTAAAATTGATTACATTAAACTGACACAATACTAATTAAATTAATTAAAAATGAAGACAAATGGAAATAAATTCATTTTACCTTTAATTGTTGCTCACTGTTTTGATACAGAAATAATCGGTAATCTTCTGCTGACGTAATGCCGATTTCAAAAACATTGTATGAATTTCTTTGTCCAATACATCAAATGACTCCAACACTCTTTCTTCCACTGTTTGTGTAGACAAAAACTCATTTTTGACATGCATCGCTGCTGTAGCATCTGAAATGGTGGGGATTTCGTCATTTATGTGCTCCTCTTCCATCAGCATCAGATGCAGAATTTTCAATATCAGAAAGATTCATTTTAATTTCTTCCACAATATCTTCATCAGTCGGATTTTCACATGTAATGACTTCATCATCACATGTTTCGAACAATTGCATGTCACAATCTGAGGATGATGAAATTTTGTGCTTTTCTATGCATATCGGGATAGGTAAATCATCATCTTCAACATTCTTTGCTTCTTCAATATTCGTTGTATCTTCAACATTCTTAAAATGTTTAAAAATAATAAAAAATTCAGTAGTCGACTGAATAAAGATTCGTTATAGCCGATTCTTAAGATTTGAGAGGTTCGCTATAAAAGGATAAATTAGCATTAAATACAATAGGAAAATGGCGGGGCCAAAATTTTCGTTCACTATATCCGGGAGTTCGTTATATACGGGGTTTGCTATAACGAGGTTTGACTGTAAAAATAAATAAATAAAAAATTGTTCTGTTCATGTTTCATTTTTGATATCTTTTGAAAGCTTTGTAAAACTGGGATTTAATATTATTCGCTGCATACAATCTACAGTGCATTGCAATAAATTTTCAATTGATTTTTTCTCTTTATGAAGACAAAATTGTAAATAGAATTTAGTTTTTGCTGCACATTCAGTCATCATGGTAATTGATAAAGTTTCATAATATTTATGACTTTAAGGAAGAGTTATATAAAATATTGCCTTGTTTATGTATTACTGTGATGCATGGGTGTCTAGCCTTTTGGCTTGCCTAGGTTACATTGAGTAAAGAGTCTGGCTGCTTATTGAATATATAATGTTAATGTATAAAAGTAAAAAAACTTCTTTTTATCTATTATTATAAAATTTTAAAAGAGGGCATCATAAACATAAAACTAGTCAGATATTTGACCATGTTTTTGAGGCACTGTCTGCGGGTTATACACACTTGCTCTAGTGCAGGGATTCCCAACGGGGTCCAGGTAGACCCTTGGGGGTTAATGGAAGTTTAAAAAGGGTCTATAGTATTCCAGGGGTCTATTGGGCGTTGATGATAAATTTTTCTGTTTTAAAATTTAATTTTTTAGGATTGTAATTATTAGATAATATCTGTTTTAATATGTATAAATACAGATTTGCATAGTGCAGAGTGATTCACCCATCTAAAGTTGAATGTTATGATGCTTTTGTATATGTATCAAATGAAATTATATTATAATTACATATAAGTCAGTAAAATTGTTTAGTAAAATATATATTTATATTCGTTATGTTAGTTATTGTGACTATACGATGATAAGCAATTTCAGGCCAAACATTAAAAGAATTGTATCAATGCAACAAGCACAACCACCACATTAATTGAAATTAAACTTTTGTGCAATTACAATCTGGGATCCTGTAATAATCTTGTTTATATTTGTGAAATTAAAAATTTAAATAGTACAAAAATAATAAAACATAAACACCTAATGAACCACTTTTACTAATTTTTTGGTTTGTATTCTTAGTCCAATTGTTATCTTTAAGTGTTTTATGTGCAATTATTAGTATTATAATTATGTTGTATGCTGCATATTATAGAGAAAAATATGAGGGGGTCGATGAAAAAAATCATTCTTTTAAAAGGGCTCGATGTAGGAAAAAGGTTGGGAACCCCTGATCTAGTGTGTATGCCATGTATCGCATACCAAAAGGAATAAAAACATTTTAAAAAGTATGGATTAAAAAGTGTGTATAAATATGTACTCAGATTTATCTCGTGTTCATTAATTGTTTCACTTTCAGATGTTTGATTGGATTTATCATAATAGAGATTTATTTCTTGTAAGTTATGTTGATATTGGTTTAACATATCAGGAAGCTAAAGATCTTCAGGAAGAACATAATCATTTTACTATGTCATCTATGGTGAGTTCCATTTTTGTTCCTGTATCACTATTTGGTGGTTTATTTTTTATGCTATGAACAGTTCTAATGGTTATTACACAAATTATATCTTCTAGTAGTTTCTTTTATTAAAGTTAAAAATTTTAAAGTTATAGAGCAAAAATATTTTAGATTTGCTGTAAAAGAATTAAGTTGGGTACTGTTTTTACAATGTATGAAAAAGTATTTTGTACACAAAATTTTAGTAATTATATGTAATGGAAGAAAAAATTGAAGGTTTATTAATTTGTCCAAGAATACAACTGGCAAATAGTTTCAAGTGTATTGTAGATTATGTAGTATTATATATTTGTGTGTGTGTGTTAATACTGCCACACACGATATAATAGAATAGCTAAGCTGCTAAATATTTTTTTAAAAATTGAACCTTCTTAATGAAATAATGTTTTGGCTCTTGACATATTAATTATTGACCAAATGCAATGAATTAATTATTTTCATTGTTAAAAATGGTTATTGTATAAACAGAGTGATAGTTATTGAGCTATATGAAATAAAAAATCAAATTTTAAAAAACTAGTTAAAAAATTTTATTCAAATTTTAAAAAAACCTACAGATAATCGGATTTAGTTTATGACATGTTCAATATGCCTACTATCAATGGCTATGATGTGGTGCAAATGAAGAGCAAAAGTTGCTGCAGTGTCGAGACATCGATGGTTTTGATGACCTCCTGAATGGCTGTTTTGAGCTCAGCAATGGTTTCAGGGTTATTTGCGTAAACTTTGTCTTTAATATTGCCCCACAAAAATGAGTAACAAGGGTTGACATGAGGAGAATATTGTGGCCAAGTGATTCCCATTTTCTCAGAAATGCTGTATTTCGACATTTTCAACGAAAAAAGAACAACGACGACAATACGAGTGTTCATGCTAAAAAAATCTCAACATGCCCTGCATTCAACCTCCAAGTTTTCATTGAATCTCACCAATGGTTCATAAGTTATCTAGTTTTTTTCCCATATAGCTCAATAATTGTCACACTGTAATTAAAATATATTTTTGCTATACTCATCTGATATTATTTTATTGCAAATTTTCAAACTCCATTGTTCTAAAATTTTGGAATTCACCTTTTTTGGTTTGACCTTCTTGTTCAAACATATGTATCATTTGAAAATCTGAATTATGGAATATATATATATATATATATATCAAAAACATTTATGTTTTCAATATGAATGAAAAACATTTTATTTTTGTTAGAATGTATATGTAAATATCAACCGCATCCTTTCTGTTGCGACACGACTCATTGAGGGTGGCCATTACTCAGCAGCCACTATTCAGCAAATCGCAGCACGACTTGACAGAGCTTGGAAGGAGTTTGCAGCTGGCCTGGATGAAAGAACTACTGTCCTGGCTCTTTCAACTTTGTTCCATCAAAAAGCAGAACAGGTAATTGTAGATACAGTCATTGAAAGTATTTCATACTGCATTCTCTGTTGTGAAAATATGTAGAAGAAACCTTGGGCTGATTGTGATAAATTTTTCATTATATTTTAAAATCATTCTAAAACTATCAAAATTTCAATAAGTTTCATCATCAGATAGATACAATGTTACATATAAAAAATGTAATCTATGACAAATATCAATTTTTTGATTATCAGTGTTAACCTTAATTCTCTGTAAGATATCAGTTTTAAATTTTGTCAGTTATCAATATTAATTTTTTTTCATTTTTCTCTGTGCCAACACTCAATTTTTTAAAATTTGAGTATGGTTTTTAAAAAAATTTTCTTGGGGGCTAATTGAGATGAATTTTTCACTATATTTTTATGTTGTTATAAATTTCCCAAATTACAATGAGTTTCATTAGATAGATTCTAATGTTGCATATGAAACAAAATTCTTTTTATGTAAATATCAATTTCTGTTTTTATCAGTTCTCAATATCAATTTTATCAATGTCAACAGTCAGTGATTTTTTTTATTTGAGCATGGATGAATTTTTTTTTGTTTCTTGGAAGCTAATTGAGAGGAAATTTTTATTATATTTTCATATTTTAAATTGCCCAAATTATAGAGGGTTTCATTATCAGATATGTTATGTATAAAAAATTATTTTGTGTCAAATATTAGCATTTATAATGATTCATTTTTATGATTTTCTTCATTGTGAGCATTAGGACTTTACCCTTAATTCTTGAAGGAATTTTAATATTAACCTGTTTGATAATTCCCATAATTTTAGTAGCTGCTTTGAAAAAAAAAAAAAAAGATGGCCTCTTAGAAGAGCCTAAAACTTACAGTCAATTTCGGTTAATCGGACCACATTGAGATGCGATCATTTTGGTCCTAATAACCGGCTGGTCCGATTAATTGAACATGCCTTATGTTACAAGATGGGATTCGGTCCGAATAAGTGGCTGGTCTGATTAACAGGAATCGACTGCATTTGATATGAAAGGAATTTTAAGTGTTGTTTTTCTAATATTTTTACTACATATATCATTCTCCAGTTGTTTGAATAATTAATATTTCTAAATTCTTAAATTGTTTTAATAGCTTTAATAATTACTTTTCCCTTTAAATTATTTTGCCATGTAATTCAAATCTTGCATATATTGAGTAATTGCAGTTCATAGCAATTCAATTAAATAAAAAATAGAAAAATTATGAAAAAAATAAGAGTGCATTTTATAAGATATTCTTGTATAAATTATTTTTGAAATGGATCATTGAATCAACAGCCACAAAGAAAGGATAAAGAGTCACAAACAAAGGATTAAAGAGTCAAAGTTTGGCCACCTTGATGTATAATTTTATTTAAACTGTTAAAAATTTAACTGTAATAATTATATTAATATTTGTTTATTTATTGTGCTGGTTATATGTTACCTAAATCCACCTAATAGTGTAAGATTTTTTTTTTTTTTTCTGAAGTTTGAAGATTTTACTGATAGCTTTGTTGACAAATAATGATGTATTCTAATAGGGTTCAATTCTGAGTTAACATATATCTACCGTAAAATCTTGACTATAATATGCACATGTGTATTATGTGCATGCTTGATTTTGCTCAAAATTTTCAGAGAAAATTAAAATTCAACTATAATACACACCCATAACTTTTCAATATTTTATTTAAAAATTGCACAAATATTTTTTAACATAATTAAAATTTATAATAAAGATAAACGGAATCATCAAATTTGGTAGAAAAAAATCTTAAAAATTTTAATTCAAAACAAACAATACTGTTATATTGTCAGTCTTAATCACTTTCAATAGAATACAGCTCATCTGTGGTTTGTCGTTTATTCAGTGTTTAAGACTACATTTTTTTGTTCACGAGTATAAAATGCACTCTCATTTTTGTGGACTAAAATGTCAAAAAAAGTGCATATTATACTCAAGATTTAATGGTGTGTTATTTTGATGTTTATGTTGTGTGGTAAACCTTTGTAATAAGTTTTTAATTATACTCAAATGTAATTTCATCCAAATCTATTTGAATTATTGATCTTAATTATATCTATACATTTTGTAGTACATGGCTAATGTTACCCCATGGAGTAAAGCATGTGAACAGACAATAGTCCCTCGAGAAGTGACTCATCTGGAAGAAGTTATTCACCAACATCAGACATTGTATGAAAACATGTGCCAAGCATATACGGAAGTGAGTATCACTCACCAGAATGACATGTATGTGTATATATGCATTGCATAGGAGACATTTTTGATGTTTGTGTCTTAGAAAATAGATTAGTTGGGAATTATTTTAATTAGATCAGGGATTCCCAACGGGGTCCAGGTGGACCCCTTGGGGGTCGATGGAAGTTTAAAAAGGGTCTATAGTATTCTAGGGGTCTATTTGGAGTCGATGATAGATTTTTTGTTTTAAAATTAAATTTTTTAGGAATGTAATTATTAGATAATATCCATTTTAATATGAAAAATAGAGATTTGCATAGGGCGGAGTGATCCACCCATCTAAAGTTGAATGTCATGA
This sequence comes from Dolomedes plantarius, assembly GCA_907164885.2. Classification (NCBI taxonomy): domain Eukaryota; kingdom Metazoa; phylum Arthropoda; class Arachnida; order Araneae; family Dolomedidae; genus Dolomedes; species Dolomedes plantarius. The sequence goes on from OU015502.1 coordinate 10,348,100, forward strand.
TGCTTTTTATATGTGTCGGATGAAATTATATTATAATTACATATGTCAGTAAAATTGTTTAGTAAAATATATATATTTATATTCATTATGTTAGTTATTGTGACTATACGGTGACAAGCAATTTCAGGCCAAACATTAAAAAAAAATTGTATCAATGCATGAAGCACGATCACCACATTAATTAAAATCGAACTTTTGTGGAATTGCAATCTGTGTTTCTGAAATATTGTTTATATTTGTGAAATTAAAAATTAAAATAGTACAAAAATAATAAAACATAAACCTAATGAACCACTTTTTCTAATTTTTTGTTCCTATTCTCAGTCAAATTGTTATCTTTAAGTGTTTTATGTGCAATTAATAGTATTATAATTATGTTGTATGCTGCATATTATAGGGAAAGAATGTGAGGGAGTCGATGAAGATAATTATTCTTTTAAAAGGGGTCGATATAGGATAAAGGTTAGGAACCCCTGCTCTAGATCATCCATGACCCATTAGGTCATGTACTGTTCAAGTGTGCAATAAAAAATTGAAAACTATTTTCAAAATTCCACCAAAATAAAGTTTAATTTTGTGGTAATATAAAGAAATGTGTTTCAAAGTACCCATGCAGTTCATAGTTCAAGAATTGGAATTAGTTACTTTGAATAGTAACATCTCTGTGTTAATGAAAGATTACTTTGAATGATAATTTTCAGCTAATTTACCATAATTCAAAAATTTTCAAGCATTTATTTTTTTTCTCTCCTTGTTTCAAGCCTTATAGATTTGAAGTATTGATTAGAGGAACATATTTCATTCCTGAATTTGGCCAAATCTTCTGATTATTTTCTGAAATTTTGTATAGTTTATTTTTGAATATTTCATGAAATATAAAAAATGTTTTTCTCTGTAGGGTGATTTTGAAATGCTTTGAAACTTAGTAGAATGTTATGTCATCCTCAAAACTCAACTAAACAACTTTCTCATTAGTTCATTATTTATTTGATAGCTAGTTTTGATAAATCTGAATATATTTTAAATAAATAAAATTATCAGTACTGTGTTGTATTACCCTAGAAAAGTAAGAAATGTAATAAAAAATAAACATTACAATTTAAGCAATCATTGTGATCTACCCTATTTTTGTGTTTCTACAGTAATTTAGTATTAAAGTATATATATATATGTTTATTGTAGGTTCACAGTACTAGTAAAAAACTGTTGTATCAATTGGACCATCTTGTTCAAGTGTGTCATCAACCTCGAAGTGACATGTCATCTCGAAAACATGTAATATGACAATTTATTTGTTTCTTATACATACTTTTTTAGACATGAATCCATTAATAAATTTATTTCTTTTATGTTTCTTTACTAAAAAAAAAAAAACTGTTGTCATAAGAAATGGGTTGAGAAATGGGATTAATAATTTTATCAAAGGCCTTTGTTGGCATGGGTTGAAATAACAACTTGTGACATTGATATATACGTTGTTGTAATTCATAAATTCATAATTTAGAAAAAAAATTCCTTTGACTTTTGAGCAGTATTTTTGTTAGATTCACCTATAGACTAGGGATCAGCGACTTTTTTTTTTCAATTAGTGCCATATTCTCTTGAAGATATTTCTTGAAAATAGATGTTATTTCTGTTGTCATCATTATAATTTAATTTCATAAATCTCATCTTAAATAAGTCCATTTCACTAGGGGAAAATTATTTATTCTATATAACTTGTATTTTAGCAGTTGTCAGAATAAAAGGAAACTAAAGATGTTAAGTGAAAAAACTTAACAGAAAATTCATACAAGTTTTATGGGATAATAACTACTTGTTAATTACTATTATCTATATATATAAAACAGTTTCATGACTGACTGACAGATAACGCACAGACCAAACTGCTGGACCTAAAGGGCTGACATTTTGCATAGAGATTCTTCTTATAGTGCAGGGGTGCACTAAGATAGATTTAAAAAAATTCTTCTTAGATTTTTTTAATTAAATTTTTAAGTTCTTTTAAAAAACTTTTAAGTTTGCATTTAAAATAATAATTTGAGGGTTATAAAATTTATATCACGAGAAATGTCATAAAAATTCCTTTAAAATGAAATCTTTTTCAAATCTTTACCTCCATTTTCAGATTTTAGGTGAATTTTTAAAAGATTCGTTTTTTGAATTTAATTTATTAAATGCTGATCACAAGATTTCTTTTCTTTTTGTGATACTTCAAATTAATTTTGCATCACGTGCATAAAAATGAAATAAATTGACAAAAAAAATATTAAATACAGTAAAGGTAAAATTTAACCACTAGACTCATTGAGATGAAAGTTTTTTAAGAATTTAATTCAAATGAGTATGTTTTATGGATATTATTTATTATGATATAAAATATTATTTATTATGATACTTGTTGCAGTTTGTTTTGTTATACATGCATACTATTTTAATATTATTATTATTTTGTAAACCAATTATGCATTATATCAACATATTTGGCCTGGCTGCAGTGCTTAAAAACTGTTATGTGTTTTATTTCCAGACTCATGGTGATGGTAAAAATCTGTCAGAAATCCTCAATCACAATGGCAATAGTCATCTATGCAACCCCGCCGCTGACTATTCAGAAGGTGCCAAACACGTATTATCTGTTATTCATGAAATTCTAAATCATCATCGTTCATTAGAATCTCAGTGGCATACCAAGAAGGTGAAACTACATCAGCGCCTTGCTCTTGGACTTTTCCAAGAAGATGTAAGACAGGTTAGTGTATATTACTTTGAATTGTAGGGTCCTAGGTATCCTTTGTTGTAATGTGTTGGCTTTCAGAACCAAGGGTGTTCAGTTCAGATCCGGACAAGTGCCGTTAAATACCTTCTTATCTAGACCATATAGGGGCACGTTAAATCTGTAGACCAGGAAGTCCTTTGATGTGGTGATAGGAGAAGGTACAATCCCCCAGATGTTGCCCCTTTGGGTGCTCAGTCAAAATTGAGGTGGCACATGGCTAAATCGGACTCTTACCCCTGTGGTGCCATTGTAAACTGGACCCCCATCTCTCAGCCCACAAGTTGTATGGACTCAGTCTGGATACTCTGGCAAGGGGTCATAGGTAACAACTTTATTGTTAAGAATTGTTATAGAATATTTTTCTGGGAAAAGATGTGAAAGTGTAGTTATCTGGATTATATGAGTTATAGTACTCAGCTAGAAAATATTTTTGAATGAAATTAGTCAGGATATACCAAACTTAAGTGATGTAGTAGCTATTTGAAAAATGTTTCATTCTTTTAATGTGCACTATAGTTGAGATTCTGAGATTTGTTTTACATGCCATGTTCTTATGGTACAACTTTGATTAAAGTCTTTTAATTTTTAAAAAAAAGTTTTTGCTGTATATGTAGCAGCAGTTTTATTTAACTTATTACTGTCAAAATATATTACTGAGTGTCT
>OU015502.1:10359041-10516541 GCA_907164885.2 Dolomedes plantarius
CTTGCAAATTGTTCTCCGACTTTATATATATATATATATATATATATATATATATATATATATATACATATATACATACATACATACATATATGTGGCTTGGTACAAGAAGTGCCTAAGTCACCTTTCTCCAAGATGACTTTGTTTGCTTATGTCTCTTTAAAAAATATTATTTTCAATGTAAGAAGTACCCAAGTCTGTCTGATGCTTTAAAAGTGTTTTCTAAACCATATATATATATATATATATATATGCCTCTGTTTGTGTTGTCCCTTCATCAGGGTTAATGCTATCCACCTATATGGTGTCCCCATAGTAAAATGGATGGTAAACTGCAGCGTAGTATAGGCGAAGGTTTGGCAACAAGTGCCTCCGTTTAAAGATAAAAAATAAATACATAAAATAAAAAAATTAAATTAAATTTTTTTCTCTAGCTATAATAAACGTTTTACTGCATTGCTCTGAACTGTAGCAACTAAATATATGCCAGATTTGAATCATTTGGGAAAACAATAAAAAGAAAAATAATTATTAAAGATTAAACTATTTAAGAATTTAGAAATATTAATTATTCTGACAGCAGGAGAATGTTATGCTAAATAAAAATGTTAGCAAAAGTGACACTTAAAATTTCTTTTACATGAAATATAGCCTTTTTTTGTTTTGGGCTCTTGTGAGTATGTAGCTATTCCCCAAATGGCTCTTGACACTGTTCATGTTCGCCACCCCTGGTCTAGCCAGTCCAGACCTGACTCCCTCCAAATGAAGCTAACCAACTGCAGTAGAAATTCTTTTATGTACCTTCCTAGCATTATTTAAGTGTAACCAATGCAGCAAATGATGGTTAAATTCAATTCAGTGTACTAGTATTTTAATACTGAATCTTTACAATTATTAAAGATTGCGCAGAAATTAATCCCCTCTGATGTAGTTATAAGTTGTAAATTCCATAGTTTAAGGTAATTCCTTGGCTTTTTTTTTTTTGTGTTCATGTGAAGGGGAGGTTAATAATTGTTATTTTTGTGTTCTGAGGAAAAGGATAAAGTATTAGTTTATATGAAAAGCCATTTAATTCCATTAAGTATTTACATAAATAAACTAAGGTTTGCATTTTTTTAATATGAAAAATCTGCTATAGTTTTGTTTTTGCTTTTTAAGATCTTTGTATCTTAGCTATAATTTTTTCTAATTAATCTTTATTATGAGCTCTTTTATAAGCTTTACTGTAATTTATTGCAGCCAATTTTGATACTTGTATAAGGAGGATTTTAATTCCATTAATCTATATATATATATATATCAGTTCAGTGACTGACTGACAGATAACGCACAGACCAAACTGTTGGACCTAAAGGTCTGACATTTTGCATGGCGATTCTTCTCATAGTGTAGGGGTGCACTAAGAAAGATTTTTGAAAAATTCTTCTTAGATTTTTTTAAAATAAAATTTTTAAGCTGTTTTTGTAACTTTTTTTAGTTTGCATTTAAAATAATAATCTGAGGGTTATAAATTTTACATCATGAGAAAGATTATAAAAAGTCTTTTAAAATGAAATCTTTTTCGAATCTTTACCTCCATTTTCTGATGTTTGGTGAATTTTTAAAGATTAGATTTTAGAATTTAATTTATTAAATGCTGATCATGTGGTTTCTTTTCTCTTTGTGATACTTTAAATTAATTTTGCATCACCTGCATAACAATGAAATAAATTGACAAAAAATATTGAAATATGGTAAAAGATAAAATTTAACCACTAGACTCATTGAGATGGAAGTTTTTTTAAGAATTTAATTCAAATGAGTATTTTTTTACGGATATTAAACATACAATTTAATTGCGTACATTGACCATTGTATTTAATTTGAATATTTTCTTCTACATTATTTTGTCTATAAAAATATCCGTTACGATTTTTTTATAAATATATTTTTTGTTTTGTTTTTGGCATTAATTGCATATATTGACCATTGTATTTAATTTGAATGTACTCCGTAGCGAAGCATGAGTATTCAGCTAGCGAGTTATAAATAGGTTTGAAACTACCAGATTCATGTTACTGTTTCAATATGTTGAATTCATTCTAAACTCAGATACTAAGCATGTCCTTTTTTTTTCCATGTTTGCTAACTGATATTTGAAATATACTTCCTTGTCCTTTTATTAGAAATTCTGGTTTAGTACCTGATACTGATGCAAGTACATCCTATGCTGCCATTGAAGGACTTCTTGAATCCCTAAGTAGAAGTAGGGAAGAGCTTGAAGAGTTGTGGTCAAACAGAAAATTGAAGCTTGATCTGTGTCTTCAACTACGACTCTTTGAAAGAGATGCTCTTGAAGTATGGATTTTCATTTACTTTAAAAAAAAAAAAAAAAAAAAAAAAAATATAAATCAGTTTTCTACTATCTCTGGTGATGACTCTTAATCCTCTGTTAATCACATGTAAAAGTCACAGATTCAGAGTTGTAACATTTTGTCATGTAGTATCGTAGGTTTTTGAGTGGGGATCCTGTATCCACTACCTGTAAGCTTCCTAACTTGGCAAGTGGAGGAAAGTAATGAATTACTTTTGTATCATTTGTTTTTATTGAAAAATAAATACATGTAATGTTTTAATCAATGATTTATATCTGTTTGATTGAATATTAAATTATTGTCAATGATGATTAAAGTATTAAATATAAATATTAATATATTGAATTTTTAATGATTTGGGCTAGCCTCATTTTCATCCAACTTTTGAGATACAGTCGAATCCGGTTAATTGGACCACCAATTAATCAGACCAGCTGCTTATTCGGAATGAATCAGAAAGAACCAAAACAAATCCTATTGCATAAGCCTAATAGGCATGTTCGTGTAATCGGACCAGATGTATTTGGTCCTAATAACCAGCCAGTTATTAGGACCAAAATGATTGCATCCCAATGTGGTCCGATTAACCAAAATCGACTGTAGTTTAAATATTAGAGGAAATTTGATTCTGAAATATGTTTTATACTCTGTGAGTGTTTGAGAGTTTTTTACATTAGGTTCTTATTTGTATAGTTAAATAAATGTATAGAAATATGTTTGTTTTTACAGATATCTTCGCAATTAGAGTTGTGGTCCGAAGAACTTCAGAATGCTAACATTGCTAAAGATATGAATGAAGCAGAACATGCTCTTCATATTCATAATGAAAGTGTCAGTAACATGCAACAAACAGCACTAGATGTTATTCAGAGAGGGCAAGAACTTTACCAAGTAATTGATTTCTTTACATTTGTGATTTCAGAACTTGTCTGACCTTGATGAAAACTTAATAATTATTTTGTCACATTATGCAAAGTAAAAACTAAGTAAATTTTTAAAATAATAATTTCATTAAGTTAGTTACATGAATTAAATTTTTTGCTGAAACTTGTAAACATCAGTAATTGTATGTGCTGAGGTTTTTACAAATGGAATATTTTGTGTTAAATTAAAATAGTGCATTTTTATATGTATATGGCTAGTGATGGGAGATTAAATGTCTAATTTTGCATCGTCATATTTTTGTGTTAATTGTAATATAAAGTTTTTATGTACTACATATATTTATGTATGTTTGTAAGTATATACATAAATACATAGATATATATTTTCTATTTGTATATACATTATAATATTAATATATATATATATATATATATATATATATATATATATATCTGAGTGTTGTATATGTTATATCAAATATTGGTACATTTTTTCTTTGAAATAGTGAGTTATGATTTATATGCCTTCAACATATATTTAAATTTGATAACCAATACAGCTCTGATAATTACTGCTTTTTTTAGCCCCCCCCCCCAAAAAAAAACCAATAAATAAATTAAATTAAATAAATAAATATTAGATTGAAATTTTAATTCTGTGATTTAAATGTTGAAAATGTATTGTTAATTGTTTTGTTATGAACAATAAATTATTTTTAATAATTATGTAATTAGTTAATTAAATAATTATTATTATAATTATTTTACCCATATTGATTTTTTATTAAATAATTTTTAATAAGCTAACATAGAACAATTAATTTTTTAGAAATTTATTTCGTATTGATTGTACATTTAACTTTTCCGAATAAGTTTATTTTTAAAAATATTCTTAACTTTGATGAGGCACAAACTGAATGAATGACATTTGAATTGCTTCTTGGAGTGATTTAAAAGTTTGTTCTTTAATTACAAAATTATGATTTGGTAGATTTCAAAAAAAGAAAAATTATATATCCTATAAAGGTCAAACTATAGCAATTTATTTCTTTAAGAGATGTTTGTACCTTTATGTGTACTGATAGTTCTATTTTCTTTATCCTTAACAATTTTTTTAATACTTTCACGAATGATCCATTGTTTAATTACTAACTGTGTCACTTGCTTACCCAATGTAATTGTGTTTCCCTTTTCTCAGTTGTTTGAAAACTCTGGTGTTCAACTCATGGCTGATCACCAGTATGATGGACAAGCAAGGGTACAAGTTTTGCTTGATTTTCTTCAAGAGCGTCATTTGGATCTAGAGGATGTAGCGGAACTGAAACGTGTTAAACTTGAACAGAGTATTCAACTCTGCCAGCTAGAAAATGATGCCACCCAAGTGAGTATTAGTATCAGCATTTGACAGATTTTGGTTGAAAGGGGAAAACCTTTGTGAAATATACATTTACCATGTCACATATATCCATGTCAAACAAAGATAGTTTTTCTTTTTTTTCCTCTCTAATTTGAATTCAATATACAGTGGAATCTCAATCCATCGTTTTCCAAGGGACCAACTGAACTGAACGATAAATGCGGGAACATATCAAAGGAATATGATGGTCGGGACTGGGTGAAATAAACGACATATGGGAAAACAATGATTTGGAGAACAATCTATCGAGATTTCACTGTATATATTTAATCTTCAAGATCTAACAAAAAGTGAAGTAATTAATCCTCTTAACGATACAGTGGTTTGAGACGAAATAGATGGTACGGTCGGGTCGAATCCGACCTTATCTCTTTTTTTTATGAGGTTTTTAATAGAAATAATCACACAATAAGCATTTTTGTTGTATAATAACATTTATTGATAATATTTTACATGAAATAAAACCCTTTTTTAGAAAAAATGACCAATGAATTGTAATTTTGCCAAACAAAGAAAATGTCTGTGGCATTTACATAGAATGTTGTATATATTGGGTCTGATATGTAATTTAGTCTACCTAGTTTTAGAAGTTAGTGAAACCAACTTTCTGAGCACAAAAATGTTAAAAATAATATATACTGACAATTTTAGCCTTCAAAATCGAAATAATAAAAAAAGAAAATCTAAAATAAAAAATTTTTTAAAATGACTATTGATCATGAATGATGGTTTTCAACAAAGACACTCATATTTACTTATTCCTATATCTAGTAGGTCTATCTGGTAGGGTTCCTTGTGAACTCAATCTCTTTCAATGAGAGGAGAGAGTACGGGAGGGGGAAGACACACCCTTGGGTTGGATTCGACCTGCACCGTACCGTTTGAGTAATAAGTACAAAATGATCACCAGCTATATAGGCGTAACATATATATGTGCATGTGTTTGTGTAGATAAATTATCTAAAATTCAAAAGAATAGCCAGCATTTCATAAAGGAATTATATAACTTGATATATTGTCATAAAGAATCCTATTGTTGGAATTATTATTTTAATGAAGAAAATACTAATTCCATATGGTTAATCTTTTTTGTATACATTTCGGTATTGCTGATTTTTCTTACTTAAAGGTGGCAGGTTAAATTTTAAGTAGATATATCTAAATTTATCTATGTATTATATTTCATACTGTAATCTTTAAATATATCTTGGTCTGAAGCAGTTTGTATTATTTTCAACTGTATTTTTTTAACAGCCTTTATATAAAGTTTATAAGTCACAGCAAATTTATTTAATTTTAAAATCTTTAAAGTTTGACATGACAGCTGATTTGGAAAGAATTTTTTTTAATGTATTGTAAAATTATGTCTTGAGTGATTACCATGGAAAGACAAATAATACTGAATAAGAGAGAAGAAATCTACTGAAATAATTAAATTCTAGGATCAATATTAGGTTAGCTTATTTAATAACTTGTTCTAAAATTATTTTATTTTTTAAGGTAATGAGTTGGATTGGAAATGGTGAAGCTATGCTAGTGGCATCATTTATTATTCCTTCATCATTACAAGAAGCAGAGCAACTGAGAACTGAACATCAGCAATTCCAGTTAGCAATCGAAGTAAGTTATCAATGAAAGTGAAAAACAATTATCAAGTACTTGTGTCCTAGGCTAAGCACCTATTGTTTTCAATTGTATTCGACAAATTTTCTCTTTATGAAATATCAAGGGATTATTGTATCCTGAACTGTCATTTGCACTTACAAATAATCAAAATTTTTAATTCTGCTCTCCTACAATTTTTAACAGCAATATTTATATCTATAAATGTAACAACTACAATAATAATAATAATAATATTTTTCTTTAATAGATACTGTTTATAATTATCTTGTTGTAAAATGACTATCAGTATTTTGCTCTAAATTTTTTATCTATAGGTTCTGTTCAAACTGATACTTAAGTTTGTTACATAGCCCTTAGGTTTCCCCTATGTGGTTCAGAGCATTGTGGTCAACTTTTGCTACATGAGTGCTCATTAGACCAGGATCAACAAATTAAAGCCGAGTCTGAACAGCTATGAATGTCCATGCCAGTAGTGGGACTGGAACCCACAAGCTGTGGGGCTAAATGCTAACACCCTAGCCATTTGGAAATTGCCTGGCTTTCCTCTAGGGTTATATCCAAAATTATGAACTAAGTCTGCTTGTGCAATAGAATAAAACTCTTTCTGTTAAATGAATTTGCAAATGGTTTATTTATTGGTAAACTTTCAATCGACAATAGAACTTTTTAAGTTTGCTCCTAGTCAAACACTTTTATTCTATGTATAGTACATTACTTATCCACAAAACTGAGCTTGGTTAACTCAAGACTCAATCATTGAGGATTTCTTTATGCATTGATTGGGTGGCTCACAAACTGACAACTGCACTTGCATTTTTTTAACTCTCAACTGTCGTTTTATTATATGCATTAACCCTTTCAGGGCCAACAACCTCCACCGTTTGTATGGTGCAGATTTTTCTGATTTTTTTTCAACCTAAATAATCTTGAAATATTTTTCAATTAAAGGTTGCAAAATGCTTTTACTTCTTTAAACTGATAACAGATGGCAGAATTATCCATTTTTCTGCTCATTTAACTGGAATACATTGAATGCAAGTGAAAAGAAAACTAGATTTAGGCATTCACACTGCGTGAATAGAACCCCTGAAAGGGTCAAGGGAAGAACCCCCCAAAAAAATTAACATAAATCTAGCTACAGAAAACCAGAGACCAACTGATAAAAATTGCTGTGAAAAACACACTGAAGTATTTGTGAGGAAGGGATTTTAATGCTATGTATATGAATTTTTTTTTTGTGTGTGTGTTTGATTTAGAAAACTCATTCAAGTGCTGTCCTGGTTCAGCAAAGGGCGGAGTCCCTCATCCAGGCTAACCATTATGACCCCTCAAGTGTTCGAGCTATTTGTGAAGAAGTGAATTCTAGCTGGCATCAACTGATGACACATGCTGAAGATAGGCATAAGCTTACTACAGCCTCTTTGAATTTTTATAAGACAGCAGAACAAGTAATTATGGAGAGTTTTTTTAATTTGTTGTTTGTTGTGAAATTTTATAGTGAGAAGCTAAGTGGGACATAATTGACCCCCCCTTTTTTGTGTGTGTGTTGCTTATTTCATATTTTATGATCATGAAACTTTTTAGTTAAATAGATTGTTAAGGAGGAGGATCACCTTTTCATGTATAAAAATACACTGATTTTACTACCAGGCTTCATGTGTTATCAAACAGTTAATTTGTAATTAAATTTAACTAATTTTTTAGGTCAAATTGTACAAAGCTTTATTTATTAGAAAACAAAGGCAGAATTGTTGGGAGATTATTAGAAATTATTTTATAAAAAAAAATGTTTTATGAAAAATTAATCTTAGGTCAATGCATTGTGTACAGATATTTTTAAAAACTATAAGGGATATATATTAAATTATTTGTATATACTCTATCCATAGGTTATAAGTTTCCATAGGTATATCCATAGGTATAAGGTTTAAAGTTTCTATAAATTAATTTACCATTGGCTTTATACATTTGGCCATAAAATCGGTTCTAATTGTAGTATCGGCTTCATTTTTATTTCAAAAGATTCCTTATATTCCATTCTTCAAAATTAAATCATAATAAAAAATTGAGTTTTTTTTAAAGTTTAAAGCAAATAAATTATTTTACCCATATTGATTTTTTATTAAATAATTTTATAATTAGCTAATGTCGAACAGTTAATTTTTTAGAAATTCATTTCATATTGATTGTATGTTTAACTTCTCCCAATAAATTTATTTAAAAGAAATATTATTCTTAATTTTAACTAGGCACAAACTGAATGACATTTGAATTGCTTCTTGGGGTGATATAAAAGTTTGTTCTTTAATTGCAAAATTATGATTTGGTAGATTTCAAAAAAAGAAAAATGATATATCCTATGAAGCTCAAACTATAGCAATTTATGTCTTTAACAGATGTTTGTACTTTTATATGTACTGATAGTTCTATTTTCTTTATCTGTGTTGCAATTTTCCCTTAATCAATAGTTATTTGAATAAATATTATTTTACATACTATAAAGAAACTTTGTAGATTATAGCCCATATGCAACTTTGCAGATTATAGCCCATATGCCGATCAAACACTTACGAGATCAAAGCTCTCGCAAAGCCCCTCCCTTCTGCAGAGGGGTGAAAAATGAGATGCAGAACAAACAGCTAGAGCTTTTTCTCTCGTAAATACGAATGTCACCTGATCAAAACTTGCAGCTAGTAGGGAGCTCTCGTAGACTCGTCTTTTCTCTCGCAAAGCCGGAATAGTCATTCGCTTTGCGAAGGAGAAGGATGTTATCCCTTTCTTTAAGCAGGGAATGGATATTACAAGATACGGATAATCCACTTGAGATGGAAGATGAAGTTTTTATTACAAAAATTTAGACTGTGCAAACATGAATTTATGTGTTTATTACATTTTTTCTACAACATCTTCTTCAGCATTTATGAGCTCTAAAAGCTTTTTATTTCTGACTAACAACTTATTTTTGTCTTTCATTATTTTAATTAATGTTTCTAAATTTTGATTAATTTTTAGCAGAATTCCTTGCCGGGATGTTGTTTCGATTTCTTGCACCATAGTTTTTTGGGTTTGAAGAACCTCAGCTTCAAATTTATTTAACTTGGCTGCTTCTCTTTTTCTTTTTAAGGCTAGATGCCTCCTGCCACATACTGTTGAACTGTCTAGAAAATAATAAAAAATACATAGTAAATGAGATAGCACATGGAACAGAGCTATTATTGCATACATAAAAATCAACATAAGTTATTTCATAGAAGTTATTGTCACAGATCATATAGTAAAATTGCAAATAATTTTGAAGAAGAGTTCTATGCAGGCATTTACATAAAACTATGTATGTTACGTAAAACATACAATTGTTTAATTTCTATAAAGTATGGTACTAAAAAATTTTTTATTATCTCCAACAATTTCAGTCTGAAATTTATATTTTAAAACTTGTTACAAAAATTTGATTTAAATTTATCAAAATCCAAATAACTTACTTGATGATTGAGCAATATGCCAAGACTTTGTTTCTGCTGTTTTAGTGGTAGTTACAATCTTAGGTATTGTAATTTACTTTGAATAACAACAACTTTCTGGGGGGGGGGAATTAATTAGTATAAATAGCAAATAATTTTGCTTTAAATTTATTTAAAAAATTCAAATTTTCCAAAAGCATTATGAAACAAACATTCATTTTGTTAGTTACAATAGCTATTTTTTTCTCTGGGATTTTTCTTAGCTTTATGATTATTAAATACATAGTTGTATTTAACAATCATAAAGCTAAACATAATTCTGATATATGACTGAGCATTGGCAGTAATCTTTTGAAGCACAATTATTAAATTTATATTTGCTATTTAAGTGTACAATGTCATGGTCTCAATCCCCACCCTCAAATATTAATAATGCAGTGATCTTTATCTGGTAACAAAGCCTCCTGCAACAAAATATTTTGATCTTTGTTTAATGATTAACTAACAGCATTTTAAAAAATTTATAATAAGATTTATAAACAAAAATAGAAATATGATATTCTTGTACACAAATGCCAGAAAAGTCTAACAGAACATTTTTAGTACTTAATTGTCCCTTAAATAAGCATTAGGACATTTTAAAATTTTGCTTTAATTAAATTTATTTATGATAAATATCTTGCAATGTAAAAATATGATATATTATAAATAGCATTGAAAATGATTAAAAGAAATTCTAATAAACAGGTAATTAAATACAAAATTAATAGTTTACTTACCATCCATTTTTTTCTGTTTTAAAACAGCCTACAAGTAAAAAAATAATAAAATATTAGGATATTGCTAAAGTCAAATTACATTTTTTTCTTTTCAAATACAACTGAAATTACGTACCAATGCAGATGAATTGAATGACTCATCAGTGATGCCTTCACTGCACTTTTTTCTCGATCTTCTCAACTGAAAAATTTGATGTCCTTTGAAACAATTTTATCTACAAAATGTAAAAGAAACAGCCACGTTGGTCGAAGTCAAAGCGCGGATTTTTCCTAATGCTGTATAATTTTTCTTAAACCCAAACGTAATGAAGCAATTAAAATGCGGCGTTCGAGGAAGTTCTCTCCGACGGTTTCGCTAAATTGACCGTCGAATCCCCCCCGGGTTAGGGTTCGTGAGGGGACTCCTGCTCTCGCACTCGGGATGAGAAAAAGGGCGTGGCATGACCTTATGAGGTTTCCTTACACATCTTGACGTCATCATTTGCGGAAGCGCAAATTGTTTGATCAGCATAGCTAAAATGAATGTTTTTCCCCTACTCTCGCAAGCATCCCCCATTGCGTAGTGAGAGTCACATCGCTCCAGCGTTTGTTCTGCATACGGGTCTATGTTAGTAATATCCTTTTAGGAAGTGTATGTCTAAAACAAGGATTCCCAACCTTTTTCCTACATCGACCCCTTTTAAAAGAATGATTTTCTTCATCGACCCCCCCTCACATTTTTCTGTATAATATGCAGCATACAACATAATTATAATACTAATAATTGCATATAAAACACTTAAAGATAACAATTGGACTAAGAATATGAACAAAAAATTAGTAAAAGTGGTTCATTAGGTTTATGTTTTATTATTTTTGTTCTATTTTCATTTTTAATTTCACAGATATAAACAAGATTTCAGAAACACAGATTGTAACTGCACAAAAGTTCGATTTCAGTTAATGTAGTGGTTGTGCTTGATGCATTGATACAATTTTTTTAATGTTTGGCCTGAAATTGCTTATCATATAGTCACAATAACTAACATAACAAAAATATATATTTTACTGAAAAATTTTACTCACTTATATGCAATTATAATATAATTCCATTCGACACATATACAAAAGTGTCATTACATTTGACTTTAAATGGGTAGATCTCTCCGCCCTGTGCAAATCTGTATTTATACATATTAAAACGGATGTTATTATCTAATAATTATATTCCTAGAAAATTAAATAATTTTAAAACAGAAAAATTTATCATCAACCCCCAATAGACCCCTGGAATACTATAGACCCTTTTTAAACTTCCATCAACCCACAAGTGTCCACCTGGACCCCGTTGGGAATCCCTGGTCTAAAGCATAAAATATTATCTTTGTTTTAACCCTTTGGACTCCTATGTTGAGTGTGACTTCACAACAATTTTATTCACGGCAACTTCTGTGTTGAGTCACTTCAACATTTTAAAATTCCAACCATACTATATGTGATGTTAATTGTGGGAAGTTATCCATGCAGTGGATAGCACTTATACAAAAAGATGCTATAATGGAATTTTACCTGCGTTGTGTATTTTTTAGACCGCAAACCTCTTACGGTGTCTTTCGTGTCAAATCCACACATGAACTGAGCTGGTGTGACACAAAGCATAACCACAATGAGCAGATACAGTCCAAGTTAATATATTTAAAACTTTATAAAAAAAAAGAAAAAAAAAAAAGAACTCCTTAGGCAAAAGCACACATTATCCTGTGACCACAGCACTACAAGAAAAAAAAAAGGTTAATGATTGGCCTTGCAAGCACATGGCTTCTTTCCGCTAAAAAACTCTGCACCGGTCACTTCACTTCCACTGCACCGGTCTTCCCTCACCAAAAACCAAGGGGAAGAGAGTGATCGCTAATCAACGTTGCGACCAGCGATGGAGTGATGTGATGACAACATGACACTATTTAGCTAAAAAAAATTCAGAGTTCAAAGGGTTAAAACAGTGTGTTGTTAATAAACGCATATTGTGTGCTTAATTGTTTTCTCTTTGATATCATCCTATGGCAGGTTTGCTCCGTTCTTGATAGCTTAGAAAGAGAATACAGGAGAGATGAAGATTGGTGTGGAAGTAACAGTGAGACAAATGAGAAGAAATTGAACCAAGACAAAGTGGGATTAGTTTCACAACTCTTAACTAAACATCAAGAACAAAAAGAAGCTTTCTTGAAAGCCTGCACCCTTGCCCGACGAACAGCAGAAACATTTCTTAAATACAGCTCTCGTTGTGCGCAGTACTACAACTCTCAAATTGATGTCAATCACAAAGGCCCTGAAAATAAAGTTAAAGGTAAAAAACAATAATATTTCAGTTGTGAGGTATTGTGTTTCATGAAATAGAATGGTATTTGAGCTACCTAAATTTGCTGAAATTTTGTAAAGATTTAATATTTTACGGAACTGAATTACATATAGTAAATTACCCCCAGAATGGGCACTCTATTAGAAAACCTTGTACAGTGGAGTCCTGATAATACGAACTTCGGTAATTCAAACTTCGGTAATCCGAAAATTCACTTAATCCCAAACCAAAAGTCAAAAGAGCTAAGGTTACAATAAAACCACAGTGATACTAAGTAATATAAAGTATATTTCTGAAAATTACAAGAAAATTCAAAGTTAGACAATGTACTGAACTAATTATTACTTAACTACATTGGTTTAAAAAATCTGTTAAATTTTTTTACACAGTATAATAAAGTAGGATGCAATAGAATAAACAACATGTGTTTATGCTAATGCTAAACTGACACTAACAGTAATGACGCACCTCTCCAACTGTCAAGCACTGTGATGTATTGTTAGTACAACTTACATTCTACTGTACTGTACTAGGCAGTGTTCCGCTCTCTTATCACTCATTTCTTCCTGACATATGGTTATGTTTAGACAGGCCTTATAAAATAAACTGTGTAATAACACGCAATATGTAATATTTATGTAATCACACATTATTTTGTAATTTAAGTTTATTTTAGGAATGATTTTGCTTAATCCGAAAAGGGACTGGTCCCAGTAATTTTGGATTATTAGGACTCCACTGTAGTTAACAATTTCAGGTATTCTTTCATAGGATTAAATTAATATTATAACTGTTTTTCAGTTTCAGGAGGGAGAAAATAAACGTTTTAAATGATTTTATATAATTGTAATGAATTCTTTTATGAAAACGTTTTATAATACTCTGTGGATATACTTGAATCTAGTTAAATTTTTAATGTTACATATATACATATTTTTTTTTTTCTAATAGGTATTCTGGAACAATTGCTAAATCAAGAAAATAAGGTGCTAGAGCATTGGACTGCAAGAAAGAAACGTCTAGACCAGTGTCAACAATTTGTATTGTTTGAAAACAGTGCAAAGCAGGTTAGCCTTTTATTATTATTATTATTATTAATGATGTATAACATTTGTAAGATGTATGTTTATGAATTTGCGCTTGTATGTGTCTCTCATGCTCCCAAGCTGCTATTATATGTTACTATCTTGTTGTTTCATATGTCCCTGGGCTCACACTGCGTAATCCCAGTGAATGATATGAGTTATCAGAGGAAATAGAATCACACACACAGAAGAATTTAGTATCGACAAATGATGCACACTTACAAAAGATGGTAGATTGCTGCTCCTCTTTCAACTCCTTCCTTTGTCGGTGGAAGAATAACATTATTTTTAATTTCAAAGCTATTTTTATTTTAATATTATTGCATAATGACTATTGTATTAAATTTTTCATCATTGTCTGGTGGCATCAAGGAAAGTCACTGTCTTTATTTTCTTTGCTGAAAAACAAACCTAAAATGATATTTTTACTTTTTGTCTTTTAAAAAATAATAAAAACTGAAACTGGTGCAACAGTCCACTGTGGACTAAGGCCAACAGTACCCATCTCCGCTTTCTTGACCGTGGGCTTGGGGTGCCATACAGCATATGTCTTAGTCAGGTGGTCAACCTGACATGGGACCCCCAGAGTTTAGTTCCTAAGCATGCTTGGTCCTCATTTTATTGACCCACTCAAGGGATGAAAGGCTGAGTTGACGTTGCCCAGTTTCAGGGTTGAACCCTGGACCTGTGGGATGGCAGCTTGACGCTTTTAACCACTACACCACCGAGCATCAAATGATAATAGTAATAATAATAATCTAAAAAAACAAAACAAAAACAAAACATCCTCTTCAGATTTCTTTTGATTAGTAAAAATAGATACTAGGTCTTTCTCAAAAGTGAAATGGCATTAGGTGACTTCATTAAGTGTAAGATACATGTATCATTTTTGTATTTTCACAATTTATATTTTTTCTGTCCCCTGTTACAAATAAGATAAGCTTTAAACTCAGAGCAGAATTATGTTTTTTTTTTCTCTTATTTTGTAAAAATATTCGGAATTCAACAAAATTATATAGGAAATGAGACTATTTTTATTTTCTTAATGTGAATTGCATTCAACAGAAAATTCAGCTGTTATTATGTGTGTGAAAACTCTGTAGAGGTTTTCTGTTACTGATTTCATTATGAGAACGAAAATGCTGGAAAATGAGTTTGATTAGTCTTATTTCCTTCCCCTTCCATTAACAGGCTTTAGAATGGATTCGAGAAACGGGTGAAGATTACCTTGATAACCGTAGTTCTTTAGGAGAAAATATAGAAGAAACTAAATTACTTCTGAAAGAATACAATGAATTCAAAGGAAATGCAAAGGTACTGTTAATAAGTAATACTTTCTGTTCATTAGTGTGTTTTCTTTTTATGGGAAATTTATTTTTGAAAAATAGAATATGAGTCATTTGCAAAAAAATGCATCTCTAAAAAGGACTCATGCATGAATTTTTTATTTTTTTTTTTGAGTCAGTCACATCATTCGCTCTTGTTTGAAAATGCAAGTGCAAGTGGATTTTCGAAACAGCTTCGATATAGGACCCCATTGGCGATATTTTGTATTGGTGACATTTTTTGTCATCTAGCCAAACATTGCATCGTTAATATCGTATTAATGACATAGAAATTAAATTTTGCAAAATATAAATTTAAAATAATACTATAAGGGAAATAGTGTAAACTTTGTAGATCTACTAATTATAGATAAATCTACATGGAAAGGTATGGTTAAATCGGAATAAAAAATAAATAAGAAAAAAGTGGTGCAACACGGTTTACGTCATGCGACTGTGGCAGGATTGCCAAATTGAATTCTGTGTATACTAAAATACCAATATACGAATTCTACTATACAAAGCTGCTGCAATGGGGTACGAAGTTGAAAATGGTGTATTCCATTGGGTTACAATCTGGAAAATGGTTTATTTCAGTTTAAAATACATGCAACTGTGGCAGAGTTGCCGAAACGAATTCTGGGATACCACATGTGCCAAATATATAATGTAAGAAGTCGCCAATGCAAAATATCGCCAATGGGGTCCTATATCGAAGCTGTACCGGATTTTCTTTTCTTTTTTCAAATCTAATTGTTGATTTTTAAATTTAAAGTGAGATTATCCTTAAAAATATATCAATTTTTATTTTAAAATACATGTATGAATATCATTAAGTAAATGTGGGAGTTAGTTTCTATATAGAGTGGGAAAGGTATTTTGTGCTAAATTATTTTATCAACAGGTATAAAAAATATGTATTAATTTCATTTTTGCTTTGTAAAATCATGCTATCCTAATGGAAATTTCCATAATTTCTTTGCACATTTTTAAAATTTCGTAAAATAGGTATAATTGGCATGTATTTTTGAATGTGTCTTTTTTTTTTTTTTTTTTTTGCTATAATTATGCTGGCTTAGATTCTTTATCTACACAATTCTAGGAAACTAGGGAGAAGGTACGTTTATTGCTTCAACTTGCTGATAGTTTAGTTGAAAGAGGTCATGCCCATGCATCTGCTATCAAACAGTGGGTTGCTTCGGTAGATCAAAGCTATAAAGATTTCAGCGAACGTATGGATCAGTATCGCCAGCGATTGGAGCAAAAATTAGGATTACAGTCTGATGTAAGTTTTTTTTATATGTATTTTATAGATTTTCCTCTTTTTTTCTTTTTTTAATGTCTTCTAAGTATAAAAAAAATGTATATTTAAAAGAATTCATTACATGTAATTGATAAGGCATATAAAGCATAATTATTTACTCTCTAAAAAATTAGAAAAAGTAAATGCAGGTATCTATATTTCAGTTGGAAACCAAAAAAATATACTAATTCTGCAAAGTTTCTAGGCATGGATGATTTTATATATTTCTGGTTCTCTGAGGACTGTTCTATACATCTAAAATGTTGAGAAAACTTCAGCAATCTGTTAATCAGATCTGATAATGGAAAAGAAATATAACTGTCCCTTGCCATTTTTTTTTCCATATATATGTATACATTTTTTTTTTTTTGGGGGGGGGGGGGCTAATGTCCCTTGGGGGCTGATGACATTACACCCCAGTCTGGTGTACATTTGAATACAAGGAAACAGAAGCACACAAATTACACAATCACAGAAGAATTTTATTAACCAACAATGACACCGGCCATGGACGATGGGTTGCAACTCCCCTTTCTAGACTCCTTTTGCAGGCAGAAGACTGGCCGATTCCCAAGAATACAACCAAGTGTTATGTGGGAATCGAACCCATGCCCCCAGCATGGCAGGCTGATGCCTTAACCACTAACCACTGGGCGACATATTTGTATGTATTCATATATATGGAAGTTAAAATCTTTAGCTTTGGCTACTATTCAGGAGAGATACCCAAATTGGAACTGGTTGCATGTGTATACTGATGGGTCTGCCACATCATCATCTGGTAGAACTAGAGCTGGAGCATATTCCAAATTTTTCAATCTTAAAGAACCCCTCAGTGCCTGGTCGGATAGTTTCGACGGCAAAATTTTTGCAATATTTATGGCCCTAAGAGCTATTGGGGAAATCCCTCACCAAAACATTGCTTTCTTCATTGGCTCTTGGGCTGTAATTCAGGCCATTACTGACTATAGTCTATACCTATCAGAACTCAAGTTTGAATGTAAACAGCGTATAAACACATTTCTTAGTACTGGAAAAGAGGTCATCCTCCAATGGATTCTTAGCCATTGCAGCATTTATGGCAATGAGCAAACTGACCTGTCGGCTAAGGAAACTTGGACGCTACATCTACTGGTTACCTCTGAAGAGAAGATCCTCGAGAAACTGGTCACTCGAGGAGAGTTCTTTTTTGATGAGAGGTGGAACGTTAAAGCGAAGGTTAACAAGAGAGGAAGAGATTGTCACCAAACATCCCCCACTTTTCGCCAAATATCGGCATTTGTCCCAAGGAAGAGTCAAACAGGTGTTTTTCTGCTGATTGGCAACGGTTTACTCTAAGAAAAAGCAGTGTTTACAAGAAACAGATGGGGAGAAATACACATCTGCAGTTACAATTGAAAGGAAATTTTAAACACTATATTACCTATTGGAACTATTATACCTTTTGGAATATTAACTGCCGTGATGTGCTGTATAATCTGAAATGTTTAAATGCTGATTTCTGAAGTCTATTTTCCAAGGTATAAATATGCAACCAAGCAAAACATCTTTCCCGTTTTTATTAACTTTTAAACTAGCCAAAAATATGGCTAACAAAAACCAAGCTATGAGAAAATATTTCAAAGAGGGGGAAATTAAAGTTTGAAAAAATTTTCCTTGTTCAAATTGCAGAAAATGGGAAAATTTTATAGTGTTGATAAAGTTAATTATGAATTTTCATTAGAAGAGGTCATTAGGGTAGCACACTTTAAAGGGCAGGGCCGACCTTCGCAGTTCAACCT
Organism: Dolomedes plantarius; assembly: GCA_907164885.2. Lineage (NCBI taxonomy): Eukaryota > Metazoa > Arthropoda > Arachnida > Araneae > Dolomedidae > Dolomedes > Dolomedes plantarius. The sequence continues at coordinate 10,377,391 of OU015502.1, forward strand.
ATTTGATCGGGAAAATTAAAAATATGTCTAAACTGAAATGGCTTTAACATATGAGCTGTTATTTTTGAAAGTTGTATAAGTCCATTTTTTTCATGTATCGAGATATTTAAAGGTTTGTATTTGAATGAATTTAAAAATATTGGCAAACGTTAACCAATTCAAGTGATGTTTTTAACACTATAGACCTTTTAAATTTTACTATGAAATAATAATTATTAAAATTATTCAAAAAAATAAACGATTTTTTTAGCTCCAAATGGACTTATACCACTTTCAAAAATAACATATTATAAAAAATAAAAACAAGTCGAAAATCAAGTCCATATTTTTATATACATTAGCTTCTCTGAAATGGACATTTCTAAACTTTTTCTAAACTATATTTCTAAACTTTTCTACACTAATATTTCTAAAATATTAGTAAGAAATATTTTAAAAGGTAAGATCTATTTCTTATTATAGTTCAATTATATTATATTCATAAAATTTTAAAATTTTGTTACAATTTAATCTTTAAATGCAATTTTCATAGTTTGTAAAATTTTATGCTTCGCCGCAACATTTCTCAGAAACTGATAAAGCAATTTCTATAAAACTTGGTAAATACGTTCATTTTGATTCAAGGAATAATGTATACTTCAAATTTAGTATTTTTAATTTCATTAATTATTTAAAATTAACATGTTTTCAATAAAAAAATGCATTTTTTCAAAGTTTTGTAATTTTAATTTAAATAAAAAAATTTAAGTTTTTAATTGCTTAAAAATGGAGTATACGTTAAATATACATTAGTTTTACATCATTATCAATATTTTTTGGGACTCTAGAACCAATAGTTTTGCTACAGTTTTGTGCACAATGGATGCAATACAAAACACAATTTTAAAATTTTCATCAAAATTAAAAATTAAAAATTAATTAAAATACCAGTTGTAGAACATTGAAATAATTATTCTACATAGAACATATATTAAGCTTTCAGTGGCAAAAATTTCATGTATTTATGTTTTATAGGGAATGAGAAATAAACTAAATGTGACATGATGCTAAATCGCACCTTCAGTAAAAAAGTAAGACTCCTGAGACCCCTTAAATGAAAACAAAATTACCGAAAAAGATCGCGTCTCCTTTGGCGAAAGAAAAAATAACAGTTGCAAAACCCAAATACCCTGAAATCTGTATCTATAATAATAAATTTTTGTATGATCCAGTATTTATAAAAATAAACATGATTCTAAATTTTATTGAGGTTTTCTGAAACTCCCTTACATTACTTTGGGAAATAGTAAGTAATACGATGCAGGGTAAAAAGTCCCAAAATACGTTGATTATATGAAAATGGAAATCAAAACATGCGACGGTTTTCTTAAAGCCTAAGTAGTAAAAACCTTCATAATTTTCTTAATGCCTTAAGAGTGATAAATACTTTCTGAGGGAAATGGTACTGGGGTGTTGATTATCCCCGACCCCTCATTTCGAGAATCGACCTCCCCGAGGCAGCAACCTTAAAACCGGTCTCAGGTCTCTTCTGAAGGGAGGTTTGCAGTACCTTGTCTCCTGACTCCTCTTTGAAATGTCAAGTGACTTCTCGGAAGCAGTATCCAGCACAAAAGAATTTCTACTCTTAAAGAGTTAGCTGATGGAAAATTGTGCGCTTGTCTACTTGATAACCAGAGACGTGCTTAACTTTCCCTCCTCCCTAAAATCGAGGGAGTGGTGGTTTTAGAGTCCTCACCAGACATGATTACTTGCAGGCCCATTTATATAGAATTAAACTAGCCGATTCTCCATTCTGCCCACTCTGCAATACTATGCACATGATTGGGGAGCATCTTTTCAGTTGCCCCTCCCTACTTGACATTTGCTCTTGTGATGACTTTGGGGTTCTTCCCCTTTCTGGAGTCACCTCCCTGTTGTATTGGACTGCAAGACACCTTATGTCTCAGAAGATGATGGCGAGCGTAATTAAAAAAAAAAAAAATTATGTATGGTAAAAGCATCATAATATAAAATAAACGTTGAGCTCTACAAATGTAAAGTCCTATGGATCCTAAAAAGTTCAATAAATATACATTTGTTCAAGTTATAAAAACTTAAATGAAAAATGTTTAAAAAAATACAGTAAAACTTCTTTTTGTTTTAGAATTAAGTTTCAGTTGTTCAGGTAAATTTGCATGCCATAAGGAAAAATGAGATTGCAATGAATTAATTGTATTGTTTAAGCTTCATAAAAATGCTTGAGAAACAAAAAGATGTAGCTTAGAAATGAGTGAAAGGATGAAACCATAACTTTAACTATAAAGCCAAATTTTAAGATATCAAATGTGATAATTGTATTCACAGGCTATGCATTTTACACACACTCCTAAATGTTTAAAATTTTTAAATTCTTTATGCATATTTTTCTCTGTGCTGTATGAAAAATTTAACATTTCCATAGGCATCAGAATTCTTATCAATAACTCGTACTTGAAAACAAAATCCTTGTCAGATTATATCAAATGAATTTTAACATTTCTAAACATGTTTCTAGTTTTAAAAAAAAATCACGTAGAAACTGTTTTTCATAATGTAAGGATTTATTTGCATGTAAATGCCTCTCCATGTTCTGCAGAAAATTTCACACATCAGGAGACATCATAAAATGAAAGATCATTGTGTAGAGTCGCTTGTGTATGTGTATATATATGTATATATATATTCATACAGTAGGGGACAACCCCATAGCACATCATTCTCCTTTATATCTGTTTACTTTTTATGCTTATAAATGAAAATTGAAATCACTGAGTAGTGTATTGAGAAATTTAACAGTATCTAAAAACATAACAGAAAAACATGGTGCAAAAATATAACAGATTTGAGCTAATTTATATATATTTATAAATATATACAGTTAAATCTGGTTAATTGGACCAGCCACTTATTTGGACCGAATCCTAAAGAACTGAAACAAACCCTATTGCATAAGCCTAATAGGGCATGTTTGTATAATCGGACCAGCCAGTTATTAGGACCAAAATGATCTAGTCCCGATGTGGTCCAATTAACTGGAATTGACTGTATGTATATATATATTATAACAAAATTTTAAATTTGTCATATATTCCTTTGTTCCAGTTGATCATTTTTCATCTAAATTTTCTAAAATTCTATGTATTTTATATTATTTTGGGATAAAAATGTCAAATCACTGGGCAAGTCATAAACCGGATAGCTCCTTAATTTTCCTTAAATTTAATATAGTCCCCTCAAGATTCCCTTTGAGGCAGAGTTTCACACAGCTGTCATTACTTAATATGTAAGAAACTAGATTTAGTGAAGAAGAAAAAATTTATTCTTTCATATGCTCCATACTCAGTGCTACATAATTTGATTCATGATTTATTTGTGAATTACAGAAAAATACCTTGGGCTTGATATATCGTCTTGTCTATTTTGTGTATTTTAAGAGTTCAGCCTAAAATTACTAATTTTACCAAATGAGTCATATTATTTGATAAATTTACCTTAAATGACTGTATTAATATAAACTTTATTTTCCAGCGGGATGTTAAAGATTTATCTTTAGACCGCCACAGTGATCCGTCCTTAGAAGATAAAGTGAAGGAAGCAGCGGCAAAAGAAATAAATGAAGAAAAGCGTAAATCTGCAAGGCGAAAAGAGTAAGTGACATTCTTTTTCACTTTATTTCTTGTGTAGCTATATTTATTTACTCCTGAAATATACAGTATGTGTTGTATGTATTACTCATATGAATGGGATTTAAGGCTGCTTGAGAAATCTCTCGTATGGATGCATTTATGTAATTATTTGTTTAAATCTGAGCTGTCCAACTTTTTACTTAAATTGATTTTGTTTGATAAAAATGAAATATTTTATAAGTGTCTGTTCAATTGTCATATATTTTTATTTTATTATTCCATTTTAGATTTATTATGGCTGAGTTACTTCAGACTGAGAGAACCTATGTAAAGGATTTAGAGATGTGTATCAAAACGTACATGTGTGAAATGGAAAAGCCTGATGACAACATACCTTCTGGCTTACAGAAGAAAAGTTCTACTTTGTTTGGAAATATGGTTGAAATATTTGAATTCCATGACAGGTGAGGATTTTTGTTCTTTGTCTATGTTTGTTTCATTCCACGTGTCGTGTCGTTCAGTGAAGTTATATCTTAAACATAAAAGAGTTGAACACTTCATTTATTACTGTAATGCATGTGCTGTACAAATGGGGAACTGTGGAAGTATTGTAATAAATGCTATTAACATATGTATCTATAAAATAAATTAACGTCACAAAGTGTTAAATGTTTTTAGCATCCCTTAGTACATTGTACATATTTGTTTTTAAGTTCAATATACTAATACAATACATAAAATATACATATTTGATAAAAAATTAACTTATTTGGATTGATTCTTATTTGACATTAGAAATGACTACCTGTCAAGATTGGGAATCACTTCAGAGTCTCTTAACTTTTCAAGGAGCCCTTTTGTTGCAAAAATTTAGCATAATGTTTTTAACCAGTGGTTCCCAACCTGTAGAAGTCTGCGGGCCACTAAGCCAGAAATTGAACCATATGCAGACCCCCCTCCCCCCTACGGACTTGAGGGGGGGGACCTTCTGGGGATAAAAGGGTATAGAATATCCCTCAGGCAAAAGGGATACAGAATTAATGTACTCACATTCTAATGTATCATATTCTAATAATAAAATAATAATGTTAAACTTTTAAGAAATTTTAATTCAACACCTGATAGTCATCTGATATATTTGGCCCATCTAGTTCAATGAACATTGCCTTCAAAATACTCATTTATTTGGCAACTTTTTTATATGCAGTGCTGGACCACTCCCGAGGCTCTCGCGGACCACAGTTGGTCCATGGACCTCCAGTTGGAAACCACTGGTTTAAAGCAACTGAATTATCAAAATGTCAGAAATTTGCACTCTTTTATGGTTTATTCTTTTTGTATATCATCTCTGTTTTTGATGCTAATGAAAAAAATGTTGACTTTACTTATTTTATCTGTTATTGGATAAGGTTGAATTTTTTTCTTCACAATGAGTATTTGTCTTACTTTTGGGATGGGTTTTTTAAGTCTATTCCACTCTTATTCTTCACTGAATTAACATAGAATTGCAAAATTTAATTGGCTAGCTACTACTAGAAATTTTTAAATTGTTTTGCTTTAGGCTTAATTAGAAAAATAAATGTCTTGCCTAATTATTTTAATTTAATTTAATTTTTAAGTCACGCTGCTTGTAAATATAATTCTGTAAAAATTAAGGAAGTAGCAGCTCTTACAGGCATATCAATTATATTATTCAAGTTATGCTTCTGGTAAATATAGTGCTGTAAAAATTTAGAAAATAGCAGCTCTTGCAGACATAGCCATTATATTAATCAATATATCAATTATAAATCAATATTTGACTGTATCTCAGTTATATTAAGAGTTTTAAGTGTATGTCATTGGAATTTGGATTCCTTTAGATGCAAAGAATAGTATGAAATTTCACTGCCAACTGTATTTTTTCAGTGAACAATTTAGCTATCTGTTTGCCAATAGTTTATTGTTGTTCCTATTTCTCATTATACCATTTTGTTTTATAAACCTCATAGCAATAATAATGCAGTCGATTCTGGTCAATTGGATCACCAGTTAATCGGACCAGCCACTTATTCAGACCAAATCCTGTCTTTTAACATAAGGCATGTTCGTTTAATTGGACCAGCCGGTTATTAGGACCAAAATGATCACGTCCCAATGTGGTCTGATTAACCAGAATCTACTGTATATATATTTTTTAATAAAGCTGAGTTTACTACATAAGTTTGCTGAAAATCAGGTTTTAATTAACATCTGTATTGAATTTAGAGAAGAAATTTTATTGTGTAATTTTTCTTTCTGTATTTGTTGGTGCATTTACTGCTGTTTTTGACTACAATTTTACTTCTTTTTTCACAGAATATTTTTAAAGGAACTGGAAAAATATGAGACTATGCCAGAGGATGTTGGACATTGTTTTGTTACTTGGGTAAGACATTTGAAGATATCCTCTTTGTTCATTTTCCACGTAATATTTTAGGAGTTTCTAATGTTTTTGTGCGAGGTGATTAATTTTGTTCATTTTATTTTGTAGGCTCAGAAGTTTGAAATTTATGTTAAATACTGTAAAAATAAGCCAGAATCTAATTCTTTGTTAGTCCATCATGCTGGAAGTTATTTTGAGGTAAGTACACTAGTCATGGACAAATATTGTCTTGAAATATAGAAATATTGTTTATTTAAGTTTTATATACTCTTTGAAATATTTTCTGTCCTGATATAATTTCCTCAAGCTTTTCTTTTAACACCTTGAGGAGTGGCTGTTTTATGTAGAACCATTGTTCCTGGCATTCATTATGTAGGATGGGGGTGTTTTATGCAGATCTTACTGTTGTTCCCAAAGCATATAATAAAGAAACATTCTTCTTTTTAGAAAAATACATGCTTTGTCATAACATGTATTATTGTAAAAGAAAGATTGCAATGTTTTATTGTAAAAAAAAGATATTTAGAGTGAAAACTTATTGAAAATGACTGTTATTCAGATAAAATTATTATTCAGATCAAACGACAATACATTCTTATTAAAAAGTTTTTATTGCAAGAAAAAGTTTGCATACATTAAATCAACAAGAGCATGTGTTTGACATTGTGATTGGACATTCATTTATGTCTCTCATCTTCAAATGTTGTCTTTATAGTGACATTAAATTATAACTCTGATCCACAAGTTTTTCAAAGGTCTACTGTTTTAGAGTTAATCGTAAATATCTATACAGTCGAACCCCGTTACAACAAACTTCAAGGGACCAAAGGTGTTGTTCAATTTATCCGGTAGTTCGGTATATCCTGAAACATTAAGAAAATTGTTAGAGTTCACAAAATGTATAACTCATTAGTTGCAATGTGTATTCAATAATAATATAATTTTTTTTTTTAAATGATAAAATCTATTAAAAATGATCATTAATAAATTAAATTGACTAAAATCGATTACAATAAATTGACACAATACTAATTAAATTACGTACAATAGGAAAATCGCGGGACCAAAATTTTCGTTCTTTGTATACCGGGTTCACTATAACGGGGTTTGACTGTATCACCAAACTGATTCTGTTGAGGAAAAAAAAGGTTAATAAGACATCAGTTATATGTTACTGAGCTCAGCAATAATTTTCATTCATGCAGTTTTTTCTGAGCCAGAAAAATCGTTGGTAAACTTTGTGCGTCACCTTATGTAAGTAGTAGTGTTCTCACAGACAAATAACAATTGTTCATTTAAAGAGTGTATTGTGTATGATTCACAACACAATACACCCATTAATTAAATGCACTCATGTAACCATAGAGGAAATTCTAAAAGAATCTAAAGCAGGGGTTCCCAACCTTTTTCCTACATCGACCCCTTTTAAAAGTGATTTTTTTCATCGACCCCCTCACATTTTTCTCTATAATATATACCATACAACATAATTATAATACTAATAATTCCACATAAAACACTTAAAGATAACAATTTTACTAAAAATATGAACAAAAAACTAGAAAAAATGGTTCAGTAGGTTTATGTTTTATTATTTTTGTACCATTTTCATTTATAATTTCACAAGTATAAACAAGATTTCAGAAACAGATTCTAATTGCACAAACATTGCCAAGAGAAAAAATGAGACTGCTTCTGATGGGTTGCATCAGGAGGGCCCATGTGCTGTTTAAGGTCCAGTGGATTTCCCCAGTTCTGCCTAATGTTGGTACAGAAATAAAAGCCGACAGTGGCATTCGACACATATACAAAAGCGTCATGATTCGACTTTAGATACGTGGATCACTCTGCCTTATGCAAATCTATATTTATACATATTAAAACTGATATTATTATCTAATAATTACATTCCTAAAAAATTAAATTTTAAAGCAGAAAAATTTATCATAGATCCCTGGAATACTATAGACCCTTTTTAAACTTCCATCAACCCCCAAGGGGTCCACCTGGATCCCTTTGGGAATCCCTGATCCAAAGAATCTGAGCAATAGGGAGAGAAAAGAAGCAACGTTATTCTTCCATAATCTAGTTTTAGAGCTGCACTTATCACTTTTAACAAAGTAAAATTGTTTTTAACTAAGGATAATATAAATAGAACATAAAAATAGAAAAAAATAAAAGGAAATGTTATAATTATCATAGTGTGCTTTATATAAATCCCAACAAGCCACGATAAATTGTTTAAGTAAGATTTAAAATATGAAATTTTTAATTTTTCAAAATATAATTTTACTCAAAATTTTAAATGTATTTTAATCAAGGCAAATATTGAAAATTTTTGTCATAATATTAAAGGCAAATTTAATGTATTAAAGTCCTGGTAATTAATAAATTTGAAAATAAGTATTAATTGAAATTGAATAAGCTTGTCTGTATTCAGCTCTCCTACTGTCCTATACTTTTACATCTGTTATATTTTTTGTTATAGATCCAACTTAAATTTCATTAATAGGTCATTTATAATTATTCACCTGTATAACAATATGTAAATTGTGTGCTACTGCATTTTCAAAACTGAAAAGAATTTTGAAACATTATAATGTATTTATCAATGTTCACAACTTTTATTGCATGGAAGAATAAAGTATACTTTTGTTTTACTGTGACTTGTTTGTTTCAAATTGTTCTTTTCTTGAATTTTCCTGTGTTTTAAATGAGTTTATTTTTCTAGGATGTTCAACGTAAGCATAATATACCTCACCCTATTGCTGCATACTTAATCAAACCTGTTCAAAGGATTACTAAATATCAGTTACTTTTAAAAGATTTATTATCTTGTTGTGAAGAAGACCAGGGAGAAATTAAAGTAAGTTTAACTGTTTGCCTTATCTGTATATATATATAAAACAGTTCTGTAACTGACTGACTCACAGATAATGCACAGACCAAACCACTGAACCTAAAGGGCTGAAATTTTGCATGGCGATTCTTCTTATAGTGTAGGGTTATACTAAGAAAGATTTTTGAAAAATTCTTTTATTTTTTTAAAATTAAATTTTTAAGCTGTTTTTGTAACATTCTTTAAAGTTTGTATTTAAAATAATAATCTGATTGTTATAAAATGTACATAGATCATAAAAATTCTATGTACAGAAAGATCATAAAAATTCCTTTAAGATGAAATCTTTTTCGAATCTTTACCTTTATTTTCTGAGTTTTGGTGAATTTTTAAAGATTCATTTTTAGAATTTAATTTATTAAATGCCAATCACGTGATTTCTTTTCTTTTTGTGATACTTCAAATTAATTTTGCGTCACATGCATAACAACGAAATAAATTAACAAAAAAAATATTAAAATACCGTAAAAGATAAAATTGAACCACTATACTAATTGAGATGGAAGTTTTTTGAGAATTTAATTCAAATGAGTATGTTTTATGGTTATTAAACATACAAATTAATTGCATATATTGACCATTGTATTTAATTTGAATATTTTCTTTTACATTATTTTGTCGATGAAAATATCCGTTACGATTTTTTTTATAATTTTATGTGCTTTTTTGGCATTAATTGCATACATTGACCGTTGTATTTAATTTGAATGTACTCTGTAGCGAAGCATGGGTATTTAGCTATTATTTATATAGTTTTCATTTTTTTATTTTAAATTTAGCTGACTTTTTTTATTACAATAATCGCTGATTAATCTCTCTGTCATGTAAAGTCATAGACATGATATTTATATAACATAATAATTGTCGTCTCCAAGACAGAATAAAGCATGGAAATGTCATTCAAAGTCCAGCTTCTGCAGAAAATTGTCATTATATGGAGACTTGTATTATTTAATTGTGCCATTTTTAGTTTTCTTTGTAGAATCGGAGAAATAAACCGAATTAATTTACCTAATGACTAAGAGATATTTTGTCAAACACAAAATGATTAGTTGTGGAATTTTTCAATGTGTGTTACATATTTTCCTTTATTTTTATTTTCTAGGATGGTTTAGATGTCATGCTTAGTGTGCCCAAGAAGGCCAATGATGCCATGCATCTTAGCATGCTGGAAGGATGTGATGTATGATTTTTCACGTTATGTTTTTTAATTGATTGAGATATTTTACAAATACGCCCAATTCTGTGTTTACATGATAGATATGTTCCAGAAAATCCAATGTAAAAAAAGACACAGTGTACCTGGAAAAATAGTTTATTGCTACCAGATCTTTAAAATACACTAAATAAAAGGATCCACGCAAAAAACTCTTATTAACAATATTTTAAAAACCCAACTTTATACTTTAATTTTAAAAAAAAATTTCACAAACAAAGGGTCTTGCTATGCAACAATTTCCACTACAGGTGGTTAAAATTTTTGATACGTAAAAAATTAAAAAAACAAATAAAAAATGCATTTTTTTAAAAACATTTTTGGAGAAATTTCAAGGGCCGGGGGGCCTAAATATATTATAATTTAAAAAAAATTACAAACATTTAATTAAAAATTACAAACATTTAATACGCAGCTTTTCTCACCACAGGTGATTTCGATTTTTAAAAAAAGTAAAAAACGATCCACCCTAATACACATATATGTATGTCAAAATTTTAATGCATTTTGGTACTTTTTCGTTTAACTGTTTACTACTTGTTGAAGCGAAACAGACTGGGTTTGGCATGCTGCCAAAATTAAAACTCGCGAGGACGGATGGACGGATGGTTCTAGCATCTGAAATTTTGCTTTCTGAAGGACTGTTATGGAGGAATGTAATCCTATGTTAAAAAATGAATATTATAAAAAGCACTCTCAATTTGATTGAAAGTAAACATAAGAGTAAATTTTATCAATAAACAAGGAGAATTCATTTAGTAAAAAATGACAGTTAATGGAAATAATTTTCCTTAAAATTTAAATTCAATTGGGGATTTTCGAGGGGTATACAGTTTAAAATTTCTATCAGTATTACTTCTTTAATAAGCTCTCTGTAGTAAGTGTCCTATTTATGTGTGTCTTTTTATTTTCTCTTTCAGGTGTCTCTAGACCAGTTAGGTGAAGTGATTCTTCAAGATTCCTTTCATGTGTTTGAACCGAAATCTCTCATAAGAAAAGGGAGAGAAAGACATATATTCTTGTTTGAGCTCTATTTATTGTTCAGTAAAGAAGTTAAAGATTCCAATGGAAAAGCAAAATATATTTATAAAACTAAATTGTTGGTATGTTAGCATTGAAAGTTTTTTAGTACATTTGTAATTTTTATTTATGTAATTATTAGAGTATTTGATCATTAGATACATTTAAAAAAAAAAACACATGATGTGCATTTGGTAATTTAAGTCTTACAAAATATTTTACACTGCTGAAGTAATTGAGACATTACTGAAACAATTTCAGTAAAAATTTACGAATTTTTATTTGTTTGATTACCATAAAATCTTGACTATAATACACACATGTGTATAATACGCATGCTTGATTTTGCTCGAAATTTTCAGAAAAAAATTTAAATTCAACTATAATACGCACCCATAAAATTTGCTCAAATGATTATTAAGGTAAATAAAATTTGTAATAAAATAAACAAAAACGTCAAATTTGGTAACAAAATAAACTTAAATTTTAATTTAAAACAAACAATACTGTCATATTATCAGTCTTAATCACCTTCACTAGAATACTGGTCATCTATTGTTTGTCGTTTATTCAATGTTTAAAACTACATTTTTTGTACACGAGTATAATACGCACCCTCATTTTTGTGGACTAAAATGTGAAAAAAAAAGTGTGTATTATACTCAAGATTTTACAGTAGTTACAAATTTTATCAAAGTCCTTGGCAGTCTAATAGTTAACATGTCAGAATTCAGTACTGGGGGTGCTTTGATCAAATCATGACAAGGGCCAGTGAATGCTTTAGTGTCTATGCCTGGTATGGACATATTAAATCCATAGCCCAGAAAGTCTCCATGTCGTAGGGGGTAGAAGGAGGATACACACCCTCCTGATGTCACTCCTGGGGCCGTTCGGTCTAAATTGAAGTGGTTCCAGGGGACAATGTTGGTTCACCTATCTGGTACCCCTGTGACAAGAAACCTATAAATCTCATGGTGTAGCAGGCAAATGTCAAAAGACTATGTGCCTGCCATGTTGGGGAAAAAAAGTTCATCATCAGTAGTGCTTACACTGTATGACAAAAAATATGGCCATTCTGAGGAGCTTGATCATCAAGATAAAAATATATACAGCTGATTCCGGTTAATCCGACCAGCTGGTTATTAGGACCAAAATGATCGCGTTCTGATGTGGTCCGATTAACCGGAATTGACTGAATATATATTTCAAGTGCAAATATAGTTAAAATTTTGTTTTAGATTATGTTAAATAAATCTATCATTGAAACATGTTTTCTTAGATTTCATTAACATTTGCAAGATACTCATTTATTATCCCGGCTATTAACGTTTTCTTATCTTCAGACTGCTGAAGTTGGAATAACAGAGCATGTTGAAGGAGATGAATGTAAATTTGCTGTTTGGACTGGCCGAGCTCCTCTTGCCGAGAACAAAATTGTTCTTAAAGTAAGTCAAATATTAATCCTTTGGGTTGGTTTTTGAACTTGAGAGAAAGCTTTAACTTTAACTGGGAATTATTCATATCATTTTATTTTCTTCTAAGTGCTCTTTATTATGCTTTACTAGCTATATAATAATAGAGAAATTAATAGTATGCTTTGTATAAGGTTATTGGAGTGGAACCTTTTATGTAAACAAGTACATTACTAGAGGGAATTTTATTTATTATGTATGATGTACTTAATATTATTTAAATATGATTTTAAACTGCAAAAGAGTGATATAATTTGAATAAATTTACATAATATGGAAAGGTTTGATAAAAATTTTATGCACTAGAGTAGATTACATCAAAAATAGTTTTCGGTTTTTTGATAAAAATATCTGCAAAAGTCATTTAAAGTGCAGTCGAATATGTTGGAAAATGCATGAGAACTTAACCTTGATATTTGAGATGTCTTGTTGAAGTTGTGGTAAAGTTATATGTTTGATTTGTATAACTGTTTAAAATATTAAAAATGTTGTGATAATCCTAATTTTCAAAATCAATTAGTATTATGAACCAGGATTTTGTAATGCTTCTGAATAGCTAAATTGTCTTATTTAGCTTGACTATTCTCTGGATTGATCAAAATTCTATTCAGTTTTCTTTTGATAAATCACAGTGCAGTCACCAGTTTTGTTAGGGATAGAGCTAGTTCTTTTAAATAATGCAACATTGATTTATAGATGATAGTAATATTTCTTAAAGTTTTATAGTGAAATATTTATGTTAGGTGAGTAGCTGAATTGCCTTTTCTAGCTCAGTTATTCTCGATTGATCGAAATGTTGTTCAATTTTCATTTGATTAATCACAGTATAGTTACCAGTTTTATTAGGGGCATAGCTAGTTCTTTTAAATACTGCATCATTGATTTAGAGGTGTTAAATAATTTCCTGGAAGCTTATTAGTGATATGTTCAAGTCAGGCAAGTGTTCATAGATAAGTACAGTTGATTCCTGTTAATCGGACCACATTGGGATGCAATCATTTTGGTTCTAATAACCGTCTGGTTTGATTACACGAACATGCCCTATTAGGCTTATGCAATAGGATTTGTTTAGATTCTTTAGGATTCTGTCCGAATAAGTGGCTAGTCCAATTAACCAATTCAACTTTATAATAACTGTGTTTTATATGAGTTATATGCAACTGTGCTTAAATAAAGTTATATTTCTATATTGTATTGTTTTCCAAACTGCAAAGTTTGTTTTCTTTAAACAGATTTTGATGTATTATAGAGAAAGTTTTTAAAGGCTGTTTAAAGTGGCAATCTTGACATATGTTCCCTTTCTAGGCAAATTCATTGGAAACCAAACAGTCCTGGGTCAAGAAGCTGAGAGAAGTTATACAAGAGACCTATTTCAGTAGTGCCCTATCTACACTTAATCTTTCAAAATGCCATACTAAAGTTTCTAAATCTACTAGTAACAGGTCTAGCAGGTAATGTCTCAATTAGCTTAATTCATTGACTACCCCTAACTTTAAAATATAGGTTATGCAATCTTTTAAAAATTTAAATTGTTATGCAATAAATTGAGTTAATTTATATGGATAAATTAGATTTATCCTTATGAATTTTTCATGTCATTATTAGTCATCATAAAGTTATAAAATGTATCTTCTTTCATCCCTTTTTCAATAAACAGAGATTTAGAAGATTCATCTATGGATGAAGGTAGTATTGAAAACCAAGAGAGAGGATCTTTGGCTTCTTTTGGATCTGGAAATACGACTGATAGTGAAAAGGTATTCAAATATAAGATATATTTTGTTGGTTAAATTTCTTTTTCCATATGTCACTATCTATATTTTTGGGGGGAGTAGGGGAGCTCTATAAATGCCGTGAAAACCATTGTTATTCATTAAAAAAAATTTATTTTATTCTTTAATATTAGACAGTAAAATCAGTGTAATGAGGTGTTTCATTGCAATAAAATTGAAATTAATAAATGAGTTTTTCTAATCAAATATAATGCTTAATTTGATACATTTTTACTGTCATAGAAAGTTTAGGTAGGTTTATTAGGGAGAGAAAACTTAACAATGGGGAAAAAATTTAAGTAGTTAATATTATCATTTTAAAATATTTTCTTGTAGAAAGAGTTATCAAAAACATCTAAACTCTTGTTGAAAAATTGATTTTCTTTTTTACTCTCTTTGTAGTTTCAAAATGTACTTAAGTTATTTGAGATGATTGCAATTTGTTCCAATCTGTTTAAAATAAAAATTACTTTCAAATATTGTTACACATAAAAAGCCATATATTTTTACATTACCATTATATTATCATTTATTTGATGTAAAATTAGTTCTTCTTGTTAGTGAGGTCTATTTTGAAAGTTCAGAGCTTTATTCAGTGGTAATTTATCAGTAGATGAAAAAGCTCCTAAAACTAGCGAACAGAGATGATAGACCATAGTAAATTCACTATAAAACAGACAAGAAGCTCAATCTGAATTACTGAGGCCATAATGGACTTCATTTTCAGGAGCTGAGTAACCAATAGCATTCTATCCAAATATTGGCTGTGAAACAGTGCTTATTTTATATAAAAATTGTTCAAGAATATTTAGGAAATTGCAATCTTAACTTTATAGCAGACAAAGACTCAAATTGCAGTAATCCTGAATTGAGTAAATGAATGCATTAGAGCAGCATTTAGCCTAATTCACCGGCTTTTCAAGCTAAGACCAGGCGCAGTTGAAAGTCATTAATGGCTACCATCTGTACTTTCAATGAAAAATAAAATCATTCTACTGTCTTTTGACTTTTTTATATGGAGGCTATCCCTCCTCCCATTTACCTAAGTAGCTTGTTTGTATGAAGCATTCTATAATCCAGGCAGTGTGCAAAAGATTTAGGTGCTAGTCTTAAGAACCAGAGCAGAATCCGAAGGTTCAAATCTTATGTTTAGTATGAGTGTTTGTAGCCATTCAAAATTGGCATTAAGCTTTAGCTCACTGGCACTTTTGCCCTCTTGATTCAAAAGGTGACTGTAGCACTCCATACCAAACAGCCAACCAACCAATCCTTTTGATTAATGCAAACAGGTATTAATGTTGGCATTTCTTAGAAGTCAAATGATATGAAGTGAGTAAAACTTGTATTTCAAGCTGAGGATCGTGATAAAGTATAAAGATAAAGTGATATATGTTTAGTTTGTAAGTCTCTTATTGAAGAGATTTTCTTAGGAAATACCAGAGTTAGAAGTAGGAGCTCAGAAAATACCAATTTACTTTACAAAACATATTTTTAACATTAAATTATTAATTAATTTTGTTATTTTTTACTTTTTTATTCTCTCTAACTTACCAGATGGTATAAATATATGTACTAAGCTGAAATCCAGCTAAGCAAATGAGCTTTGAAATTTGTTTCAAATCTGGCTGCCCTTTACAAAAATCATAATTACTTATTAAATATAACAAGTGTTTTTGGAACGTTGGAATAACTCTTTTTTGTCATACTTATTGATAATCCATTTAGGGTGGTGAGATAGTTCAAGTTGTCGAAGATCACAAAGCAGTTCCTGGTTCATTAGAACTGACTGTGCATGCTGGTCAGCAAGTGGAACTTCTGGAAACTTGTAATGATTGGTATCTAGTCCGCCACGTGGCTAAAGAGGATTCCAATTTGTCTAATCAAGAAGGCCTGGTGCCTCCATCTTGTATAAAAGCCTCAATGAAACATTCCTCCTCTAAAGCAAGCATAGAAAATGAAGGTACCTTTGATGTAGTTTTTATCCTAATTTGTTGAAGCCTCCATGATATGCTCAAAAGTATTTTGCACATATCTCACTATTTCTTTGCAGTCTACTTATTATATATTGTATCTAGAGCTGCATATTAGTATGGAAGGGTGGAAAGAAATAGTGCTAAGAGCCATTTGGAAATACAAAAGATTCCGGTTAATCGGACCAGCTGCTTATTCGGACCAAATCCTTTTTTGTAACATAAGGCATGTTTGTTTAATCGGACCAGCCTCTTATTAGGACCAAAATGATCACATCCCAATGTGGTCCGATTAACCGGAATCGACTGTATCTACATACTTAGAAGGGCCAAAAACAAAAAAAGGTTATGTTTGACATGAAAAAAAAATTTTAAGTGCTGTTTTTCCATAAAATATATTATTCTTCAATGGTCAGAATTATTAATATTTCTAAATTTTTAAATAGCATAAGTAATTATTTTTCTTTTAATTGTTTTTCCAAATGATTCAAATTTGGCTTATATTGAAGGGTTGCAGTTTGTAGCCATTCAGTTAAATGTTTGTGTTTCAGCACTGAACATTATTTATTTTATATCAACCTGATTGTAGATTACAAGCATTCACAGCTTTAAGTGGTGCAAAAATTGAAGGTTATTCAACAAGCTAATTTTAATTTTGTGTGTAAAGAGCCGCAGTTTGGCCACCCCTATAATATAGATTACCTGAAATTTTAACAGATATTTAGCCATTTTTATGGTATCACAGACAATGGATTAAAATTCTCTAAAAAGCAATTTCATTATTTTTTTCGTTGTAATGATCCTAAAATGTACTCCATAGTGAAACATGGGTATTCAGCTAGTTTAACATATAATTCACAAGCTACTCTGTACATATGAATAAATATTTTGTGTGAAGTATTTATGTGAATGAGTGGATGATAAAGCACCAAAATTCAAATTACTGACTATAAAATCTGTATAAAAGTTATTATTTTTCCTTTTTGTTATTGTACTGTATAATCCTTTTACAGATTTGTAATTTGGTAATCAGTGATTTAGAACATATCTCTTTTCACTGCAAAGGATTATAATAATTTTCCCTTTTCAGAAACAAGTGTAAATACAACAGATTTAAGTCCCAGTAGTTCAACGGCATACCCTTTAGCAAATATGTCTGCAATACCTATTTCAAAACGTAGAGGAGCCTTTAGGTTTGTTTTCATTAATTATTTTTTCTGAGTTTTGTATATTTAAAGTGTAATTATAGCTTTATAAATTATTAAAAGTGATTTAAATGGCTTTGAATGGTGCTTTACTATATCAGATCATTAACACTTAAATAGGTATTTAAAGTTAAATACAGTATAACTGAAATAAAGTGCATTCTAATAACTAGTATGGTTGCAATACACACTTTCTCATGACTTTGAAGAAGTCTTTAAAAAAATTAAGTACATTCTTTGGAGATTTTAGAATTAATTAAAAGTTAGCAAATTTAGTGTTAGTATCTTATTAGCGTAAACTTTTGGTATATCTTTCATGTAAAAATTATGAGTGCATTGCATATTGATTAAACTACAGTTGATTCAGGTTAATCATAGGGATGCGACATCGATGTCGATGTTTTCAAAACATCGATGTTTTAAACATCGATTTATTGAAGCCGATGTTTTTTTAACATCGATGTTTTGTGCTCGATGTTTTACGTTGTCTCGATGTTTTTTTTTTTAATTAAAAAGTACCGTAATAAAAAAAATTTACCACGTAGCATAATTTTCACACTCAGTAGATGTAAGTCTGAATTCTGAAAACGACGAATACAAAAGGGGGAATGATTCCTTAGCAAACAGACAAATGGCAATTAATAACCAATGAACCAATCAGAGTGCTTGGAATGTTCCTGACACTCCAGAACCTTCATTGGGGTTTTATTTTACAAATAGTATATACACGAGTGCATCCATTTAAGTTTTTGTTTCGTTCTGGTTTTATATAAGTTGACGTTAATATTATTAGTAAGATGCCTCCCAAAAGTACCGTTTGGAAATATTTTTACAAAACCTCTGACAAATTGGCAAAATGCAATATTTGCCTCAAGTCCCTTAAAACTTCTGGCAATACCACGAATTTATGTGGACATTTGAAGGCAAAACATGGCGGTATTTACAACGAGAATTTTGAGTCTTCAATGTAGCCCAAAGCAACCAAGTTTTTGTCATTTATGTCTGCCCAATCAGAGAGTAAAATTAAATCACCCCTCCCCCCACGACTAACGGAAATAACATTAATGTTAGAGATTACTAAACCAGTTTTAAAAAATGGATGTTCTAAAACATCGATGTTTAAAAACATCGATGGTTTTTGGGCGATGTTTTAATATTGAATATCGATGTTTCAGAACATCGATGTTTTGTCATCGATGTCGCATCACTAGTTAATCATACCAATTCCTTCAGACCAAATCCCGTCTTGTAACATAAGGCATGTTCGTTTAATTGGACCAGCCGGTTATTAGGACCAAAGTGATCATGTCTCGATGTGGTCGGTTTAATCGGAATCGACTGTATACAAAATTTATTTCTCTTTTTACATAATATATACTGTACATAAGTACGCTAGATTAAAGTAATAATGTTGTGTATTTATGTACCATTCATAATAAAGTATGCTATTAGGTATGAACAACGCTCTATTTCACTATATTTTGTAAAATGTCTTTCATATTATTTAGTGATTTAAATGCATTCAGTACACTGAGGTTTATTGTTTTTTTGTTTGTTTGTTGTTGTTGTTGTTGTCGTCGTCTAATCCAGAGACACTTGTCATGAGACATTTTCCTTTTGTTATTTACCGTGTAGTCTTGCTGGTTACTTTATTAAAGGAGCACCATTGAGGTAAGCCGACTTGGCTCCCGATGAGGGGACAACACTATGATGACCAAGCTTTATTTGAGATTTGAACCCAAGCCCATGACATCGCAGCTTATGATTCTAATAACTGTCCATATAGGTGGCCACTGAGGAAATATAATTATGTTAGTAATGTGATATTTCGAGTTCTACTGGTTTTGAGAATTCTTAAAAACAGTTATATGCTCATAGTTTTGTCAAAAGTTCTTAGAAAAAAATTAAATACAAAGTATTTTTCTAATATATAAAATAAAAAATAAAGGAAAACATGTGTTAGTAAGTCTCTTTTGTTTTCAAAGCCCTTATAAGGGTACTATGGTGTTGTCTATCATCAAGGTATTTGTTGTTCATGTTTTATGTGAATATATTTTTCTCTTTCAGAAAATGGTTGACTAATCCTGTGCGTAAGCTAAGTCACAGCCGTGTTGAAAGGTCTGCTAGTGAAACATCTAAGTCAACCTCCAATAAGAAGACGGCTCAGCCTAAGGTAGGAATCTTGACTGATATTTGAAGACTGATTTATGACTGATATCGTCATCTGTTACTTATGTACTTTCAGTATGCTAGCCCAGCAAAAAGGGTTTGACTCCTTAATTTTTCCTTTTAAATCAAGATTTTGCTCTATTAAGTGTCTATTTCATGCCAATTTGAATTTTTAAACAGTTGTGAAATTTATAGGGGAGTCATCACCTTTGAACCTTCAAAATATCCAATTTTACTTTTTTGCATTTTTAGAATATTTGAACATTTCTGAATCATTTAAGACAAACCACATTAAAATATTCCAATTAAAACATTAAAAACTATGACATGAAAGAAGCAGTTCCAATGGAAACATTACCAGTGTGGGAAATTTAAAAGCCTTTTTCCCGTAATGACCATTTTTATGCTTACGCACACTGTAGAATGAAAACTACTGCAGATATTGCTTTCATATTTTCAGGCTAGGTGTATAATGATGCTACCAAAAATATGTGCCTAATTTTTTCTTTTAAAATTTATTTTGCTGTGAATTTATAGCATATGACTTGTAATTTTAATGAGTTTTTTCAGTATTTTAAAATCTGATTGTCCTGGAGTAAATATTTTTGGGTGTTTTAAAATTTAAATCAGTGTAGAAATATACCTAATGTTTTAACATCACAAAAAGGCAAAAATTATTAATGAAACTTAGTAAGTGTTGTTCTAAGTCTGCACACAGTATATCAGTTTAATTTGAAAATTTCAGAAAATACTCACTTCTTACTTCATAAATAAAATTCTTATTTACTTGTAATAAAATTAATTCAGAGAACATAATCTATAAAGTTTAAAGAACTAACACTGAAAATTTCATATATAATGGACAATAACAAAAAAAATTATAGAAGTTCGAACAAACAGCAAAAATTCTGTCTTTTCAACTTGTGTAAAGGTGATGACTCCTCTTAAGTAGAAGTATTTTAAAAGAACAAAGCCTAAAAATCAATATGTCCTTAAAGTTAAAACAAATTTTATAGTTTCAAATTGAAGAAAAATCCTATCAAAATACACAAAGTTAATTTTGTTATTGTAACCTTCTATATTGCCCTTAAGTTGGCTTGAACTGTTGAGCGTTTTGGTAATTGAAGCACCCTGACAACAGCTGCATTTTGTCTTTTTTATGCAATATATATATCAGCCTTTGGGGTTTTGTGTATATGATCATTAACAACTTTATTTTGGCTCTCTAGAGTGCTGGAAAAGCTGAAGTTGCTGAGAAACCACCACCACCACCACCACCACCAAGTTCATCTAGAAAAGTAATGATTATAATAGATCTTAGAAATTGGATTATTTGAATGAATGTTTTAGTTTTTTTTATACTGTCAAACTCCAGTTTTGGAAAATGATACCAGCTGTCATTAGACTTCATTTAAATCTTACGAAAAAAGTTTGAGATTCCATTTGCGATTTATATATACACCCAATTCTGTTTTTACAGTCTTTTTTTACACAATTTTGATTTAATGTGGTTTAGAAAAATACATTCATTTCTGTTCTTACACGATTTCTTTAGATTGAATGCAGTTTAAAAAATTGTGTTTTTAAAATCCCTATTTGATTTGAATTTTAAGGAAAAGTATTTTTATTAAATACTAGCTGAAGTACCCGACATTGCCCGGGATTTTAACAATATTTGTTAACCAAAATCAACACAGTATAAATAACATAGAAATAGTATATGTGAAATGTTATACACATCTCAGAATTCAGGAATTTCAGCCTTTCATCATTGAAGCACTAAAATCCGAAAAGTAAAAATGTCAAATTGTCTAATGTTTGCTAACCAAAATTAATTTAAAACTAAACACGTTATAAATAACATAGAAAAAAACGTGAAATCTTATACACATGAATAAAATGAAAACGCAATAAAAAAATATATAAAATTATAATAAACTCCTCAGAATTCAGCTAGATTTAGCCTTTTATCATTTGGGCAAAAAAAGAAGCTGAAATTACAGGTTTAGCTGAAATTTCCAATAGAACCATGATATGACTATAGCGTTGCCTCTTAAAAAATGAAGTGTTTGATTGAGGGCTGCAAACTATTCAACTCCTCTCCATATTAAACTCCTATAAACATCCTCTACATATTAAATTCCTTTTCTCTCCATAATAAACTCCTCAGAATTTTGGTAGATTCAGCCTTTCATCATAGTACCACTAAAACCTGAAACATCCTCTCCAGAAATATAAATTTATTAATTACAATAATTAAACTCACCCAAATGTATGAATTACATAAGTTTTTTAACCAACATTTGAATAATTCGTAAATGAAAAAGCATATGAAAATAAAGATAATAAGAACTTCCGGAATCGAAATTAATTACCCTTAATTTTTAATTAATAAAAAACCAACATGATATGAATAAAAACGATAGTTGTTTAAAAGCATATGAAAATAAAGCTGTTATAAAGATAATAATAAAAAAAGCATATGAAAATAATGCTCGCGTATGAAGTTAACTTTATGGTATAAAGATAGTAATAATAATATAACGCGTGCATAAAATATTTAGCTTTTCAAGCGAAATAAATTCATTTTTAGAAAAAAACTACTTTTAATCGAGAAATTAAATACATTGCACAAAATTTTGATTTTACCAACTTTCTACCCTACAATTTACACCCTACTTCTTTGGAGTTGGGTGTTGAAACATTCTCTTTGAAAAATTTACACCCTACTTCTTTTAAATAGGGTGTAAATATAAAGTTTTAACATCGAATTGAATGCCAGTTAAAAATTATTGTTGTTTAAAATCATATGAAAATTACGCTATTATAAAGATAAAAAAAAAGCATAGGAAAATAATGCGTGCGCATGAAGTTAACGTTACGATACATATGTATATATATATATATATATATATTGGCATTAATTGCATACACTGACATTGTATTTAATTTGAATGTACCGTTCGTTTAGGAACACCTGGTTTATGGAATACTAAAAGTTTAAAATAGTGGCGCCATCTATTTATAATAAACCTACCAAAATCCATTAAAAAACTAAACACAGTATAAATAACATAGAAAAAAAAAGCATACGAAATGTTATACACATTAATAATATGAAAACCAATTAAAAATATATAAATGTATAATAAACTCCTCAGATTTCAGCTATATTCGGTCTTTCATCATAAAAAAGCTGAAAAAAAAATTTTAAAAAATAATAAAATAAAATAAAAATAATAATTTAAAAAATAATAAAATAAAATAAAGATAATAATTAAAAAAATAATGAAATAAAAGCTGAAATAAAAAAGCCTTCATAAAAAAGCTGAAAATACAGGTTTAGCAAAATTTGCACGATCCCATACTCGAACCCGAGACTTACGGGGTACCAAATGAACCGCTTTAACTACTACGCCACGATTATGCACAACATTGTTGAGTAAAGTAAAAAATATACGCAATGAGTTTTTTGGAAAGTTGCTATGGGTTGGTGAATATACATACATTTATGGAGAAAGAGGAGTTTTAAGTGAGAAATAAGTTAGCAGGATAGAAGCTTAGTCTTTAACTCTTCAATAGACACAAAGACATAAGCTAGGAGGATTGCAGTAGCGATTAAAAAAGATCGTGACACTTAGCGTGGTTGATTCGAATTTTCCATCGCGTGTGAGAGTGTCAATATGCCGTTGGATCCGATTTATTTTAGAGTATAAAATCTGACTTGAAAGATTATTATTTTCATTTATTATTCTGGTTTAATATATAACTTGAAACTTTTTGATTTTATTTATTTTTATCTTTTCGCTCGCTGTTTGCCAGCTAACCCTAACATGGACGCCATATTCAGAGCGGTGATTCCACAAAGTGTAACAGCTTACAAATTGTTGGTTTTTTATTAATTAAAAATCAACGGTAATTAATTTCGATTTTTGAAGTTCTTCAGACCCTCGGCTGTTTTTAAAGACGCCTGTATGTAAAATTTCACGATCGTTGCTCCTAAACTGTGGATTTCTATACAATTACAGAGATACAAACATTCATTTTTATATATTAGATAATTTTCTACGAAATACTTGGGGAATTCTCCTTGTTTGTTTATCAAATTCAGTTTTATGTTTAGTTTCAATCCAGTTGGAGGTGTTTTTGCATTATATATTTTTTATATTGGCAATTTTAGCAGCATAAAATAAAATAAAAATTAAAGTTGATAATAAAATAGGTAAGCCTTTTTTTTCTCTTTAACCCTCTAATTTATTTATATCTTTATTGAAAAAAAAATTTTAATTTTTTTTATAGCTTAAGAAAAATGTCAAATACTGTATTTACTCGTGTATAGGCCACATGCATGTATAAGCTGCACCTGAATTTCAAGACATCATTTTGGGAAATTTTTTTTTGTCTGAATTCTGTCATAGATTCAAAGTAGCGTTGTTCTGCGAAATGTAGCAATGTCGTACTTTCTTAGAGTTCAGTGCTCGCCTAACAATATCAGAGACAGCCTTAGCTGATAGTGGTGAAACTACAGCATAAAAAAGATATTATATATATACTAGTACACTTAGGAATTATTTCGCATGAAGACGTCATCTGACAGCAGCAATGACAGTGATAAAGTGTCAAATGATGATGAATAGGTACATAAAACTATTTTAATCTGGTCTGAATGCAATAGGTTGTAAGGTATACAGATACTAATGTTTTATGGTAGCAAAGTGTTCTAAACTAAAGGGTGTTTACTGTATTTAATTTAAAAATTCTGTGTATAAGCAGCACCCCATTTTTACCGACCTATTTTATGGAGAAAAATGCGGTCTATACATGCATAAATACGGTACTGCAACTCCAAAGCTCAAAAGGAAAGGTATTTCTTAGGAAACTAGAATTAAAATTTTAGATTACCTTAAAAATGGAAGAATCATTGTCATTAGGTGAGATTTTGGGTCTGAGGGAAGCAATATTAAAACTTTAAATACTTAACAAAGTTATCTGCAAAGTTGTCATCATACACCTGTGATACTGTTAAAGAAATTTTATTTATGAATAAAAAGTGCATAATGCACATTCAAATAGGCTTTTTATTACGGTTTTTAAATCTATGATTTTTTGATTTTTTTTTCAGGTTTTAAAGATCTGGTACTAATAACCTATTTTTTTAGGTACATGGTATGGGGTTTTTTTTTTACACAAGGTTATTTGGGATATATCTATCTACCATTTTAAAAACAGAATTGAGTGTACATACATTCTCATCTTGAAAAGGAATTCGTATATTTTTTTAGTTAAAGTTAGTATAATTGGTAATCTAAAGTAGATCAATTTCCTTAAATAAGATTTTATAAGTATACACATAACATAATTTGCTTAGAAAATTTTATACTGCAGTATTTCATCGTGTGTTTGGTTTCAAAAAAAAAATTTGTCCAGTTAGTGGTAGTTTAATTTCATTTTCATTTTCTGTGTATTTCTTTTGACAGGACAATTATATCACTTCATAAGAGGCTTTTGTTAGTCCTGTCTAGCTTCAACACTTATTATACAGTGTGTACATAAATGAATGTCCCAACTTTGCAGGGCTAATGAAAGAAAACTAAACAAAGTACAAACTTTTTTTTCTGGGGTTACATCAAACATCAGGTGTTTGTTCCACCGCTACCAAATGACGTTGACGAACTTAAGACATGCATATCTGCAGCCTTTCAATGCTGAAAAGAGTGTGGGATGAGTTATTGAACCGCCTCTATATCCTTCGTGTTACTAGAGGGGCTCACGCTGAACACTTATAACTATGTCAGATTTAAACTTTCAACTGTTACTTTTGATTTCTGATCAACAGCAAGTTTGTATTTTGTTTAGTTTTCTGTCAATAGCCCTGCAAATTTGGGATATTCATTTCTGTATGCACTGTAGAATGAGTGTTTTCCCACCCTTTTCAACTGGTTGATATTGAAAGTTTCATTTTGAGAATTTTGAATTTTTTTTAAAAATTTATTATAAAGCTTGGGTGTGAATCTCTTAGTAGTTTTCACTAAATTATTGCAAATGACTATATTTTCATAACCACAAACTTTTTAATAGTGCAGTTGTTTCTTTTTTAATTTTCAGCAGTTGATTGAAGTTTTTAACCATGCTATGTGACTGGTTTTGCCAGAAGTCTTTGTTGGTAGTTATAAATTTCAAAGTTAAACAACAGTCATCCAATATTTTATATAACTTTTCAGTTATTGGCTTTTTAACCATTTGGTTGTTAACTTGATGTGCCGTTAGACTTCCTAAGCAGTTGGAAGTTTATATAACCACCAGTTTACTGTACTGTCTCTCTCCATATCAAAATAGTTTGCAGGTTTAATATTTGAAGAAGTTCATTGAGGGGGTACCTTTTACCATTGCTAAACCTTGTTCCTTGAAGATGTAGGTCTTGTTCCTTGAAGACAGGGATTCCCAACGGGGTCCAGGTGGACCCCTTGGGGGTCGATGGAAGTTTAAAAAGGGTCTATAGTATTCCAGGGGTCTATTGGGTTGATGATAAATTTTTCTGTTTTAAAATTCCATTTTTTTAGGAATGTAATTGTTAGATAATAAAATCCATTTTAATATGTATAAATATAGGTTTACATAGGGTGGAGTGATCCACCCATCCAAAGTCAAATGTCATGACGCTTTTGTATAAGTGTCGAATGAAATTATATTACAATTACATATAAGTTAGTAAAATTGTTTAGTAAAATATATATTTATATTCATTATGTTAGTTATTGTGACTATATGATGATAAGCAATTTTGGGTCAAGCGTTAAAAAAATTGTATCAATGCATCAAGTACGACCACCACATTAATTGAAATTGAACTTTTTGTGCAACTACAATCTGTGTTTCTGAAATCTGGTTTACATTTGTGAAATTAAAAATTAAAATAGTATGAAAATAATGAAACATAAACCTAATGAACCACTTTTATCTAATTTTTTGTTCATATTCTTAGTTAAATTGTTATCTTTAAGTGTTTTATGTGCAAGTATTAGTATTATAATTATGTTGTATGCTGCATATTATAGAGAAAAATGTGAGGGGGGGTCGATGAGGAAAATCATTCTTTTAAAAGGGGTTGATGTAGGGAAAAGTTTGGGAACCCTTGATGTAGATAGTAGTTTTTTGTTTTTTTTTCTGAAGCTTGTTATTGTAGAGAATAACTGTCATGAGTAAACTAGCACATAATTTGTTGATAAATGAGATCTATTTTTTGTGTATGTGTGTAAGTAAGTAATCTATATATATTCATGTTTTATGTAATTTATTTCCTGCAAAAGGCTATCTCAACTAAAAAGGAGGTCTCTGTTGAAGAAGATGAAGTATTAGACGTTGAACTTCCTCCTCCCATGAAAATACAAGACCATAGTTTTACACCCGTTCATCAGGGCTTACCTGGTAGCACAGAGAAAGTATGTCAATTTTTCAAACTAAAATTCATAATCATTTGGGGACTATGAAATATTTTTATATGATGAGAGTTAAAAATACTTATTAAAAATAATATTAAAAATACTTTCTTTTCATTCCTTTAT
The DNA here is from genome assembly GCA_907164885.2 of Dolomedes plantarius. Lineage (NCBI taxonomy): Eukaryota > Metazoa > Arthropoda > Arachnida > Araneae > Dolomedidae > Dolomedes > Dolomedes plantarius. Next base: position 10,404,724 of record OU015502.1, read on the forward strand.
GATATGAATGGTAGTTTCCTTACTGTTTTTAGATTAAATTATAACATATGACTATATTTATGTAAGTGTTTTGTATTTTTAAGGTTTACTTTTTTTAAAAGTTTTTGAATCTGTCACATAAAAAGTAGACTCAAGGCTGCTGAGTAGTATTATTGGATTATTAGTAGCATTATTGGATTCACTCAGCTCATGACCTATGGAGAAAATGTTTCCAGTGATTGTTAACTTTGATTGAAAGATTTTTTTCAAAGTTGTATTTTGTCCTTCCAAGGAAATTATTAGCATTTAAAACTGAGTATACCCCATTCCCCCCCCCCCTAATAATTAAAATTAAATATTATCTGTATTTCTTTTAAAGAGTGAAAATATACCTGAGTAAAAAAAAAAAATTCTTTCTCAATTACAATGTACAGTTATTAAAAAAAAATTTTAATTAAATTTTTTTTAAAATTCTATAGGTTTATATTGAGCTGAACAAATTCTATTGGACAACTACCCAGTAGCCTAGTCATTCATTTTGAATTTTCATGACCTATGTTTCCTTTTTAGGATCTATTGTAATTGTTGAATAGATCCCATTTGGTTAAAATCACTAACATTCTAATATTTCTTTATTTTCAGTCTTAAAAATTTTAGTGTGTTTTTTAATTCTTACTTTACAGTTTCAAAGGGAAAATATAAATGCAAGACAATTTTTAATCTCTTAAATTGTCTTTAAATACCAGTAATGAAAAAAATTATTTTTTAAATTAAAAGAGATTTATAGGATGTGGATTTTTTTAATTGCAGATAAATTATTATAATACTGTCAATTTGTGTGTATTGTTTATTTAACGTATTTTTATCTGTTTTGTATCCTTTATCTTATCTCACACTGTGATTCAACTGAAGATTAACTGTGATTCAACACTTATCTCAACTGAATTGAATCGTGTGCCCCCCCCCCCCCCCCCCGCCCCCAAAATAAATAATAAATAATAATTTTAAAAAAAGTTAGAAGCACGCTACACCTATGTACATATATATACATAGCACATACATACATATACACATACGAAAGAGATAAGCAACGATAAGTAATCCTACATTAATAATCCGCAGTAGTTTCATTAGAAGAGACTACCTAAAATTTTTTGCTTTAATATTTGTATATTTTCGTAAAGTTTTAGAATGTTTCTTTTATGGTGTTTTACTACTGTGAGATAAGAAAGAAGGTAATCTGTTTTAATTATTCATATTTTGTATATAGGAGTCATATTTATGATATGAGCTTTTTTATTTATATATATATGTGTGTGTGTGTGTAAGTAAGTAAGTAAAGAGAGAGTGTGGGGGGGGATTAATATTCTGTTTAGCTTGCAACATTTTGTAATGTACACTTTTTTAATATACATATTTCTAACTTTCACCTACAAAAAATTTGGAGTTCAAGGGTGTTTTTAACCCTTTCGCGACGGCAGTTCCGATCACGCGCTTTCCTCTGAGGCCAGAAGTTTTTCTTGTGAGCGTACCCTCCAGTCCGGCGGACTTTTGAGCGCTAAGCCTAAATTTATGAAAAATTCCAAAATAGTAACATTTACAAACAAATCTATTTATTTAAGCTATATATGGGTTACTTACACATTCTTTTATTATTTTTCCACTAAAAAATTTTTGTTATACAGTTTAAAATATTTTTCGCTGGGATATAATGTCGAAATCCTACTCTCCCTTTCCACAGTAAGACAGTTTCATCAACTGATATATTCCTATCAGGAATATATCAAGAATATGTCAATAATATATCAAGAACTCCTAAAGTTTTGAATGATTAAATCTAAAAAAGGTTTAAATTTTTCAATCTTTTTGGCATCAGAAGAAGTGAAATGCAAGTATCGAAGAATTTCGATGCGTTGGTCCCGACTCATAACCTTACTGAAAAAAGGTGTTGCAATTATGGGATTCGTTGAGTAGTACATCTTAATTTTCGGTTTTTTCACGATACCCATTAAAATTGTCAAAGCAAATTAAACAAACATTTCTTCTTTAGTTACAGGTAAAAATACTTCGAGGATGAACTCTGTTCATTTTCCGGATTTATGTACCTCTCATACGCATTAATTTGGTTAGTATAATATAATACGCAGTAATTTAGTTATTAAATCCATTACAGTTTCATCAAAAATGCACAAATACGAAAAACATGCTGCATGTTAATCAGGCAAATAACCCTTTGTACCGAGTGATTTCACGGGATGCGAAGTAATAGACTGAATTAGCTGTTTTAGATGGTTTCTTCTTCCTCACCTAATCTAATCTCAACTCAACCAAACACAACTTCAAATGAACTCAATGACTGACTTCCCCCTCCCCTCTCTCTCACAAACACACACACATATATACAGTCGAACCCCGTTATAACGAACTTCAAGGGACCAAAGGTTTTGTTTGCTTTATCTGGTGGTTCACTATATTCGAACCATTAAGAAAAATGCTAGAGTTCACAAAATGTATAACTCATTAGTTGCAATGTGTATTCAATAATAATGTATTTAAAAATGATCATTAATGAATTAAATCGACTAAAACCGATTACATTAAACTGACACACTACTAATGAAATTAAACACAATAGGAAAATAGCAGGACCAAAATTTTCGTTCGTTATATACCGGGTTCGCTATAACAGGGTCCGATTGTATATTGGTGCTACTGAAGGCAAGATATTATCATTAAGCTTTGTTTATCTGATTAAGCTTTACCTTATCTGGATTTCATTTTTCATCTTTTCAATAGATGTATCTATTAATACATATGCATTATGTTTTAAAAAGTTTTTGCTCAAATATGTTTATTAAACTGAGTCACTTATGTATAAATATGTTTTTGTGTTGTGCCTCTGTGTAAATCTACACTACGTACCTCTGTTGTGCTTCATTAGATAATCTACACCTTTGTAACTGAATATCTATTGTTGTATAATTAAATTAGGTTCTTGCATTTGTTAAGAGTGAGATTTTCAAAAAATCTTTTAATATGACTCGCTTAACATACCTATAAGTAATTAACTGAATATTCACATCCTTTGTTAATTAAATTAGAAAAATTTTTGTATTTTAATTGTTATTTAGAGTGACAAATTTACCTGTTAAATTATTAAATACTATGTTAATACTATCTAGAGCACACTGGTTATTTTTTAATAGAACAGCTTTACAATATGTAAACCCAAGTCCAGATTAAGGCTGCAGGTTAGAAGCCCTGCCCTATTGAATTCACTCACCCCAATGTTAACCTATGGAGCAAATTTTTCCAAGGATGGTCAACTTTGATTTAAAAGAATTTTTTTTTCATTGTATTTATAATAGAGAAAGACTTTTTTTTTACTCGTATCTTATTCATTTTAGAAATTTTGTCCAAGGAAATCATGTGTGTTTGAAACGCAGTATACCCCATTTTTTCCTTGAATAATTCAAATAAAAATATAATATAAGTGAATATTTTTTATTTCCCAATCCACTTGTAATTTATGTACAGAAAAGTTAGTGTGTACTATTTTTGTACTATATTTAACCAGCAGTGTTAAGTGATTTTTTTTATTTATCAATCCACTTGTAATTTAAGAACAGAAAAGTTAGTGTGTACTATTTTTGTACTATATCTAACCAGCAGTCTTAAGTGAATATTTTTTATTTACCAATCCACTTGTAATTTAAGAACAGAAAAGTTAGTGTGTACTATTTTTGTACTATATCTAACCAGCAGTCTTAAGTGAATATTTTTTATTTACCAACCCACTTGTAATTTATGCACAGAAAAGTTAGTGTGTACTATTTTTGTATTATATAGGTTTGTTTAACTTTAATATTTAAGTTAATTTTAGAACCATGACTGATTTTTTTTTCTCAAATTTATACAATTGTACCTGAAAAAGAAACTTAAGCTTTGTTAAGAGTGGCAATTAAAGTGAGATATTATTGTAATTTTAATGAAATGTAATGTTGAGAATGTTCATATTGTTTTTTCTTAGATTTAGTGCTACCCGGTGGGAAACAGAAAGTTTTCTGTTTGGATAATATTGTTCCGTTTCTAGTAAAAATGTGATTATGTCTTAATGCTTGTATAATGAGGAGTAACGCCATTATCCATTGTCTTTGCTCATGAATTTAACATTTTTATTTAGCCAATAACCTTACCTTCAGCTGATGGCAGTAGCTCTACCGATTTGGCTTCTGAAATAGAACAAATAGTAAAGGAACGTATGGTGTGTGTGATTGACCTAATTCTAATCACTTGTTTGCATGTGTATGCCTGTTTTCACTTCAAGTAGTTTAGTTATTTGTTTAGAATAAGTAAAGCATTTCGTAACTCCTTTATTTTGTGTTGTAGTGAAATGCATGGTAATTGGCTTGTGTATGTTGCATGTTAAATGTTTGTCCTGCTTGTGTCATCCTAAATGTCTATTAGAAGTTTCTGTACATGCATGTATTTAATGTTTGCCAAATTAAATATTAGACACTTTGTGCCTTCAGTGTTGCTTATTCCATTATTAGGTACATCATACTGAAGAAAAAAAAGAAAAAGATAACCTTAGTAGTAAAGAAAAGGAAAAAATTTATCATAATCGCAAGTAAGATATAATTTATTTTTGATGCATTCTTTATTTATTACTGTATTTGTGTTGTTATACTTACATATGATATTTTACACAGGTGTGTAATTCAAGAATTTATTGATACTGAAAAGCATTATGTCAATGATTTGGGAACAATAATAGAGGTATGTTATTTTTGCTTTTCAAAGTGTAAGATAAAGGTACCAGTAGTTGACCATTTATGGGAAGTGCTCGATACAAACTGTAATACAACAAATGGATTATACTGAATAGCAAAAAATAATGTATTGACCTTATCTTAGATCTTTCCTGAATGAGCATATTAACTGTAATTTTTTTGTAAAGGAAGCTTTTAAATTTTTTTATCCATTTTTGAAAAATCAGTTTCTGTGTTAGAAGTTGTCCACTTTTAAAAAATAACAATTAAAATATTTACATAATTAAAACTACAGTACTTGAGTAGTGTTATTATTTTATTTTAATAATTACACAAAAACTTATACAGTTCACAATAAAATTTAAATGTGTAACAAAACATTTAGTTATTAAGATGTATTCCAGATAAAATTTATTTCAGGTATTTATTTCAGCATATATATTTCAAGTTTTATATTTTGCATTGTGACGTCACGTCTTTACGCGGGGGTGTTCTCACACCCCATGGACCAGCTGCATATTTTTCGAGGATTCCAATTCAAGTTCCCACCGAAAATTTGAACACATGGGGGATTAAAAAACTATCATATGCAGAGTCTAACATTCCTGGTTTCTGTGGGTAAATCCCTCATCTTCATCTTTGCTTGCAGAATCTGGAGTCCGTCACCTTTTCTCTCTTAAAAATGTCTGTCCAGGTCGTCTTTCAGAGTATTCTGACGTTATAGAAGCAATACATTCCCATAAAAATGCCATCAGAGGCCATGAATGTCATCGGCTTAACCCCAGGGTCCTGGCACTTGGAAGCTGCGGCTTTTCTTAGAAGAAGGAGCTGCCGACAAGAAAACACAGCGAGATATAGTCAGAGACTTTGTGTTTTTAGGGAGATTCCTCATGTAACATCCAGCTAGGCAGACATGTTTTTTGAAGCTCCTGTTTTTGAGACCATGGGTCTGGGAGCATATGATGCTTAATCTTTATGAAGTTTTAAGTCAACTTCATTTAATTATGCTGTACTTTTTTATTGTTATTTTTTTTGTTATTAAATGTTAAGTTTTTGTTTTAAAGTTGGCCTTATATTTTACAGTTAGGACTCTGTCTTTCTTGGTCATGAATAGTAGTAATTTAGAAAAATGAGCCTCAGAGATTAGCCTTAACCACCAGTGATACCACAGCATGTATATTTTGATCTTTTCATTGCCTGTCCAAATGTTGGATGAGGATCGAAATTTGTCCATTTTTTCAGTAGGAATTTGTTCATTAAGGAACTGAATTTCATGTTCAAAATATTCCTTGGGTTCAAATTCATCGATTCACAATTTTCAGATTAGGTTACTTTTTTTCCTGTTATTTTAACTGCTTGTGGATTCCACAGAAATAATCTGCATTTTCTTTTCTACATTATTTTGGGAATATTGTGTATAGTTCACACAACAGCCATTCTTGCTTAGTTGTATTTACAACAACCTTATGATTAGACTTATATTGCAATTGAATAAGGCCAACTTTTAAAGTTGACCATCTAAAGTGTCAGTAGTTGACCAAGGTGGTCATCCACTAAAAAAATAGTTCACTTATACATATAAATAAAATTATATGTCCCTTAAAGTATTGCAATCAAACAAATAGAATATAGATTGTTAAAAAAAATGAACCCCCAGGAAGTTAGTAATTGACCATCCCGGTCAACTATTAGAACTTATGCTGTAACCAGGTTAATTGACAACCCCCCCCCCCAAAAAAAACAAAAAACAAAAAAAAACACACATTATGGAATAAAACAAACCTATTTATCATTTATAACACACTATTTGAAGATAAAAGTTTTTTTTAAAAAAAAAAAAAAAAGCAACTTGTGAAAATTTAACATGTGGTAATTATTGTTACAAAAATTGTTGCTCTAAACCAGTGCTCCCCAACCTTTTAATCGCTGCGGACCAATCAACGTTTGATAATTTTACCGCAGCCCACTGAGAGGGGGGGGGGGGCTATGACAGTAATTTTAATTCATAATCTTGAAATGTTTAATAAACAATAAACTAATTTAAAATAGTTAGAAGATTTCTTCTGTTACAAAGGTATAAATTAGCACAAACCCGACAAAGTCGCACTAACCCGAGAGAAATACACCACAGTAAATAAAATGGAAATAATTTAATGTTCCTTAGGTGGCCCGGTACCATTTGATCCACGGACCAGTACAGGTCCACGGCCTGGGGGTTGGAGACCACTGCTCTAAACATGCTTATGGTAAAAATAATAGAACACTGATTTATGCGTGTATAAGCTCCAGAGTAACTACCACCATTTCTACGCATAATGCATTGCAAATACGAGAGTTCTGCAAATTTGAGCACAGATAGTGCTACCTGTCAGGTAGATCTGTTTAAAAACATTAACATTGATATAATCCTTATTTTTAATATTTATTTGAGCAAACGGTCAACTACTGGTACTTTTACCTTATTAGTTGTGAAATTTTAAGAAACAAAAATTTGTATTTTAATCTTAATTTTCTCTACAAGATCCTTACTTACACCCTTAAAAAAGTTTTGATTTTCAAATCTATTTTACTACTGATACTTAAAAGGAACAAAATATTTTAACGTTTTTTTATATAAATAAAAAAATTTAACATTATATTTGCTTTTTCCAAGGAATAAGAATATGTATGGATGCAAATTTTATGAATGTGCCTCAATAATTTAATTTTTTCTTTGTTCTCATAAATTTATTGTTTGTTGAAATACATATATAACTGTTCTAAAGTAAAATAGTTAATGTATACCATCAGAAACCAAGATGAAAAAAAAAAAATCTATAATTTTAACTCTTATTACTAATTCTATGCCTTAAATAGATGCAGTAAAATTGAAATTTTTTTGATTGCTTAATGGGGCATATTAAATTCTATGTTAAGTAATGATAATCATGCATGAAAAGGAATTGTACTGTTGAATCATGCAAATTTTCTAACTGTAGAGACTAGATATGTCTTTGGAAGTATTTTGAGACTGGAAGGTATCAATAAATTAATTTGTGGTATATTATTTTTTTTTTCTGTTTCTGAATGATAAATTTATCAATTGTACTCCATAATGCTCTTACTGAGTTCTATTACATATTACTTCAAATTTCTGTTATTTAGGGTTATAAAAAGCCCATGCAGGCGGGAGAAATTCCAGTACCTCAAGAATTAGTTGGAGAAAAGGAACAAATCATATTTGGAAACATTGAGACTATTTTAGAATGGCATAAAGAGTAAGCATAAGTATTAAGAATATGTTTTATAAAGTATTAAGAAACCAGTTGTCTATCCTTTATGTAACACAACAAAACTTAATGGAATGAAAAAACAAGACATAAATTACTTTTTTGTTGAAGGAAGCTAAAAAAAAAAATGTGTTTATATATTTTCTTTCTCAATTCTTTGTTATCTAAGCATTACTCAAAGACTTGTGGAAGATTCATTTTTCTCAGTTACAAGGTGGCATGAGAGGAGTAAATTTGGCCATCAGTAAAAGTTTAGGGTTATTCTGCTAAAAATTTTAAAAGCTGCACAAGAGCAAATCCACGTTGTTGCAAATATTTGGCTGTTTCTTTTTTTAAAACAATAATTAAGATTTTTTATTTATTTTTTTATTGATAGCACGCATTTCATAAAAAACATCTTTTAAATATTTCAGATAAATGGGTGTTCCTATGCAGATAAATGCATGTTCCTATGCAGATAAATGCATGTTCCTTAACAGCAGTTTTTGTAATTTTCTATCTTTGCCTCCTGTATGTGAATAATTTTATTTTCATCTAAAGTATTTTATTAAAATATTCAGTGTTTCAGCATATATTATGTTGTTGCAGCTTGTAGCAATTCAGTTAAATGTTGTCCAGCCTTGACTGGAGGAAATATTTTCTGTCATTATTGGAAGACTAGGGACTTTCTGTCATCTTATTAGTTTTAATTGCATTTTTCTTTTTCCTGCATTAACTCATTTTGTTTATTTAACTGTCCATATCTTATGTGTGTTGTGTCTAAGAATTTTATTCACGGATCCGGTGTATTGGAAATAATAATTAAAATATTGCCAGGTTTTCAGTTTTTGTTCTAGCTTGAGAAAAAAGTGTGGAATGAGAAAGTTTTTTTTTTTTTTTTTTAAATTAAGACTGTAACTGATAAAACACTAGCTGGGCTTCGCCCGTCTATCCAGTCTGTTTAGGGACCCACTCCCTTCAGCAATCATCGTCAGAGAATGGAAACACTAAAAAACAACAAATAAAGGTATTTCAATTTTGCTACCCCTCTGCATATGGGCAAAAAATTCTTTCTTCGAGAAGTTACTTTCCCCTCCCGGCTTTTGGGGTGCTGCCATCTGGCGGACCTTAGGGTAAATAGAACCAAATATTGAATACAAAAATATTCTAGAATGAAATTTAAAATTTGGGCTTCAAGGTCCACAGGTGCACGTACTCATCGTCTGCACTATCTGTGTGCCAAATTTCATGGCTGTAAGTGCCATAGATTCGTCTGGAGGCCGCACACAGACAGACAAACACTTCCTTTTATTAGTATGGATTCTTGTATTGATTATTTGGAAAACTGATCATTGAATGAAGAGTTTAAAAAAAGTAAATGGCCTGCAAGATGCAGTAGGTCACCCTTAGTATAAAACATGTAATAATTCTGTATTGCTCCTTCATTTGGATGTCAATTGTCTCGTAATAAGTGTTTATATGTTTAAATTAAAAGACATGATAAAAAAAATTGCAGGGAAAAGTATTTTAAAATTGTTAGTTCATACATGAAATATTCTGCTAATATTATTTGCTGATATTAATAATTAAATGCATATAAGTATGCAACACACAGACAAGTATGAAATGTCGAATATTTTGAAAATTTCGTTCTTTAACTTTTATTGTATAAGGTTTATAAATATGCTCGTTTTAACTGTAATTTCAATTTTGTTTACAGAACTTTCTACCCAGAATTACAAAATATGCTGGATAGTCCTCGCAGCATTGGACTCTTATTCAGAAAATCAGAACGTAAACTGCATTTGTATGTAATGTATTGCCAAAACAAGCCTAAATCAGAACAAATTGTTGCACAGTTTATTAATACATTCTTTGAAGTAAGTTTCTTTCTAATCAGGTTTAATGACTTTTCATTATTTTCTGTTGAGTGAAAAGAATTCTGTTCAGTTTGTAATTTTAAAGGAAACTTTTGAACTAAAGTAAAAATCTGTTTATCTCTTTATTAGCTTAATGAAAAGGGTATATCCTAGTTGATTTTTGTCAATTTTTGAAAATTTAGATACATAACATAAATTTATTAAAATGTTTTAATGACTTCAAAAATTTTCAAGAAATTCTGAAAATTTTTTTTCTTATCAGAAAATTATATTTAATGTTTTATCATACTGTAAAATCTTGTCTATAATATGCACACGTGTATAATACGCATGCTTGATTTTGCACAAAAATTTTGGAAAAAATTAAAATCGAACTATAATGTGCACCCATAACTTTTCAATATTTTATTCAAAAATTGCACAAATATTTATTAACATAAATAAAATTTGTAATAAAAATAAATGAAAACATCAAATTCAGTAGAAAAAAACTTAATTTTTTAATTCAGAACAAACAATTCTATGAAATTATCAGTTTTAATCATGTTCACTAGAATACAGCACATCTATTGTTTGTTGTTTATTCAATGTTTAAAACTACATTTTTAATGTAGAATTGCGTTCCTCAATGGCAGTCCTGTGGAGAGAGAAAAATTTCCGTCGCCACAAGTTATAATTTTGGCAGCACGTCAAATCCAGTAGCAGTAAATAGTTACACAGAAAAGTACCAAAATTCGTTATACACTCGTAAACCTCCTTAGAGGTAGGGTTATCAGATGACATGATAGATGAGATAGAAGATTGGCAGTCAGGCAAAATAACTGGTCTAGTTTATACAAATCAGAAATAAATATCTCATCAAATTCAAAATAAAGTGTGACATTACTATTTATAGTTGCAAATACATATAAAAATTTTTGATGTATAAAATGCATGTATAAGCAAAAAAATATATTGAATGTAAACAGTATTGTGAAATCAGGGATGAAAACTTAGAGATCTGTTTTGCTAACTTGAAATTCATAGTTTTAAACTCCAATCCCAAAATAATGATAAACCCCTCTCAAACTTTAATTTAAATTAATTCATAGATTAAGAAGTCAAAAAATGTTTTGGAGTCTTGGAATGCTTTTAAGAATCTTGTTTTGATTACAGTCAATTCTGGTTAATCGGACCACATTGGGACGCGATCATTTTGGTCCTAATGACCTGCTGGTCCGATTAAACGAACATGCCTTATGTTACGAGACGGGATTCAGTTTGAAGGATTTGGTCCAATTAACCAGAATCAACTGTATTTGAATTTAGGGATTCCCAAGAAAATTAAACTAGACGAATGCGTTTATAACTTTTTTTGTTTCATAGGAACTAAAGAGAAAGTCTGAACTTCAACATCAGCTGCCTGAGCTATTAACTAGGCCAGTGCAACGAATACTTGAGTATAAGTTATTGTTGAAGGTACAGTTATATTTAATTAGCTTTATCTATTCGGTACTTTATGTTCTTTCAGAGGATATATAGATGTGGCAGAATAAATAATATGAAAAAAACTGAAGTACTTTTAAAATTTCAAATGTATTTTACCAAAAATGATTTAATAAAGATCCATTATCTTTCATAATTAACCTTCAGAGTTTTAAGCTACATTTTCGGTTGAATCCTTTTAAAAAATTGGACATCTTATTACTAGATTTATACACTTCAAGAAAACTAGGTATTGTGAAGGAAATTGAAACTGACTATAAAATTCGGGGAGAAATGGTCCCAAAAACCTATTATTATAGTTGAATTTCATACTAGATTCCCCTCATTGTAAGGATTTTTTAATTATTCAGAATTTGATATAAATATTCCTGAACTGTCAGTTATTGCTATGGAAAGTAAATTTCTGTTGTCATTTCCCTAATATGAAATAAAAATCTAAAATATTGTTTCTGTTTTCTGCTATTTTCAACCCATTTCCGTCTAACTCAAAAATGATCAAAAACTATTTTTTCATACTTTATTCCCATAAATATATCAATAAAGTGTGTATTTTATTATTTTTTTATCAAAATGAAAGCATGTATGTTTCATTGTGTTGTGTAATATCCTTCCTCTACATTTGTTAGCATGATTTTATATATATATATAGTATGTAATATTATATGACATGTTTGTAAATGCATTGTAATAACAGTTATTGACTGCAATGAAAACATTTTATGTGCTGCATTTAAAAACTATTCTTATTTGAATTATGTAAATCATTTTGTATTATCATCCTTAATATGTATTTGCTTAGATGTATTTTTTATTTTATATTTTTAATTACATTAGAAGGAATTATAAATAAATGTATGATCTGGGGTGAGGAATTTTATCAAGTTTTTTCTTTAAATGGATATGAAATTAAAAAATAATAATAATATATAATAGTTTTAGGTTTTAAAAATTGGATTTTTTTTTTTTAAACTGTAATTTTATGCCAAATCATCTGAAAAATCTGGCAAAGTCTGGTAAAAAGTAATTTGTTTGAATATGAAATCTTTGTTATTAAGAGGACTCTATTATAGATGAACAGCTCTAGAAGATTTAATCAGTACAGTAGATCAGATAGTGGCCTTTCATTGCATTATATTATTATAGCATAATTGTATTTTCTAATTATTTTTTGACTCTAGGATATTTTAAAGTATACTCAGATGCTTAATATAGAGGAGGAAGTGCAGCAACTTGAAAAAGCCGTCCACATCATGCACATAATTCACAAAACAGCCAATGATGTTCTTAATGTGAACAGATTACAAGGCTTTCAGGTAAATTCTGGATGAATATTTTTTTTTTCTCTGTACATTTATAATTTGTGCCTAGGCTTCTGTTTGGTATGCTTCCTGTGAGTTTCAAGCTCTTATATACAGGGTGTGGCCATTAATTTCCAGGACTGATTAATAACTCCAGAAAATATTACATGAAATACATTCCCATTTAATGTTTCGAAGTATCTCCCACCTGCCATAATGCACTTCTGTGCTCGGCTGTATAAGTTTCGGAACCAACTTTTAATGTCCTCTTTCAGAATGCTCTTTAATGTGGACATCACTATTTTCTTGATAGCTTCGACATCCTCAAATCTTGTTCCCTTCAGCAAATCTTTCAGTTTTGGGAACAAGAAAAGTCTGCCGGTGCTAAACCAGAGAGTATGGAGGATGTTGCATCTCCACGACCTCATGCTGGGCCAATTTGCTGAAAGGAATAAGATTTGAGGATGTCGAAGCCATCAAGAAAACGGTGACGTCCACATTAAAGAGCATTCCAAAAGAGGACTTTAAAAGTTGTTTCTGAAACTTATATAGCCGAGCACAGAAGTGCATGACGGCAAGTGGGAGTTACTTCGAAACATATTAAATGGGTATGTATTTCATGTAATATTTTCTGGAGTTATTAGATCAGTCCTGGAAATTAATGGCCGTACCTTGTATATGGACATCTGTTCTTGAACAAGCAATGTGTGTGTAGGTTCTTCATTCTATACAGGCATTAGTGAGCTACTGATTTGTCATCCCATTTCCCGAACTGCTGTGTTGTTTAGAAGAAAAAGAAACTTGTTATCATGCTCACCTGGGTCTAAATGTTTTGATAACAGCTGCTGCACAAAACAGTTTTGGAGTTTAAAACAAATTAACTGCAGTACATGGTAATCTAGACAAGTTAAGCAATCTGTTTAGACCTTGTTTGGCAAAAGATGATGCTAGTGTTCTATGCCCCAACCTATTCAACCAGTCATGTTACATGACTGTCTGATCATCTAATAAGAGAATCCGTAAAATTTCTTCATGAGATCGAATGGTTTACTTTTTTTTTTTTGGGGGGGGGGGGGGCATGGAACTAATACAGTAATAGATATGACTGCTGTTAAAATCAGACTCTAATAGTCACCATTATATATCTTTTGATGCAAAAAGCATTTATCCTCATCTGCCCATCTTGTTATCTGTTTGTTATCTATACCTTTGGGGATGAATGTCATTTGTTAATTATAAAATTAATAACCTCTAATCAAACTGTTATCTGATCTATCAACATATAAGTTTACTATAACTTACATCTCTATTACAGTGGACGCTCGTTAATTCGAACTCGGTTAATTCGAACTTTCGGTTAATTCGAACTAATCCATAGGCCCCAAAAAACTTGTATTGGAGTTAATGTTAAAAATATCTCATTAATTCGAACTAAAATTTTATCACTTCGGTTAATTCGAACTAAAAATTTGACAAAAAAAATTTTCCTCGTTTAATGTAGAAAATGCACACTGTATTTATTATTTTGTGTGTCAAAATTTTTTTTCTGTGTACGGCACATGCCTGCATTCCTAGACTATTGCATGTCTGCTAAACGTTAGTAGCTATTGTCCTTCTTATTAGTGCTAAACGGAAAAAGCAATTTTCCTTTATTTGGATCGATTTTCTTAGAATTTCAGAAAAACTAGTCTTTACTACAGATTCTAGGGAGCTGCGTCAGTTATAACTGTAGTGCAGACAAGTTAAAGTGGTCTAGTTTTTCTTCCTCATTGTGTGGTGTGAACGTATAAAAATTCAGGATGTCTACACGTGGAAAGTACAAAACCCTAACTTTGGAGACAAAGGTAGAAATTTTAAAGAAAGTAGAGAATGGCGAATGTAAAACAAAGTTAGCAGCTGACTATGAAATTAAAAATAAATGCCTTGTCAACTAATTTGAAAAACAAGGAGTCAATTTTAGATTCATTGGAAAAATCAAATTTTGCTGGAGGAAGGAAACTCATGGGAAATGCGTCCCAAGAAGTTCTAGAAAAAGCTCTACTGCTATGGTTTCAGGATGTTAGATCACGAAATTTTCCGATAAATGGACCCCTAGTGCTGATGAATTGGCAAGTCGGATGGGTATTGAAGATTTTAAATGCAGTGATGGATGACTTTTTCGATTTATGTCAAGGCAAAATATTTCTTATTAAACTGTATGTGGCGAAAGCTCTGATGTAAACGAAGACGTATGCACTAAATTCGGAAGGAAACTGCCAGGGCTTTTCTCTACTTACCTAACGAAATATATTTTTAATGCGGCCATAATGGACAAAGCCATAATGGACTCTATTTAAACTCTGAAAGCATTTATTCAGATGGAACCTTCCTCTGAAAATGAATTGAATTGTTTACTTCAAATCGTGAAGCTGGCTGAACAATGTAGGCATCATAAACAGAACCAAACATCCATTTTACAGTTTTTCCCCAAAGTGTAATTCATATTTTTAATAAAAGTTTACTTTATACTGCATATCTTCTGCTTCATTTTATGATTAAGGTAGGTCTGTATTGCTTTTTAATATGTTTAACTTTAGATAACATAGTATAATATATTTTCTGGGGTTATACATACTAGGAGAGTTTCTTCTTCAGTGATACACATTTAAAGTTATATATTTTCTCTTAACATCGGATAATTCGAACTTTTTTCTGAGAACCTTTGAGTTCGAATTAACGAGCGTCCACTGTATTTCTGTTAGTCTAGTTCTTGTTTGAGCTTAACATTAAATATGTTGATCGTGTTCTTATATAGCAGAAGAAATATCAAAATCTAATGTAAAAAAGAAGAGAATCTCAGATTTATTTATTGAGGAGAGGAAACTTAAAAATACAGTTGGGGATAATTTTGGAAAGGTATTATAATTCAAGATGACCCTTTGAAATGTTTCTTCAGCACTGCTATTTATACACACAAGCTCATTAGTCAGTCGTTAAAGATTTCTGGTTTTTATTTGACTTTTCTCAATGTGATGTAGTATTGCTACTTCATTGCTTACTCAGAAACTTTGTTTCAGCTAATGCCTTTGAATTGTCACAGATCTAAACTGTAAATTTAAATTCAGTACTTTAACACCAGAAAAAATTATTTAAATATTTCTTAAAAAGGACTAGGCGTTTCTGTAAAAATAAATTTATTAATAATTATTGTTTAAGTGTTTAAAATAAAAGGTATGGTAATTTTTTAGCTCGTTAAGTACTTAGCCGATTGTAGTCAGTTTTTCGTTCAGGTGGTGTGTGAGCATACAAAGTATAAATGAGTTTGTCTAACAAACCACCAGGGACAGACAACCTAAATGAAATATCCAGTGTCAGTTTTCAGGTACCAGCATAGCCTAAATCAGTGGTTCCCAACTGGTAGTCTGTGAAAGCCTCGGGTGTGGTCTGGCACCAGATATTAAAAAAGTTGCTAAACAAATGGGGATTTTGAAAGCAATGTTCATTGAACTAGATGGGCCGAATATATCAAATGACTATCAGGTGTTAAATTAAAATTTCTTAAAAGTTTAACATAATTATTTTTTTATTAGAATATGATAGAAAATAATTTGCATACCCCCGGAAGGTTCCCCCCTCAAGTCAGTGGGGCTGGTGTGGTCCGCGCATGGTTCAATTTCTGGCTTAGTGGTCCGCAGACTTCTACGGGTTGGGAACCACTGGCCTAAATGAAAGGCCCACAGGGACTGGTATTTAATGTGTTAAGCAGCTCACTGCCATTTTTGCTGCATGTGTCATGTATTTGAGAAAACAATTATAACTTCTATAATAATGATCATTCTCTTCTAGATAAATACCGCTCAACATGGACAACTTCTATATCAGGGACAGTTGAAAGTGGGAGATAATTTAACAAAACTTAAAGATCGCCAGGTATTTCTGTTTGAACAACTGATAGTATTTAGTGAAATCATAGCTCCTAAAAGTCAACATTCTAGTCCTGTGTATGTGTACAACAGTTCTCTTCAGGTAATTTATATTTAGCATTTACTTTCATTTTTTAAGCTGTTTAATGTGCATAGTTCATTTTAATTTTGCAAATCACAGTTATCTAAGAATCTATCACCGGATTAGGGTTAAATTTTAAATTAGTGTTGAATTAGGTAAAAATTTTCTTTTAACTGTTTTATCTCTGACCTATTAGACTGAAACATAATTTTTTTTTTTTTTAATCTTGCATCAGAGATATGAATCTAAGTGTGAATAGGGAATTAATCCTGTATGAGCTTACTTGTTAAAATTAGTTTTTTGGTGTCTCATTTTATAATAATAATTCTAATATCATGTGTATGTTCCTGCAATTATTATGTGTACTGACTATTAAGTGTTACATAAAAAATTATTTAGTTTTTCATATTATAGAATGGTAAGATATATATATATATATTTTTATATATATATTTATATATATATATATTTATATATATATATATATATTATATATATATATATATATATTTATATATATATATATATATATATATATATATATATATATATTTATATATATATATATTTATATATATATATATATATTTATATATATATATATATATATATATATATATATATATATATTTATATATATATATATATATTTATATATATATATATATTTATATATATATATATATATATATATATATATATATATATATATATATATATATATATATATACATACACACACAGTTGAATCCGGTTAAGTGGACCACCGGTTAATCGGACCAGCCACTTATTTAGACATAATCCTAAAGAATCAAAGCAAGTCCCATTGCATAAGCCTAATATTATGCATGTTCGTGTAATTAGACCTGCCGGTTATTAGGACCAAAATGATCACGTCCCAATGTGGTCTAATTAACCGGAATCGACTGTGTATATATATATATATATATATATATATATATATTCTTGTACATGTGTTTTTATTGTAAGATTTCCCCCCCCCCCCCATGGTAAACTAAAAAAGTTAGGATTGTGCCACAGTAAATCTGGTTTCAGTTGAGTCATTAAGTAGAGAGTATTTTTGTGGTTTTTAAATTATCTACTTTAAAGTAAATTTTGAATTTTAACTATTGACAGCATTCACTTCAAGTCAAAAGTTGTATTTTTCAGTCAGAATGGCTAAACTCATTTGAAAAATCAAGTATCTTCTAAATATGTTGTATAGTATGATCTCATTTAGATTTTTTGCTATAATTATTTTGTTAAAGGTGGATAAAATACAGCTGGAAGACTGTAAAGATACTAATAAATTCATTATAAAATCAAAAGGAGTTTCTTCTGAAGAGTGCTATATTCTACAAAGCCATAGTATAGAAACAGCACAAGAATGGAGAGATAAATTAAATTATATTCTATCCATGCAAATTGATTATGTTAAATGTAAGTATTTCTTTCATCTATCATCATGAGTGTGTACTTTTATGTATCTTTTAGCTTTATTTGTCTGATGTGAAATTTTCTCAATTTTACATATAAAAGGGACTTTTGCTTAGCAATAGCTTATGATTTTGAATGAGATTTAATCAAGTACATAAGTTTATGTCACTCATAGAGTAACATAAAAAAAATTTTAAAAATGAATTTAAAAAAAAGAAAGATGGAAAAACTTATAAAGTTTGGAGTAGCTAGAAAAGATTTTTTTCCTTCTTATCTGCTATAAGTTCTAAGGATATCTGTTGTTAAGTTCATTAGATTAGTGGCTACTTAGCAAAATGCAAAATTTGACTAAAAATTTGGCTCATTGAAAGATGATTAATCATTGTAATACACTTTTTCTTTTCTTATATGATTTTTTTTTTAAATTGAAAATTTTTGTTGAAGCACGCACTTTCAGACTGATTTTAATTTTGATTTTTTTTTTCTTAATCCAGTTTTGATCATTTAAAGTGAAACATTTTAAAATTAAAATAATTCCTATCTCCCCAGTTTTTTTTTTTTTTAATACAGGTTGCTTACTTCAGTTAATTTAGTACTAATAGAAAGTAAATGCAGCAAAACTAGTAAATGATGATTAAGTAAAAAAGAAATTTAATTCTCTGTAAAATAATAATAATTATCTCTATTTGAATTTCAAAGACCACTGTTTAAGGCTGATTAAATAATCACACACTCTGCAAATGGTTACAAAACATGTGCTTATAGACATTGCAATTCCTGCCTGTAAAATGACACAGTTAAGTATTGCCAAACCGAGAAACAGAAAGAAAAGGGAGAATTCAAGGAGTAAAGGTAAAATATAAAACAAGGGTAAAGTGACAGAACAAGTGAACAAATAATAAAAATTTTTAAAAAATGAAATGGAAAAAAAATTAGTACATAACTATTCAATGTGAAGTCATTTATGAAGCCAAACTGCTATCAATCAAATTTGTCAGCATTACGAATTCATAGAAATTTTCTAAATAAATATGATTTAGAAATCAAATAGGGAGGGCACAGGGTTTGCACCTCAGAAATGTATGAACTGAATTTATAATTTTAGTCCCTGGGTTCCATTATCAGGTGAAGTTTTATAAGATGAATGTTTAGGTTATATAGAAAAGTTGTAATTTACAAAACAAAAATTTAATATTTATATTATTAATTTTTACTTACGGAGCATGATATGGCAATCTTCTGAAAATTAAGAGAAAACTTCATGAAAAAATTAGATAAAGTGGTGACCCCCATAACCTTTGAAAATTTTATGTGTATAGTAAATGCACTTTGTGGTATGAATGAAATTTTTATGAGGGTTTTTAAATTTTCTATCATGCAAGTGACTTTCACTGATGAATTTTGTCAGCTCTTTTTATGAGCACAGAAATAGATAGCTAGTTTGTTTGTTTTGAATGCTACTGATTTTTTTTTAATTTCAGATTTTGCCTGTGTTTTATTTTGAAAAAAAAATTATAAGAAATGTTAATGATAGATGAATATTATTTTTCAGCTTTACAGTCGCCTGTACAATATTCAACTGATGTAAATTCTAGTTGGTATGAATATTTTTTCTTATTGTAGAGCTATATTTTTTGTTATTGTATCTTAAATCATCTCAAAATCATCAGGAGCATTTAATGTTGTTTTGCTTAAACTTACAAAAAGCCACTGAAAAAGGTCCTTATTATCTAGATCATTAATTAAGTTGAAATTCACATGATTTTTAGAATCGATCAAGTATATTTTTCTGGAAAAATTTCTAAAGAATACATTGAAGTTGCCATTGTGCACATCTATGGCAAATCACATGTAATTATTTGATTTTAATTAACTGGAAAAGTTCTGTGTCCATGATTGCTCTAATGGGATCAATATATGGGTTTCAGAACCAGCCATTAACCTTTTAACTGCCAAGTAATTTTGATGGTTTTGGTGCAGAAAATGTCAATTTTTTTTTATTTGCAAAAACCAAATGTTTAGTTCAAAATAATGTACATAAATAAATCTGACTGAATAAATCATAAATTCACCTCCCAAGGTATAGAATACTAGTGCTGCCATCTATTGAATAAATCCCAAATCAACTTGTCCCGAGATAGATTCGGTTTTTACAATAAGATGCAAGAAAAAAATCTACCCCGAGACTATCTCGGGCACGACATTATAATGTACAAAATAATGTACATAAATAAATCTGACTGAATAAATCAAAAATTCACCTCCCAAGGTATAGAATACTAGTGCTGCCATCTATTGAATAAATCCCAAATCAACTTGTCCCGAGATAGTTTCGGTTTTTACAATAAGATGCAAGAAAAAAATCTACCCCGAGACTATCTCGGGCACGACATTATCCCCCCCCCCCCCCCATATCCATATGAAATGTTTGCTATTGAACCTGAAAAAATGACAACACTTGCTGAGACCCAGGCTGAGTTGGCAATGAAATATCCATATGAAAATTTCCAAATCTACTCGGAGATCATGAAACATTTTACAAAAGACATTTTAAGATATGCTCTGCCAAAGAATAATGCTTTTTCATTATTTGAAATGGATATACAGAAATTTATTGGAATCGTCCTATTTAGTGGATATCACTTTCTGCCTCAAGAAATTTTTATACATGATTAAAAATTACAATGGTACTTAAAAAAATGTATGCTTAAATCCATAAATAATATAGAATACTTGTTTCAGAACGTTTTAAATGTTTGCTTCCTTGAATTTAGGGTAACATGCCGCTTGGATGTTCATATGCGGAAGAAATGAGCATTATCCCCATTAGGTTCCAAATCTCCCATTTTAGGACCCTATCATAAATTCTATACGAATAAAGATTTAAAAAAAATTTAAACTGCACATCATTAGAGACAAGTAATGTACTTAAAAAAATACGTCAGATTCTATTTTGATGATGTGGTTCATATAGTGGCACTTAATGGGTCAACAAATGATCCTTAAAATTTCTTGAGTACTATTTTGCTTTCCATGAATGAGTATGTATTATTTATCTATGAAAATTTATATATGAATACTTGCATATAAATAAACATACATACTTATTTATATATAAATAAGTATTAATATTATACAATAAATATACACTACAACCTCCCAAATCCGGAAACCCCCAAATCCAGAACATTTTAATAAATGGCCAATTTTACTTTTCCATTTTACCGATAGATGTTGCTACCAAAATGATAGATTAAAAAAACCCTTTTCTTTCAAGGAAGTGATAGCAGCAATTTTGAAGGCTTTCAAGTGTATGGGAAAGAAGCCGGGGTAGCAGAATTAGAAAATGTGCAAATAAAGAACATTAACTCGGATAAATTGGCCATACAGGAAGTGTTAGACATCAACAAAAATGTGTCAATCGTCGGTTCTGTGAGCGATTCTAAAATTATATATAGTGTTTTAAATAACAAAGGGTATGATGACAGCAATCATGAAAGTGATTCAGAATGCCCCTAAAACAAAATAATGTCAATGGAAAACCTGATAAAATCATTAGATAAAACATTATTAGGCTTAAAACAGCAGAATTTTATCTCGGAACATGAAATTATGACAGTATATAGGATTCGAGAAAAAAATAATTTCTAATAAGCCGAAACTAAAGCAACAGACATTATTGACTAAAATGTTTAAATTATAATGTAATTATATGTTCTGTATTCAGGTTTATTTTATAATTAAACCATTTTACATGTTTTTTTAAGTGTGTTTATTTTTTTCCTAAAATTTTGTAGTGTTATTTAAAA
This sequence comes from Dolomedes plantarius, assembly GCA_907164885.2. Classification (NCBI taxonomy): domain Eukaryota; kingdom Metazoa; phylum Arthropoda; class Arachnida; order Araneae; family Dolomedidae; genus Dolomedes; species Dolomedes plantarius. The sequence continues at coordinate 10,426,616 of OU015502.1, forward strand.
GCCTCTCAAATCCAGAAAATTCCCAAATCTGGTATTGCCGTGTCCTGAACAGTTTGGGATTTGGAAGGTTGTACTGTATTTATGTAATGATATGTATTGATTCTGTTTTGTGCAATGAGTTATGTATGCATTTTTCCTTTGTTCCAGTTCCCAAGGTAATTGCTGACCCAGAGCTTAACAAGTGACTTTCATTTGCTGGTCATACTCTATGTTCAATTAGCACTCAGTCAAACTAATTGTGTAATAATGTAGCTTTGAGGTGCACAAGACTCAAGGTGCCTACAGGGAGTTCTGGAGTGGATGGGGGACACCACATAACTTATGCAACAATTTGTGTCAGCAAAACTTCCGTTACCTAAACCAAGTGCATCCATTATCCCTGCATCAGTCTGTGAATACACTTTGTATTTGAGAAACAAATGTGATGTTTTTGTGCAGCTTTTTGACTTGGTCAGTATGAATACCTTCAGTGTCTCATGCAAGTGTGCTCTTTTATGTTTTATCTATGCATAAGGACTCGACAGTCTTTTGTAAATATGTACATACGAAAAGTTTTTTAGATAATTTGACTTTTTGCCAGCTCTGCTTCTTAAAGTGCAATATTGCCTGAAAGGTTTAGTCACTTTTCCTAACAAATGTTTTCTTGTGTGTCATTCATAATTTTTTTTAAGAAAGAAGAAGGTTCGTTCATAAATATTTGTATACTTGTTATATATTAGTTTGATTTTTATAGTTAATTAATAAAAATGTATAAATCCTTTTTTAAAAAAATTATTTCAGTAGAGAAGTCTAGATGAAAGAGTAGTGGTGATATATAAAACTTAATTCATTTGGATTTTTTCATACTAATTAAATGTGCAATTTTAAAAATTGAACACTTTTTAATAATAAAAGAAGATTGTTGTGTTTCATATTATTTATAGCCCTTTTTTATCAGAATTGACATATCTAACCAGTACATAAATTCTGCATACACTATGAAAGAGTGTGAATAGAAGCACATTTTTAATTATACCCATTCATAGAAATACACGTCTCTCCTACAATCATTAGCAGCAAATAACAGTATGAATTTGGAAGAACTGAGGATATATATTTATTTGGAGCTATAAATCACTTTCTCCTAAATTAGTTAACTATTTTTTAAAAAATAGAATTTTAAATGTGCAAATATTGCAGTTTGCGTTATATTATAGTGAACCTGTATTTCATTATCATTAGTGAGGGACATCTACACTTAGTGCTAGATATGACCCCCCCTCCCTCCCCCCCAAAAAAAGCTTCGTTTTAATAATAAGGGTGTAGTATGTATTTTTCATATGAGGGCTTTACCTCTAGAAATTTCTTTTTTTATTATTTTTTCAGATTTTTCTCTTTTATTTAAATTCTTTTTTCATTTTTCCCCGTTTTCTTTTATGAGTTCATATTAGCCTAACATCATGGTAGAAATTCTTATGGGGTGTAGTTGATACTATGGAACTTTTCCTGATACTATTCATAAATAGTGTGTTATTTGTTGACAATATCCATGACATTAATTAGTTCATTTTTGTTGGAATCTTCAGAATTTATGGAATAGTCACTTACATTTATAGAGGTAGCCCTCCTACAGCACGGCATTTTACAACACGGTTTCGCTCTAACACAATAGGATAAATTGCAGGAACCCTCGTATAACACTGCAACCTGTAACACGGTTTCGCTCAAACACAATAAAAAAATTGCGAAAACCTTTGTACAACACTGTATTTCTACAGCACTAGATAACATGATTTTTGTTTAACACATTTAAAAACTAAATTATCTTAAAATAATGACGGGAATGAATAATAAACTATAGTGGCTTTGCATGAAAATGTATAAACAAATTATAATTTATTCATTTAAAATTCTGTAAAATTACAAGAAGGCCTAAGCTTATCTGTAAATCTTGAATCATTTTTCTTGAAAGCCGACCCTTCCACCGAAAGAAGCCAAAAATTCAAAAGGGAGCTGCAAAATTGTGTATCTCTATAACATGAAATCTACGATGACTGTGTAAAAACCAGGAAACAAACCAAAATTATAGATTTTTTGAAGAGGATAGAAGGTGCAAAAAATCTAAATAAAGAAAAAGGTTCTGAAAGTGAAGGTGATATCGATCAACCGAAAAAACGTTCTCGTTTGATTGTACTGATCAGTGATGAGGGAGAAATTTATAAAATTAAGGTCGCATTAAATTAAAATAATATTTTATGTTTCTTTTCGTTTTGTGTTATACATACATTTATATTTTTAATAAAAATTAAGTTGCTTATATGGAATTTTTAAAAAAAGTTTGTTTTAATAAGTAACCCCCCTTTTTGTACTGGCTCTGGATCTCATAGCACGGTTTCACACAACACGGCATTTTCTAGGAACCTATCTACCATGTTATAGGAGGGTTACCTGTATATATATATATATATTGTGTATCTGTGTGTATATAAAAGAATTTTTATTGCAAGTAGATAAAACATCTGCATTTTGTCTGAAGCTAAACTACCGAAATTTCTGTTGCACTCTTTTTTGAAAAGCATCCAAATTCATCCTCTGGGTTCACTTGCTAAGCACTTTTTTACATTTTTATTAACTCGCTTTCTTGTTTGTGTGTTTGTCCAGTACAAACCTTGCAATCGATTTTTAACTAACTTCCCGACTAGGTAGACATTTGAAACTTTTAGAATAGCTCAGAACACGATGATAATGCATTATATTAATACTTTTAGCCATTTTTAAGCAGAATTAAATTCATTTTCAGTTAGTTTTAGTTAATTTTGTTTTGTAGACTAGTGCAGCCATCTATTCGCCGGGACGGGAACGAAAAGTTAAACGCAACTTCCAATTATTTTCATTTTCTTTCAAGTTGATGTGATAATTCATCAAAAAAATTTTTAAAAAGTATTTATTAATACATAGAATTGTCAAGTTTATATGATTCAAGAGAAAATTTAAAAACACGGTATATAAAAAGTTTTTTTTATCTTGTAATTATTAAAATTTTCACTATTTGCCAAAAGCTCTTAGACTCTTTGCTATAATAAATAACAATATAACTTTGAAACAACATTTTATTATAAAACTGCATATTATTTTCAAAGCCATTAAAAGTAAATAAAATTTATATATATATATATATGTTATATCCATCAGCTGTAGGCATTCGTTCTGTAGTCGTGTCAAAAGGAATCTCCATAGATTTTTAAAATTGTCTTTATTCTGGACACACAATGACGGCATTTTGAAGTATATTACAGCACACATAAAAGTGCATGTAAATTCCGGACCTGCCAGAGTATTTAGCTATGTTACATATATATATATATATATTTTTTTTTTTTTCAGGGTTGGGAGAGGGGTCTCTGTAATAGCGTTTCTTTGTTACATTACCAAGCAGTATTAGGTTTGCTTTTGACATTGGAATTCTCAAGTCATATTCTACATTCAGTCTTTTCCTTTTTTTTTTTAGTGATTTACATGTATACAGTGTGTCTGAAAAATAATAGTGGGGTTTTAAATGGTTATAGCTTCGGAACAAAGCATTGTGGAAAGATGAAGTAAGTATACGTCAAATTGAAGAGAAATTCTCCGAGTTTCTTACCTGTTCAGCAGACTTCGATGTGTGCATTGGCGGCTCCAAGGGAGGGGAATAATGCAATTGCCCCCCCCCCCCCCCAAAAAAAAAAAAAAGTCCCGGCATATTTTTTCCTATAACCTAAAATTATATAATCGTAGACCTAATACTAAATGAGTTTAAATTTAAAATGAGACTATGTTTATCTCATATCAGGGCCGCCCAGAGACTTTACGGGGCCTGGGGCAAACTTCTGTTGTGGGCCCCAAGAAAAATAAAAAATGGAAAGAGACTAAAACACACATTCAAATTAAGTTACTCATACTTAAAATTTTATTACATGAATGATTAACATAATTATTATATTTCATTGCACTGCTCTCTTGCTATATTTTCTAAGGAAATCTAATATATAAATTTTTTGGGCCCCTCCGGCAGTTGGGGGCCTGGGGCAAAGTGCCCCAGTTGCCCCCAACTGCCGGAGGGGCCCCAAAAAATTTTTAAAAAATTATTTATTAGATTTCCTCCGAAAGAAAATTCTGAAACTTGTACCGTACTTCAAAATTCAAAATAATCTCCTGAAAAAAGGGGCCCCCCCAAAAAAAAATTAAAAAAAATTATTCGATTAATCAGATTTCTTGGGGTCCTCAACAGAAGTTTGCCCCAGGCCCCGTAAAGTCTCTGGGCGGCCCTGTTTCTTATATATACATATATATATAATATATTATATTTTATTAATATATATAGTAATATAATATATATATATATATATATATATATATATATATATATATATATATATATATATATAAAACCCTAAGAGCCGACGTTGCCCCCCCCCCCCCCAAAAAAAAAAAAAAAAAAAAAAACTGGACTGGAGCCACCCTTGGATGTGTGCTCCCATAGTTGCCCAGCAGACGTCAAGACGATATTCAGTCTCTTCCTATACACGGCAGAGAACATCCGACAGGATAGACGAAACAGCTTAGATGATCCTTTCTTTTAATTGGTCCAGATTTCGAATTTGAATGGAATACACGTGTGTTTTTACATAACCGCAAAAATGGAAATTCACCCTTCTCGTCCGACCCATCGCTGAGGAAATGTTTCGTTAAGAAATTGCCGCACGATTGTGGCAAAATGTGGAGGAGCTCCGTCTAACTGGAAAATGGAATTCTCCCGCGCTAGTCCCGGAGTTTGTTGGAGTTTGCATGTAAGCTTTCGCCCACGTAAACTGGAAGTGTTTCTGTTTCATTTAACGTATGACTCACGTCTTCAACGTGATTTGTTCCATAGCTGTAACCAGTGCCGTAACTGGGCAGGTGCAAGAGGGGCCCAAAATGCTGTATTTGTTTTATTTTCCTAAACCTAATTAATTAAGGGACCCAAATTCAAATGCTTGCCTAGGACACAGGAATGGCTAGTAACGGCACTGGCTATAACCATTTGAAACCCCGCTGTTATTTTACGGACACACTGTATATAAAAGCAGCAACAAAGTGAGATCTGTTTTGCTATGGTAAGTTGCACCTTAGGAAGTTGATACTGCAGGAATTTTCATTACAGTTTTGGACAAATATTTCTCACACCGATGAGCAACGATAAGACATTAATGCAGTTGGTTAGAAGCATTTGAAAAGGACGTTTCACAGTGGTTCAATAACGGAGACCTACACAGTAGTTGCAACCAAGATTTTTTTTTTTTAGGGGGGGGGGGGATTTTAGCATACCAACATTACCTCGAATAATGAAACCTTTCAAGGCTCAACTTTAGATATACATAAACAGCTTGGCGCCTTTTTAGACGAGTAGCTACTAACGAAACTGAAAATAACAGAACGTTATGTATATATGTATGTCAAAATTGTGACGCATCTTTGTTCTTTTCTATTTAACTTGTCCAAGCGATAGACTGGGTTTGGCGCGCTGCCAAAATTGAAACTCGCGAGGACGGGTGGACGGTCAGTTCTAGCGTCTGAAATTTTCCTTTACGCAGTACCGTTATCGAGGAACGTAATCCTACGTTAAAAAGTTTACTGCTTTGCGATAGATATGCTTAAACAGTTACACCAGAATTACTGAAAGTAACGTAACTTTTAATGCTTCGCTGAAGATATACGTAAACAATTTGGGGACTCAGGCGAGAGGTTTGGTTTAACACCGACGTTAACCACCACACGATGCTAGTGATATACTCGGGAACTTAAAAGTATCGTAAATGAAAATTTCTAGAAAAATATTCCTAAATTTTATGAAATATCATGGTTATTATCACTTAATAAAACCTTGCTATGTACTAGAGGTTAGCCTTGAAAATGGTATAAATAACATCTTCCTTTTAGATAAGAATGTACGAGTAAAAATGCGATGAATATAATGCTAAAGGGCATGTCTGGCCCGTTTGGTCGTATCAAAATTCGTGATACAAATATAAAATGACAGAAATTGTACGAGTATTTCTGGAAGTAAATCAGATTAAATTACATGTCCGAGTATGTTGCTGAAGGCATTCAGGATTGCCCCCCCCCCCCTCTCGTTAAACAGCTAATAAATATTCCAACTGCGCTCCAAAATGCTGTAACCATGTAAAATGGATTCAGCTGCAGCGTGTTTTAGAATTCAAATCCAAAGAGACACTCCACCATTCTTTTTGAGGATGCTTGGTTATAAAAATCGAAAATATATATATATATAAGTCGAAATATATAAAAAATCGAATATATATATATATATATATATGGGTTATCGTTCTTTAGCTGGATTCTTGCATCGAGGTACACCGGTATTCTAAATTCGGAGAATTTACACGTTTTGTCGAATTTCTGGAAAACTGAAGGACGGATTTTAATGAAATTTGGTATGGATACACAGTTATATTTAAGAGGAGAAATTATACTATACAACAGTCATGGTACATACTCATGATCGTCAGTTAGGCTCGTCAGCTCCGGAATGTCCAAAGCCCACGTTCCAAGATCGGACATAAAATGACTCGAATGTGGTGCATCCCCCCACTCATAGTCATACAGCACGATGACATACTGGAATCGAGACAGTTTGATGAGTCCTTGTGGCTAGCTCCTGGATGGTTCTCGGGGGGGGGGGGGGGAATGGCGAGCTGCAATTGCCCTGCCAGAGAGTCCCAGACAAGTTCAATAGGGTTTGGTCTTGATATCTGGGTGACCAATCCATCCGACGAATATCCTCACTTTCAAGGTAATCGTCGACTAGGTGAGCCTCATGTGGACGAGCATTGTTGTCCATAAAAATGCACCGAGGTCCAACTGTGAAAACAAAAATTCGAACATAGGCCTGTAAGATCTCATTCCTATACCTCTCACCAGCTAGGGACACTCTGTCAAGCACAGGGAGAGGGGTATTTACTGTATTGTAAAAATATTTTCTGTTTACCGTATTTACTCGGTATAGGCCGCGAGCATGTATAAGCCGCACCTGAATTTTGAGACATTTGAAGAAATTTTTTTTCTGAATTCCGTTGTAGACTAAAAGTAGTATCGTTCTGCGAAATGAAGCATTGCCGTACATTCCTTACCGTTCAATGCTCGCCTAACAATATCAGGTACCGACTTAGCTAATGGTGGTGAAACTACAGTGTAAAAAAGATGATTATACACAGTCCAGTCACATTAATGTGACCACCTGTCAAAATCCAGAATAACCACCTTTCGCAGAGCGGACCGCAGCGAGACGTGCGGGAAGAGTGTCAATTAGGTTCCTGAAGGTGTTCACTGGGATGTTGAGCCATGCCGACTCCAGTGCCGTGGCCAGCTGCGCTAGGTTACGCGGGTGAGGATCCATGGTGCGAACAACCCGATCGAGATGGTCCCACAGATTCTCGATTGGGTTCAAGTGCGGGGAATTTGCTGACCAAGGGAGCACGGTAAACTCATCCTGGTGCTCTTCGAACCACGCACGTACACTGCGAGCTTTATGACACGTCGCATTGTCCTGCTTGTAGATGCCATCATCCTGAGGAAAAACAATTCGCATGTAGGGGTGAACATGGTCCGCAAGGAAAAATGCATACTTGTGTTGATCCATCGTGCCTTCCACAATGATGAGTGAACCCAGAGAATACCACGAAAACATTCCCCAGACCATAATGATCCCTCCTCCACCTTGGACCCTTCCAGCAATTGTTGCAGGGTGTTTGCTTTCAGACGTGTCACGTCGTGTACGCCAACGTGCATCTGTCCGATGGAGCATAAAACGTGATTCATCGGAAAAAAGCCACCTGTCTCCACTCAGTGGAAGTCCAGTTGCGGTACTGGCGTGCAAATTCCAGCCTTCGTCGCCGATGAACAGCAGTCAGCATAGGTGCATTAACCAGGCGTCTGCTGCGGAGGCCCATACGCAGCAACATTCGCTGAACCGTCGTTGTGGAGACTGTTGGTAGCCCCTTGGTTCATCTGGACGGTCAGTTGTTCAACGGTTGCACGTCTATTCGCCCGAACGCATCTCCGCAGCCGTCGTTCACCTCTGCCATCTATGGCCCGTGGTGCACCACATTTGCCACGTCGCTGATTTTGGATAGTGCCATTTTGCCATGCATGATATACTTTTACCAAGGCGGTCCGCGAACAGTTTACAAAATTAGCCGTTTCGGAAATGCTTCCACCCTTGGCCCGAAAGCCAATGATCATGCCCTTTGGGACGTCGTATTAATCGCTCCGTTTCTGCATGACTGCCAGAACTGAAATGTTTTACGAATGCCTACAACACACTTTATATATCCACCAAATTTGCTGATGACACGTGCCTTCTGCGATTAGTTATTTAACGTTGACGTCAAAAGTAGGCGGTGGTCACATTAATATGACTGGACTGTGTGTATATACTAGTACACTTAGGAATTATTTAGCACGAAGACAAACTCTTGGGAACCCAAGAGAGTTTTATGAAATAGTCCTAAGGTATAATACTCGTATATACAAACAATAATATTTTCAATACATTGAATTGCCGTGGGCATGATACGGTGTAATACGTTGTTAGGTATATAGATAATGTTTCATGGTAGTAAAGTGTTCTAAACTAAAGGGTGTTTACTGTATTTAATTTTAAAATTCCGTGTATAAGTAGCACCCCATTTTTACCGATCTATTTTATGGAATAAAAGTGCGGCCTATACACGCGTAAATACAGTATAACAGTTGAATCTTTTTTAATATCTGACAAAACACTATGTATTGTTCAGGTGTTTCAAAACAGGCAATACAACTTTGAGGGAGAATAGAGAATGACTCGGAGTGTGCAGTGTCTTTCTGTAGAGAAACAAATCAAAATTGGGATCCGTAATTTAAGAGAAGCTTTATGCGTTTCGATTACGGACAGTGACGAATATGGTTGACAAAGGATAATTCGCTAGAAACAATTAATTTTAAAATATCTCTACGGGGAAAAAAATTAAAAGCTTCATTAACGAGTTTCCTAGAGCTACTACTCGGCAGCCTTAATGCTCACATACTACACTATCTACCAATAAGTATTTGGACACCTGTGATAGAAAAGAAAGACAAAATTTATTCATATTCAATAGTTTGTAGACCCTCCACGAGAGGCAATTACAGCCTCAACCCTCCGAGGCATGCCTTCCACAAGTCCTTGTATGACGGCTAGTGGTATTTTCTTCCACTCGGCTTGGAGGAGGCATGTTCCTTCACCGATTTTGGACGGTTGTTGCACCCCTTAATTCGACTATCCAACTCGTCCAAGACGTTCTCGATATGATTTAGGTCTGGTCTCTGGTCAGGCCAGTCCATTTGGTTAACCCCATTGTCACCATACTAATCCATGGTGGATTTCGCAACTTGACAGCTGGCGTCGTCGTCCCGGAAGTAACATGGGTCCAACCCGTAAAACTTCCTCAACGTAGGAAGCACATTGGCATCCTAAATAGTGTAGTAGGCATCGGCGTTTAGCTTACCATGAATTATGACCAAGGGTCCCAGTCCATACCAGGAGAAACGACCTCAGACATAATTCCACCTCCGCCGAACTTTACTGTGGGCACAATGCATTGTGGCAGGAGGCGTTCTCCAGGCAGGCGCCACGCCCAGACCCTGCCATCCGAACGGTAGAAGGTGAACCTTGATTCGTCGCGCCAGAGAACCCGTTTCTCCTGATCACGGTCCACTTTCGACGTGCTTTGCACAACATCAACCGAACAGTGCGGTTGGACTTTGTGATAAAGGGCTTATGGGCGGCAGTACGACCATGAAAACCAAGCAGATGTGCTTCCTTACGGATGGTATTCATCGAAACAACACTCCCGGATGTCTGTTGAAACTGCTAGAGTATGTGGCCATCGGTTGGGTACGGTTCTTCCGAATTTCTCTGGACTGCACCCGTCGCTTTTTATCTCCCAGTTTCGTGGGTCTGCCGACTCGGGGCACATTCCGACAATCACCGCTCGCCTTCCACTTCTGAATCCAGGGACGGATTTCCCATAAGGCCAACCTATGCCATGGCCTAGGGCGCAGCCGTTAAGAGGGTGTAAATTTAGAAGAAGTAACAACCTAATAATAAAATTTTTATCGATATAAAACGAGAAAGTTCAATTTTTTTTCTTTTTCATTTTTATTTATACATTCTTAGTATCGCTAAAAATGTTATTTGCAATATACGCATTAACTTCCGCTGTATCTTTCGATACATTTGACAAACAGCAAACAGCTCTCGTTTTTTCCACCAAAAACAGATTTCAGACCAGGGGCAGTCCGATAAGAAGACTAATGGTTTTTAAACTCGAAACCCATCGTCATCTGTTCAGTAATTGCTGTCCCGTTGTCAAAGGAAAGATGGCACCCTCCAGGTTTAGAAACTGTTTCAAGGTGAAAGAATCATTGTGTGAACACCGGACTAGGGTGTCTTTCTGTGCAAGGCGTTTCTTTCAAGTAAAATGGACTATTATATGGAAACCGCCAGAGTGTCTGCAACCTGAATGGGTCGTCTTAGAAAAGAGACAGTTAATTTTGTCAAAGGGAACCGAAATATTTGTCGGTTCTTCTAAATTTTTTCTTGGGAGGAGCCTCAAGTTGGGCAAATCAGGTTCCCAAAAGTGAACATGTAAGAGGATCGCGTACCAATCCCGACTGAGAGGGAATTAAAAGGAAGGAGAGGACGGATTGAGCCTCAAGGGGTTAAAGGGCAGGGCCCGTGTTTAGTTGGTGTCCACCCCGTTTCGCCGACACAAAATTTCCTTCCCCCTTTTTTTTCCCGTTCAAGCTTCCCTTTTGAGATATTTAGGGATTTCAAGTCGGAGAGGGTTGGGTCAACACCTTCTCTCAGCGGAGAGAAGCGGAAACTGAAAGAAAGAGCCGTCACAGAAATGACAGTTCCAGTTCCAAGAATATATAAGTAACTATATATTTATACATAAGCCAAAGCATATTTAGTCTATATTACGAACTAAGGAATATTCGACTTCGTCAAAAATTGTGACGCAAGGAGCATTTCAAAGACTTGCAAATCTCGAAATGACTCATTTTGATAAAAAGCCCTTTAAAAGATATTTTTTTCACCTACCTTTAATATTTACTTTTCTAAAACCACCAAGTTTTCATTTTACTTTTCATTATATATTTTAAATGCATTTTATTCCAATTTTTACATATTTTTAAAATATTAATACACCACAAAAAAATTCCAATTTTCGTTCGATTTTTGGTAATTTGAAAGTCCACCATCCCCTTAAGACATCTAGATTCCTTCTTTATGAGTATGCATAGCAGTGGTGTAGCTACATATTCAGCGCCCTGGCTCAAGTACAATCAGTGCGCCCCATTGTTTCTCGGAAGAGTTCTGGCGAAATTTGTTTTCTATCTGATCCTCTTATTTCGATTTAAAATCTTACTTAATAACACTTAAATTGAAATTAAAGACATTTCAACATTAAGATATTCAATTTAATAAATATTACTATAATAATAAAACAAATTATTATTCTTTAAGTACGGAGTACCTACTAATATTTACTACATATTTTATAAACTTTATTGTCAAAATGCACTTATACATGTTTAGTTTCCACATCAAAGAAAAAAAAACTTAAATTGTCGATTTCTCACTTTTTCGTTTGCAAATCGATCAATCAATTTCTCCAGATCAAGTTGGAAAGTTATTGTTTTTCAATTTATATAGTGGTCAATGAGTTAAGACGGTGTTGTGACATGATGCTTCTAAAATGTTTTGATTAATTTTAGCTTTGAAAAACTTCTTTCTGCTGTCGTCATCGTCACCGGTAAAGTGAAAATATCAGACAAGCTGTAATTATGTCAAAGAAGCTACTTGAGTCTGCGGTGTGAATTAAAAGTAGTTCAGCAATTTCGCGTATTAAAGTAATTTGTTTTAATTGAATATAAAAGCACATTTTAAATCGAAGCAATTGAGGTAAAAAATTAGGTGAAATATTGGAAAGATATGCTGATTGTAACAATTCTGATCCTTCCAGAATACTTTTATCAAGTGACGCGGCGAGATATAAACATTTAAGGCAAGTGATAAACATTTTAAAAGTGCACATAACTGTCGAAAGGATTCAAATCTAATAGTAAATTGATTAATTATTAAATCCATTAGTTTATAAAACACCTCGACTTTGAAATATCGTTCACTGTCTCCAATGAGTTCATCTACTTGTAATTAAGCAAAGAATTTTTTTACAAGACGCATCTTTTTGGGGGAAAACAAAGTTTAATATTCCATACAGCTGATAACTCAAAGGTATCGTTTTTTAACAAACTTCCAATTATTCTATAAGTTCTGGAATTGGGTTAGGAGTGATGAAAGCATCTCAGCGGATTTCTCTATATCTTCATGAGTACCTTGCAGCATTTTCGAGACTGTATTAATACTAGGTTCGAGTATTTTACTTTGCACAAATATCAAAATAATTGTTCCGAAAATTTTTCTTTGTCAGACGAGTCTATTTCTATATCAATGTGTTGTGGAAGAATTTCACTTTCTGTTTGAATTGTTTCAGGCGCAGAAATATTCGTAATATCTGTATCTGTTTTGTCTGGAGAATTATTGCCTTGAGCTTACGATTTGTTTCCATTAAAATTCAACGAGTGCATTATTTGAATCGACCGTTTTAAAAAATGTTCATATTTTGGCAACTTTCATTAAAACTTCATTTTAGGCTTCTTACATTTTTATTCTTCGTTTTCTAAACTGAGCCCCACTTAGTTTTTTTTTTAACATATTTAACTACCTACAATACATATATAAATATATGGTATTTATTAACAGAATTTAATTAACAGAATATATATAAATATATCTGTTAATTTCTGATAAATTTTTATTTATTACTTTTAGAAATTTTAAAAACAATTTTATTTTCTTACGTTATAAAACTTAATATTATTCTGTATGTTGCAACCTCAATTAACATAATAATTTATAAACAAACCATTTACTTTTAAAATTATACGTTGATGAATCCAAAAGCACACTGTATATAAGTAATTTAGTAAAATAGTCATAAATTTTACAAACTCAATTAAACGGAACAATAAATTACAATCGCCAGTGCACTCAATAAGTTTTAAAAATTATATAACACATTCATTCCAGAATCAACTTTAAATCCTTACACTGTACAAAATAAACAAAGGGAATATGAAACTCTAAATACTACGCTTGCTTTAAAACAATCCCGAATATTTGCCTCGATTCTGCGCCGATGTTAACTTGCGCTCGTGGGATTCCCCGGATGCATGTAACTTTTTTGCTATAAAACGCAACTTACGATACGCATAGTAAATGCCTATAGTAGTGATTTCAAACATTCTTAGCAATCATCATGCATTTTTATAGGTCTATAAAATGTTAAATTTATAGTGAATATTTTCTGAAATCAAAGTTATGATTTCAGTCAAATGCATACTAATATATTTAAAAGCCTTGTTTTATTTATCTAAAAAATATTTCATTTATTTTTTGTATATTTCATAGAAAATCTGACAAATCGAATTTTTTATACAAAAGTTTTCACAAATTTTTATTTTACCCTTTCTAATTTTGCACCCCCATGATTCGTGCGCCTGGAGCAGTTCGCTCCAGGCGAGTAGTGTAGTTTGTAAATAAACATTTGTCAACGAGAAGGAGGAGGGCATTTTTGTGTCGAAACGGGGGTGGTGATTTTCCTCATTTTGGGGATTTTTACAACGAGAGGGGGAAGGAAATTTCAGTGTCGGCGAAACGGGGGGTGAACCGTTTAGTTTTGATACGAAAAGATACTTGTTTTTCCGTTAGAGTGTGATCTGCAAGCTCATGAAGCAAGGCTGAGTCATCTGCAAGGCTGAGTGTTTTTTCAACCTTTTGCAGCATACAAAACAAATTATTTTGAGCTTATAGCCCAGTAGCTATAAGTATTGTACATCTATATACATCTTACCGCGCAAAAGATCGAGTATTAGATTTTTTCCCCTACTTGTATATGTTTAGTCCAGTAGTAAAAATCCGAGTTTTCCAATTCGAAAGACCTCGGTGAAATTTTCTGTAGCCCGAAAACAACGAATTTTTTAAAACTTTTTTGGGTTTTTTTTTTTTTAAATATCTCGGCAATGGTTGGTTCTAGAGCTTAGATTGCAATTATAATCTTAAAGAGGATAAAATTTCGAACAAATCTTATATATATACATATTTTTTCTAAACCCAATAACAAGCGAGCTACAGCGTCAGGAAAATGGGATATTTTATTCAACTTGTCGAGAAAGACACAAAACTTACTTCTCTAACACACTAACCCGTACAATTGCTATATATATATATATAAATATATATACAGTGGACGCTCGTTAATTCGAACTCTGTTAATTCGAACTTTCGGTTAATTCGAACTAATCCAAAGGCCCCAAAAAACTTGTATTGGAATTAATGTTAAAAATATCTCATTAATTCGAACTAAATTTTTATCACTTCGGTTAATTCGAACTAAAAATTTGACCACAAAAAGTTCTTTTTCCTCGTTTAATGGAGAAAATGCACATGGAATTTATTATTTTGTGTGTCAAAATCATCTGTATTTCTTTTCTGTGTAAAAAGGCACATGCCTGCATTCCTAGACTATTGCATGTCCGCTGAACGTTAGTAGCTAATGTCCTTATTAGTGCTAAACGGAAAAAGCAATTTTCCTTTATTTGTATCGATTTTCTTAGAATTTCAGAAAAAGCCAGTCTTTACTACAGATTCTAGGGAGCTGCGTCAGTTATGCCTGTAGTGCAGACAAGTTAATGTGGTCTAGTTTTTATTCATCATTATGTGGTGTGAACCTGTAAAAATTCAGGATGTCTACACGTGGAAAGTACAAAACCCTAACTTTGGTGACAAAGGTAGAAATTTTAAAGAAAGTAGAGAATGGCGAATGTAAAACAAAGTTAGCAGTTGACTATGGAATTAAAAAAATGCCTTGTCAACTAATTTGAAAAACAAGGAGTCAATTTTAGATTCATGGGAAAAATCAAAATTTGCTGGAGGAAGGAAACGCATGGGAAATGCGTCCCAAGAAGTTCTAGAAAAAGCTCTACTGCTATGGTTCCAGGATGTTAGATCTCGAAATTTTCCGATAAATGGACCCCAAGTGGTGATGAAGGCTGATGAACTGGCAAGTCGAATGGGTATTGAAGATTTTAAATGCAGTGATGGATGGCTTTCTCGATTTAAGTGAAGGCACAATGTTTCTTATCAAACTGTATGTGGCCAAAGCTCTGATGTAAACAAAGACGTATGTACTAATTTCGGTAGGAAACTGCCAGGGCTTTTCTCTACTGACCTGCCGAAAGATATTTTTAATGCGGCCATAATGGACAAAGCCATAATGGAATCTATTAAAACTCTGAAAGCATTTATTCAGATGGAACCTTCCTCTGAAAATGAGTTGAAATGTTTACTTCAAATCGAGAAGCTGGCTGAACAATGTAGGCATCATAAACAGAACCAAAGATCCATTTTACAGTTTTTCTCCAAAGTGTAATTCATATTTTTAATTAAAGTTTACTTTCTACTGCATATCTTCTGCTTCATTTTATGATTAAGGTAAATCTGTATTGCTTTTTAATATGTTTTATTTTAGATAACGTAGTATAATATATTTTCTGGGGTTATACAGACTAGGAGATATTTCTTCTTCAGTGATACACATTTAAAGTTATATATTTTCTCTTAACATCGGATAATTCGAACTTTTTTCTGAGAACCTTTGAGTTCGAATTAACGAGCGTCCACTGTATATATATATATATATATATATATATATATATATATATATATATATACATCAATATTTGAAAAATGCACAATATGAGTATTACAACATGTATATTTTTTTACTCGCACATACTTGAATAGTATGCATATTTATATAATTATCTAGCGAGGCCTATCTAATATTCTATGTTTACGTTAGAATTTTCTGATTGCATTTTTTAGATAGAAAAATTTAAGCTTTGAAACAATGTGGAAGAAAATCCGGGGATACCTTCGTCTAAACTCAAATATTTAAAACAAGAACATAACGTTCCGGAGCAAGTTTACCTCCCAAAACCTAGGGTAATATATGTGTTAAAAAATCACTAGTTTTCATTTAAAAAAAGTTTTATATATAATTTTTTTGTAATAACATTTTAAGGTCTTTTAAAACAAAGTATATTTTTAAAATTAAAATTAAAGCTCTGCAAATGAATTTCCAAAATGAAGCGATCTCTGTTAGAGTAAAGTAACCTTTGCTTATACTTATCTGGAGTTGTGTTTTGAGATAAATTCTTAAAATATTGATATTTTATACAATAACTGTAAAATCAAAAGCAGTTAAGGATAAACAATTTTATCATTTTATTTTTTAAGCTAAACTACCGAATAAACATGAAACAATCAATTTTAGCTGAAAAGCAAAAATGCATTTTATCTCCCTTATAAAATGAACTTTTATATTAATAATAAGGGATAATTGTGATAAATTATTATAAAAACTAAGATTTTTAGTGTTGGGTAAATGTGTTGTTGAAATATCTTTTCAAATTTCTACTTTGAACAATGCAACCTTTCGATGCCAGGCCACCAGGAGCCAGGAGTATATATTATAACAAACATTTTCTAAAACGTAGAGGAGCTGAACTTGGAAGAATCGATCTGCAGCTAACTAAAATGGTTGATCAAGAAACTGAATACTGGAGAAATGTGTTACACAGAGTGGTTGTAGTAATTAAAGCTCTTGCTTCGCGTGGCTTGTCATATAGAGGTCGAAATGAAATATTTGGTTCTAATAATAATGGCAACTACATGCTGATGTTGGAGACAATTTCTGTGTTTGATCCATTTTTGGCTGATCACATCAGGAAATTCGGTAATCCAGGTAGTTGACAGACATTCTATCTCTCATCTACTATTTGTGATGAGTTCATCGAGCTCCTAGCTAAAAAAGTACTAACGCATATTGCTAATGAAGCTAAAACATTCAAGTAATATTCCCTTGTTGTAGATTCAACTCCTGGTATCTCGCATGTGGATCAGCTGTCGTTTGTTTTGCGATATGTGAAAAAAAAATGAGAAACCTGTTGAGAGATTTATAAAATTTTTACCTAACGTTGGCAACAAAGCCCATGAAAGGTTTGAAGCTGTTATTAAGACTGTCACTGATCTCCACCTTGGTATCTTGAAATGTCGTGGTCAATCATATGACAATGCAGCTAATATGGCTGGTGTTTACTCAGGTCTTCAGGCTACGATACTTGAAGTTTCTCCTCTTGCATCCTTCATACCTTGTGCAGGACACTCTAAATTTAGTGGGCACACATGCTGTAGATTGCTGCATTGAAACCATATCGTTTTTTAATTTGCTTCAAGAACTTTATAATTTTTTCTCGTCTACAGCGAGGTGGGAAGCATTGAAGAAAAATAGCACCCTTACCGCAAAAAGCCTCTCCACGACACGATGGTCGGCAAGATATGATGCTTGTAGAGCATTAAAAGAAGATTGGTTTGCAGTCATAAAAGCTCTAAAATACTTTGAAAGTGACGAAAGTCAAAAATCAGGAACAAGAGCAGAATCTAGAGCTTTACTAACGAAGTTGCAAAGGCTCGAAACAGTATTCATGGCACAGTTTTGGGGAACGGTGCTGATTAGACTTCACCAAGTCAATAAGTATGTACAAAACGTAGAACTTGATGTTTCAGAAGTTGTCGCAGTTCTTCAGCCACTCGTAAAGTTCTTGTTAAAACTGCGAGAACAATTTGATGTATATGAAAACAAAGTTTTGGATATTTCAGAAAAGAAAGTTTATGAGCGTGATGAAAAGCGTCAGGTTTTCAG
Organism: Dolomedes plantarius; assembly: GCA_907164885.2. Lineage (NCBI taxonomy): Eukaryota > Metazoa > Arthropoda > Arachnida > Araneae > Dolomedidae > Dolomedes > Dolomedes plantarius. Next base: position 10,444,543 of record OU015502.1, read on the forward strand.
AAACTACAAGCTGACGAAAAACGTGAAGGCGAAGTTAATTTAAACGGGCATGATATCTTTAGAGTTAATACCTATTTCACGATTGTGGACAAACTCAAAGCAGAGCTTAATGAGAGGTCACAAGCTTATAGAGAGCTCGGTGAAAAATTTAAAGGAATTACGAAAATTTGGTCACTGACTTCTCCTGAGCTTGAAGAAGAGGGAAGAAAATTACAGGCAATTTTTAAAGATGATTTGGAGCCTGCATTATGTGATGAACTGCAACATCTAAAATCTCACATAACTGAGTGCAGCATAGGTTCGAAAAGTCCCTTAGCAATTTGCAAGTGGCTTCGTGAAAGTGGATTACAAACAGTGCATCTAAATGTTGATATGGTATTGAGATTGTGTGCACACCTGCCACAAGTGCCTCTGCAGAAAGATCTTTTCTGCACTAAAAATAATCAAAGACCATTTAAGATCTTTGCTGCAACAAGACAAACTAAATGCCTTGGCATTTCTTTGCATTGAAGCAGATTTAACAAGTTCTGTTGACTTCAATGAAACTATTGAAGAATTTTCATGGGAGAAAGCACGAAAGAAAAAAAAATTTTAATTGTAATTTTTAGATAAATTAGAAGAAATTGTGTAGAATTAAAAAAAAAATATGTTATTCAAATGTTTATTAAGTTTATACACTCATGGACAAAAAAATTAGCGCACCAAGAAATAATTGCGGGATCGTAACGAAACTTGCAATGAAGGTACATGTCGGGGAGATATGCAAATGATTAGAAATACAGCGTGATTGCGCATTACGTATAGCCGGTAGAGGGCGTTGAACATCGTACTCTGTGGAGTATAAAACAGGTAACCAAAGCTTGTTTGAGTGTGCTGAATCATTTACAAAGGAAGAGCTGAGATAGACATGCCATTACGCCGTGTTTGAAGACAATATAAGCAGTTGTCGCAGTTTGAGAGGGGGAGAATCGTCGGGATGATGGAAGCTGGGTGGTCAGCTAGGCGAGTAGCACCATGACAGCCCAGCGGTATGTTCATGAAATCCTGCAACCACATGTGTTGCCACTCATGCAACGGCTCCCAGGAGCCATTTTTCAACAAGACAATGCTCGGCCTCATACGGCAAGGGTGTCACAAGACTGTCTCCGCACTGTTACTACCCTTCCTGGGCCTGCCCGATCCCCAGATTTGTCTCCAATCGAGCATATCTGGGATCATTTGGGACGACGAGTTGGGCATCCCACGAGTTTGAACGAACTAGAGGCAAGGTTACAGCAAATATGAACGAAATGTCTCAAGACATCATACAGAACTTGTATGACTCAATGCCCGATCGTATCGCATCGTGCATTGGCGCTAGAGGGGGTACAACGGAGTATTAACTCCTCTGTTCTTTTGCCTTTTTCTCTAAAATAAATTATCCCTTTTCTTTGATTTTCTTATCATTTACTTATATCAAAGTAGTCATTACGTATGTAAAATTTCGTTTCATTTTGACGACTCCTTCTTGGTGCGCTAATTTTTTTGTCAATGAGTGTATGTTTCAAAAGCTCTTACTGTATATCAAATCTAATGTTATAAGTCAAAAATTTCATTGGAAGGAAGAGGGCGCAAAATGGTGCTTTGGCCTAGGGCATAAAAATATGTAAATCCGTCCCTGTCTGAATCACATAGGCCACTGTCGATTTGGGGTAATTCAGATCGCTAGATATGTCCCTTAAGGATCGGCCATTTCTGCGATACCCGACGATGACACCTTTCTCGAAATCAGATCACTCTGCACTTCGTGGCATCTTGCATGCGACTAATGCCAATGTTGTCAGTGATTGTCAACCATCTAAGTCAGTGATTATCAACCATATTTTCGTCACGGTACACTTTTAATAATCTAAAAAGTTGGCGGCACACTCACAGTAAGATAGATAAATTTAAAAGAATTTTACTTGGATAATTGATCGATGTACCTATAATATATTTTGTAAAACTAGCATACGAAATAATTTTCACTGAAATATAAAATGAAAATTTCATTACAAAGTAAAGAAAATGTTTATTTAACTACAAATTACATTTAACGCGAAATTTGAGCAGCTTGTTTTTTGATAATTTCATTTATATTCGGGCGTAAAAATGATAATGCTACTCTCATTTCGTGATCCAAATTTAAAAGTCCATAACTGTAATAGTCCAGAATTACCTTCCATAACTGAAATAGTCCAGAGTTACCAGTCCAGAAGTGTAATAGTCATGCGCATTGGTTCAGCCAGTCCCCGCTATGAAGGTAGAACTGATTGAACTCCTTGTCTGACGTCGCTTATGTATGGGTATTCGCAGTGGCGGCGCACTGCAAGAATCTCGCGGCACAGTGGTTGAGAATCATTGCTCTAAGTAATGAACGTATCTCTATTAGAAATAATCTACTCTTAGAATAACGATCATTCTGGAAAAAATATGTATAAATTGATAAATTTTATTCATTTAAAAAAAATACAGAACTTTAAAAAAAGCAGGGAAATAAATAAATTTGAATATAAATTCTTATGTAATAAAAATAATTACTAAATCATTCTTTGAGCCTTTATTGCAGTAAATGGCTCGGTTGCCTCTCTCTAATTAATTATTTTAGATACTGCCTTTTCTATAAAAACTATTGCTCGATCCTTCAGTCGCTCTTGGGTTATTGTTCGTAAATAATTCTCTAAAATTTTCGGTTTAGAAAAATGGCGCTCGGCTGCTGCTTCAGTGTCATGTAGTGTCAGTAGAATTTTTAGAGCTACGATAACGTTTCGAAATAGGCATTCAAAAATTATTTCTCGTGACTTCAAATTCAGCAGTCTATATAAAAAGAAAAAAAAAAATTAGGTAGTCTCTTCTAACGAAATTACCGTGGGCTATTAACGTAGGATTACTTATCGTTGCTTACCTCTTTTGTATGTGTATATGTATCTATATATATGTATGTATTTATATACACTGCTCAAAAAAATTAGGGGAGCAAGCAAAGAAGTTAAGAAAACCGTGCGAGATAGCCACGTATTGGCATAAAATGGATAGTACACGCGTATCAATGCGCAATACAGAAAAAATGACGTAAAAATAATTGTAATTAAGCTTTAATTCTTTGAAAATATGGGAAAAACACGAAAAGATGATTTAGGGCAACAATTTGGTTACATGTAAACGATAAAAAAAGTATTGTTTAGAAATGATGCAAGATTTTTAATAGGGCGTGTGGTCCCCTCGAACAGCTAAGAATGCTGCACACCTGTTTTCCATGGATGCGATGATGTTGTCGATAAGACTTTGGGGAATACTCTTCCACTCCTCAAGAAGTGCAATCTCCAAGTCTCGGAGAGTAAAAGGAGGCCTTGGTCTCGCAGCAATGCGTCGTCCGAGTATGTCCCAAACATGCTCGATTGGATTCAGGTCAGGAGAGCACGCTGGCCATTCCATACGCTGTATTGTTTCAGCTTCAAGCATGTTCTCCACAAGACGAGCTGTATGCGGTCTGGCATTATCATGCTGGAAAACAAAGGAATCTCCAATGGCTGCAGCGTAAGGTATGACATGAGGTCTCAGTATCTCGTCTGCATACCTTCGGGCCGTCAAAGTACCATTCCGAATGCTATGCAGATCCGTACGTCCACCTATGCTGATTCCACCCCATACCATAAAACCAGCTCGTCTGTATTGTGACCTTTCACGAACGAATGTGGGGTTATTTCGAGTGCCCCTTTCCCTCCATACCAAAACACGTCGGGTGTCACACTCCAGACTGAATCGGGACTCGTCTGTAAACAGCACTTGGCTCCAATCATGTTGCTCCCAATCTCGATGTTCAGCAGCCCATCTTCTTCGGGCCGCACGGTGGCGTGAGGTCAACGGAATGCACAGCCTTGATCCTCAGCCTTGGCTGAGGTCAACGATTCCACAGCCTTGCAACGACACTTCTGGCGACTCCAACAGTGTCCGCGACACTACGTTGTGTTTGCCGGGATTCAAGTCTGCCTATAATACGCCATGTCATGGATTCCGGTAAATCACGTTGTTGAGACATTTTCAAGTCACCTTTTCTCAAAAAGAATAACTGAGCAATCGAATTTCACAGTTAAGGCAGTGAAACAGACGTTTCTGCAACATCCCGATTTCCGCCCTTATGTTCTTTTTCTGGTTTTTGACGTCATGAACTTTGATTTGCATATGAAGTTTTCTTCTTCTCTTTCCTGCTAGGCTTTAAATTGTGGATGATTTATTTTATGTTACTTATAGGTGTAAGTATTTGCGTAATTTCGTTAAAACTGTGTGCTCCCCTAATTGTTTTGAGCAGTGTACATATATATAAAACAGTTCCGTAACTGACTGACTGACTGGCAGATCACGCACAGACCAAACCGCTAGACCTAAAGGGTTGAAATTTTGCTTGGCGATTCTTCTTATAGTGTAGAGGTGCACTAGAGTTTTGAAAAATTCTTAGATTTTTTAAATTAAATTTTTAAGCTATTTTAGTAACTTTTTTAAGTTTGCATTTAAAATAATAATTGGAGGGTTATAAAATTTATATCACAAGAAAGACATAAAAATTCCTTTAAAATGAAATCTTTTTCGAATCTTTACCTTCATTTTCTGGCTTTTGGTGAATTTTTAAAGATTCATTTTTAGAATTTAATTTATTAATGTCGATCACGTGGTTTCTTTTCTTTTTGCGATACTTTAAATTAATGTTCCGTCACGTGCATAACAACGAAATAAATTGACAAAAGAAATATTAAAATACGGTAAAATATAAAATTGAACCACTAGACTCATTGAGATGGAAGTTTTTTAAGAATTTAATTCAAATTAGTATGTTTTATGGACATTAAACATACAAATTAATTGCATACATACACCGTTGTATCTAATTTGAATATTTTCTTTTGCATTATTTTATCTATAAAAATATCCGTTACGATTATATATATATATATATATATATATATATATATATATATATATATATATACAGTAACCACCGCTTATAGTGTTCAGTGGTTATAAGAATCAACCGTTTATAAGAATCAATATCGCGAAAACAAAAACAAATGTATTATTTCCATGTTAAAATTTTCGCTTTAAAGAATGAATCCCCCGGTTTTAAGAATCAGTTTACAGTCTTCGCTTTCCATTCATTTTTCCAAAAAAGCCACTTAAACTCTCAAAAGGCACGAAGTTCTTTCTTTTTCTTTATTTTTTTAAGAAAGATTGATAAGATGGTATGGAATATAGTCATAAAATTCTTCCCTTTCTTTGTTAGACATAACATATTAGTTTCCCCTTAAAAGCTTTAGTACATCACTGTCCTATTAACTTGACCCGGGAGCATCTTTACCCGTCCGGGTTCGATTTCACTTTTCTCCACTGACAAACAAAAATAGGGACTCTTTTTTCCCACCTCCCACATCCTCGTTGCGGCTTCCTGGACCCTGAAACACATAAATCTTTCACGAAGTGTCCACTATCACTTAGGCAAACGTGACATTAGTAGATTCAGCACGTTATCAAACCATGATACGTAAGCTGGATGGCGAATCTTCGTCTGAGACTATTAGTATTGAAAGAGGTATAAACACTGTTTATACATCCTGAAAACTTCATTACGTTAAACTACCATAGAAAACTTTTTCTTGCTCCCTTCCTGTAGTTGAAATGTTAAAACTGTTAAGCAGGTATGTTGTAACAAATATTGGATTTTTTCTTCTCTTACTATAATCATGCGTATCTACTTATATGTCTAAAAATTAAGTTGTATTTTTAAAATTATAAAAAATAATTTTAATAAAAGATAATTAACGCAAATTAAAGAGTATTTTATGGTAAATTATCTAATATATGTATAAATAGGTGTGTGTGTGTACCTGTCCAAAAACCTAAATTTCGGCTATAAGAATCAACCGCTTATAAGAATCAAAAACAGTACTAACAAACGTGATTCTTATAAGCGGAAATCACTATATATATATATTACATTAATTGCATACATTGACCGTTGTATTTAATTTGAATGAACTCCGTAGCGAAGTACGGGTATTCAGCTAGTGTATGTATAGTATACATATATGTATGTCAAAATTTTGACGCATCTGGGTACTTTTCTGTTTAACTTGTCCAAGCGATAGACTGGATGTGGCGCACTGCCAAAATTATAACTCGCGAGGACGGATGAACGGACGGTTTTAGCGTCTGAAATTTTCCTTTCCGGAGGACCGTTATGGAGGAACGTAATCTTACGTTAAAATAGCCTGAATATTCACTTAGATGTTTAAAACTTTAGGTGGTATTATTTAATGTGGAATATCGCCATACATCAGATTAAATTTTTAATATTTTTTCGTTATTCGTTGAGAATTTCGCAATTTTACTCTGTCCCATTTTGGGACCGGCTTTGGCAGGTACAACTAGAACATATCTGATTTCTGCAGTTCCTAATACTTATCAGTAATGACTCCACGTGAAAGTAGAAATTATAAAATCGGAGGGAAAGCTGTTTGTCAGCGCCAGTACAGGAAAATCTGTTTTCATCATCGATTTCACTATTTGTCTTGTTTCATCGTTGATGTCAAACGCACAAAGGAGAGAATTATGGGAAAAGTGGAGGATCATTTTTCATCCTTTATATTTGACAAGTTATTCTCGTACCAGGTAATGAAGCTACTTCCATGGCCGTTCCTAGGGTAGTTGCCGCCCGTGTGCGAGAATAATTCCCCCACCCCCCACCTCATACCATAGGGATTAATTGAAATTTCTCTGAAATATTTTTATCTTAAATGAAACAACGAATTGCAGAAAATATTATAAATTCAGTTTATTTTTTAATTTTACAACCTAACATAATAATAATTATTAATGTATTGATATAATAACCAAATGAATACGTTATATTAAATACAACACATATCTATTAATACATATACTTAATAAGTCAGTCAAAAAGCTTAAATATTCTTTGCTTTTCTTATCTTTTTTACAATGCGAATTCTGTTATAATATCTGATACATCTATATCTTCCGAAATGTCCTTTTCGATACTAATAATAGATAAGTCTGAAAGCCTTTCTTGTCCCATTGTTGATCTCAAATTTTGATTATTTTAACTTTTGAAAAGCTTCTTTCCCCCGCTAGCCACAGTCACGGGTCATGTTAAAAAAATTCGTATAGCAATCACTAAATTTGGAAACAGATAGATGAGTTTATTTGTAAATCGGTATTGAATCACATTTAACGCATTCATTTCAGGGGAAATATAGGGTGCAACGTTGTCAATTTCATCGCATAAATCTTAGCTATAATATCTTTTTCATTTTTAAATGGATCATGTAACATACTTTCCACAGATTTACATTTTGTAGACCTATTTGATTTATCTGTTTCAAGGAAATTATTTAGGTCGTTGAGAAAACTGAAAACTGTGTGATGTTGTTTTATTTCTTCGAACCTTTCTTCTATTTTTGATAATGCAGTGTCCAATATTACAAAGTAAAAATTAATTTTTAATTGGTCTTCTGGATTTTTTTGGAGCCTCATATTTGCATTCGTAGTCAAATAACGAACTTATAAAAAAGGCGCAATGTAAGTTAAGCTGTTTCTCGATAAAGTTTGACTTTTGCAAAGAAACGTTCCAAATCGATTTTATTTTAATTTTGTTCATTTTTTAAATACAATTCCCCCTACGTTTACTTTAATAAAAAAAATCGTATTTTCCCGATTTCTGAAAAATTTGCCATATTTCAAGCATCTGTTAAAGAAATAAGGTGATGCAGCTAAAAAATCCAAGTTTACACTTGTTCCTGTAGTATATGTTCAACATTTGCAAAATAAAGAAACATTTAAAATAGAATTAAGATATTTTTACAAAACAACTATCAAACCATAAGCGTAAGCTTAGCGTCGTCCCACCTAGAAGGCATCCAACTCAGATTTTATGAAGACTGGCCGCCGCGAGGGAGCACATCCCAAGCTCCGACACTCAGCACATATGCAACTTTACCGAGTCACTCCACCTGGCCAACCGCCTGCAGAACGACTTTTTCGCTACATCACAACACAGACTTTATTAAAAGATACATACAGCAAACAACAAATACATACATCGAAAAATAGTTCTATGGCAATTGGACGTGTTCGTCCATGAGCCTTTTAACGATTTTGCTTACTACTTTGCAAAAGTAGTAATCGTTATATAATTTGTACTTCGTCCATTGACTTGCATTCCCTGGCAGGTCGGCACGCAGGTCAGCAAAGTTTCTGCAATCGAAAAGACAGTGCTCGACTGTCTGGATCTCGCCACAACTGCATCTGTCCGACTTCCCGAAGAATTTGGCCTGATACTGGCCAAAGCTGCCGTGCCCAGTAATCACCTGGTTCCTCAGGAAGTCACATTGGACTCTATCCAAGCTGACCTTCTGGAATATCTCCTGCGTCCGCCTGCCTTTGGTGGACTCATTCCACCTTTCTTGCCATGTTTTTAAGGCATCTTTCATAAGAATGCCTTTAAGCTGGTTCTTAGTCAGCTTATAGTCATTATTGATGGTGGGAAGCTGAGTCGCTCTTTTGGCGATCTCATCCACCTCTTCATTGTTGCTATTACCGGCATGGGCTTTCACCCAATGCCAAGTAATATATAAGCCGTTATTATTGATACTCCTCTTTAGGTTTTCCACCAGCCGACATTTAAAGCTCTTTGCTCTGAGCGCCTGTAGTGCGCTCATGGAGTCCGTGAAGACATCGAACTCGTCGGTTCGCGACCTTATTGCGTCCTCGATTACCATATCTATCGCCCTTAACTCAGCCTGATAAGAGGAGCTGTGATCTGAGTTCCTCTCCATTAGGTCATAGAGCCTTACGTTGTTGTCATACTTGACAACTCCTGATCCGACTTTGCCTTCCATCTTTGAGCCGTCTGTGTAGTACTGTGTACTACACCCTGGCTCTAGATTGGTCGACCAGTCAATGCTGCTGATATCCTTGATGGAGTGGATATCGAAGTTCCTCACTTCGCAGCTTTCCCCGTCGAGCATAAGACCGTTAAGGTCATACGCTCCGTTCTCATTATGGATCAGGTGTATTGTCCTTTCCATTTTGGCTCTAATGTCCAGAGGCAAACACCCCGCCAGAACGGCGAGTGTGTCCGTAGCTACTGTTTTGTAGCACTTTGTCAAGAGCAACAGAAACGGTCTTTGGATCTGCAAAAGCTTGTCATTGAGTCTCCTTGTGGTGTTGTACCACGACGGCACTCCGTAAAGCAAGATCTTTTCAACGACTAGCTGATAGATTTCCTTTGCGACGAGTGGTTTAATGCCCCAAGTCTTCCTGGAGTATCTCAGGAGCTTGTGCATGACAGCCAGAGCCCTTTCCTTGGCGTTATCCAGGTGGGCGTTGAAGTTGAGTTGGTTATCGATGATAACCCCCAAATACTTCACCTCCTTCTCATACTTGATACTTTGTCCACACAGCTTTAGGGTTGGTCTCCTAAGATTTCTGGTGCTCGGCCCCACTACTGTGAAGTTGCATTTACCAATATTGAACTTGAGTTCTTTGTGGTTTGCCCAGCTCTCGCACTTGGCTAGCGCAGTGCTGGCCAGGTCGGTAAACCTGTACACGGCCTTACTACTGATGAGGATGACCAAGTCATCCGCGAAGGCTTGTATGTGGAAGTCCACATTGTCCTCTTCTGCCTTGAGGAGGTCGTTGATCACCAAAAGCCAGAGAATGGGTCCCAAGGAGGAACCTTGGGGCACTCCCACGTTGTACTTCCACTCCCCTTGACCCAGCTTTATGCTGCGGTCTCGGAGATAATCAATGATAAGGTACTTGAGATTCATTTCCATATTTAAGCTCTTTATGGCCTCTATAGCACGTATCGGGTTGATAGAGTTAAAGGCGTTTTGTATGTCGAGCGTGATCATACAAGTAAAAAGCTTGTTCCGCTTATTATCGCCAATGATCCCAAGTACCCTTTTTAGGGCATCGTTAGTGTTCCTATTTCTCCGGAAGCCGTACTGCTCTTTAGAGAGTACCCCGTTCGACTCTAGGAACTCCACAAGTCTGTTTGTGATCAACTTGTCCAGCACCTTCCCCATGACTGGGAGGAGGCAGATAGGTCGATATGCGTTCGGCATAGTCGGGTCTTTTCCCACTTTGGGGAAATAGACCACCTTCGCTTTTCTCCAGGTGTTAGGGAACTTCATCATTTTCAGGCACTTATTATATAGGTTACCCAGTAGCCGGGCATCCACTTGGTGCAGCTCCTATCAAACCATAAATGTATTATTTCAATTTCGAACCGCTAACCACGCAAAAGAAAAAAATATCAAGTTTACTTACCTGTGAAATATTTTTATTGGTCAGCAATCACAAAATCGAGCAGAAAAATTAGAGACAAAAAGCTTTGTTTTTCAGTTGTTGATATGGACACGTTCAAAATTAATATAGTGCAAATTATCCCGGTCCTTGTATTTATAGGCTCAGGGCATAAACGAGTATTTTCTTGCAACCTGACAAAAACCGCCCGCACCGACGCGATGCCACGCGATTGGATGGGATGATGGGTTAAAACGTGTTAAAACAAAAACGCACAATGTATTTCCCAACTGGTTGCGACCTGGAGTAGCGTTTATAAAACCAATGTGGTTTTGTTTATTTCCAGTTATACTTTTAAAATGCATTTTTAACTCTAAGTAGTTACCTTGCAAAATGATATTTTTATATTGATTATTTTACTAAAAAATTAGTTTAAAATTTTTTAACCGGTCGGCTGACTTGCCGCGCTCCCTTGACTTGCCGCCCGTGTGCCCCGCACCCCTAGCACCCCCGGGTTAGAACGGCCCTGACTACTATCATAGATGAAGGACTTAAAATAGCGAGTGAGGCTTCGTCGTCGTCGTATGAAAAGCTTGCGAGGCGCCGTAGAACACGAGCTCAGTATCAACAGTGGGATGTATCACGGTTACCGTTCGTAAAATTATAGCAGATTTGATAATGTGAATAAATTTTTTAACGTAGGATTACGGTCCTTCGGAAAGCAAAATTTCAGACGCTAAAACCGTCCATCCCCGCGAGTTTTTGGCAGCGTGCCAAACCCAGTCTATATCGCTTCGACATGCAGATTGGGTTTCACCAGAATATTCCATCAGTTTTCTCGGAAACTGGACTGATTAGTAATAGTAGATCTCAAGAAGCGGATTTGAAGGAATTCAAGAAATATATTACAACTAATAATTCAAGCGTCAGGCTTTATTTCGTTCAAGAGTACCAACTAAATCGACACGCTCCGCGCAAAACGCTAAGCAGCCAGGTGGCGCTACCAGTTCGCCAAAGACATATACAGTGGAATCTCGATCTATCGTTTTTCAAGGGACCGATTGAAATGAACGATAAATGCAGGAAAACGATAGATGCGGAAACCTAACAAAGCAATATGATCGTTGGGACTGGATAAAATGAACGACACATACGGAAAAACGATGGATCCGAAAACGATCGATCGAGATTCCACTGTATATATAATTTCAATTTACAACAGGACTGGTCAGTTGGTGGAAGTGAAAATCAGAGAACGGAATCAAGTAAAATTCATGCATCTGAAAACTAACAATGTTTAATCATGCCTCCTTCTGACTAAGAAGAAAATTCCAAAGGAACGGAACATTTTGAAGTGAGTACTGATCCAGCCACATGGGTTAGACTTGACAATAAATCAAGAGATATGATAGTCCTAAAGGGGCCACCTAGTAAGCCAGGGTGTATGCCTCGAGACAGCAGTGGTAGGCCTTTCCCGTGACTGTCTTAAAAAAAAAAAACAAGTAATGGGGAATCTGCTGACAGAGATTGGATGGTTTGGAGTGAGTAAAAAAGAGGAGTTGTTTTGCTTCCCTTGTTGTTTATTTGAATCTGAAGATGTGAGTAAACAACAGTATATATTGTCATATTTATTGGAGAATATAACAAGAGAGCAGTGCATTGAAATATAATAATTATGTTTGTTGTGGAGGATTCGATATTGAGACATTTTAACTCCTTCCATCAGTATCGCCATTTTTTTCCGTAAACACATTTATGGGTCGTAAAACGGCCTTATTGGAAGGGGCCTGTCGCGCACCTGCTCCGAAGGGTAAGGGCCATCATCTTCTAGGAATCAACGCACCCCAAAATTCCTTAGGAAGAGAGGAAGCAAAATCCCACGAAGATACAAGGAGCCTCCAATTTTCGCGGAAATAAAAATACCACGTGAGTCAAGAGTGGGGATGTCGTATCATCCTGCCCACGAATAAAGTGTATGGAACAGCAATAAATTTACGGGGAAGACCAGCCTGGGAAGGGGCCAATACGAAAAGGGGAAAATGAACCCCGAGTTTTTTCGGGGGAATCGGCGACGAGACCTGAGGTAGAAGGAGGCAGATTCGATATTTTCGAGCTGTGGCAAAAACCTCTGACTGCTGCGCAATGACCAGAAGAGGGCTGATGCGCCCCCCCGATAAAACCCCGACGAGATGTTCGTTTTCAACTTCCCGCGACGTGCCTGCTGCCTTCACCTCTAGATGTGCTTCATCATTACATGTGCTATGTGTTGCTGCCTCCTCAACAGTCCCCAAGTTGGTCGTTTCTCCCCTTTAAAATAATGCTAGACAAGGAACTGATATTTTTTCAACTTTGGTAAATTGATTTTATTTCGCTCGATCCGTAATGGTTCTCTCGCAGGAAGCGGATACAACATGGCTATTTTTTATACATATAATGTATATAGCCAAGAATTCAATTATATTATGTAAACTAATCTCTGTATAATATTGTAAATAAATGTTCTTATTTCATTTATAAAAACGTATCGACTGGTTAGTTACCATTGGAGTTCATCTCCCAATTTTGCACACAACGCAATGGGGTATCTCTGGTACCCCTCATGACAATTTTAATCATTCATGTAATAAAATTTTAAATATGAGTAACTTAATTTGAATGTGTGTTTTCGTCTCTTTCCATTTTTTATTTTTCTTGGGGCCCACAACAGAAGTTTGACCCAGACCCCATAAAGCCTTTGGGCGACCCTGATTCCCAACTGCTACGAACACCCATACTAACTGCGAGCTTCAGAACCTGTAATGTTCCAATTTCCTAGAGACACATCGAATCTCCATAAACCACAGGCACCAGTACCGAATATCAGCATCGTCCAGACATTGCAGCACGAGATGTGATCCAGAATTTCCCAGACTAGGATGGCAGCGTCTAAACCGGTTGTAGTAGTCCTTTGCACTTATAACCTCTAGTACAAGCCTGTATTATTAGTCAGCTAGCATAGTCAATTCTGGCTAAATAGTCAACCGTATCCATGGACTTGGAAATGTATGTCCTTAAGGCTCTGTCACACCACGTGACTCGAGTTGCGCACACCTCAAGTCTCGCGCTATGGTCGACTATCTGCGACTGTCCGAGTCACTTCACGGAAGGATACCGTAAAGTCAAATCACGGAAGGATACCGTAAAGTCAATGTATTATCAGTATAGTGTGTGAGAGGGTAGAGACAGGGTGTTCCCACCTAGCAAAGGACCCTCATAAGTGGAACATATTATTTTAGCCGAAAAATACAGAGTTATCACTTTACTGGATGTTAGCTTCTAGCCAATGAAGGATATAAAAGTTTACTGTGGAATATAATACCTCAAAGTCTGGTAGAATTACAAGTCGAATAGAAAGATGTCGCCCGTTTACTGTATCTTAAGTTTATTAACAGTAAACCATAGGAAAGTAACAATTCTAAAATGGACGGAATGAGAGTTGTTCGTAAAGTCATAATATTCCCCGCAGTCATTTCAGGAAAATCCTTCCTCATCATTGTTTCAATCAGTAAAATTCTCTCGTCTTTGATGTTGAATTCACAAAGATAGACGTCGTGCAAAGACTGAAGGGTCCTCTTCATTTTGTTCGTTTTATCAATTATTCTTGACGCAGAAAGTGTAACAACTGCTATTGAAATAGAACTTAAAATGATAAGCAGTGCACATTCCAGAATGAAAGGTATTGAAAATGCTTCATCTTCGAAAACCACCCAAGATGCAAATGCCGTGTATAAGTTAGACATGAACGTACAGAACAGAATAAAACTGGACCACGTGAGTTGTTCCTCTAATTCGTTCAAAAGACTCAGTAACCAACTTTGTGCCCTGACAGACTTGACAATACTGCCAATTTGTCGATCAGCATACATAATTTTTTCGATTCCACTGGAAAAATTAGACAGCAAGTCACCGGCCTTGTGGTACAGGATCGCGTGAAAGATGGCAATGAGAGGTGAGAATTGGAAATTAGAGATGAAATACATTTCTGTAGTTACGAATCGCAACAAATATAATAAATAGCTGTTTTCGAAATCGTACCCCAACGTGAAGAACCGTGAAAATTCCAAATATGCGGTATGCAAAAATGCACAAGAAATTGCGCCACATAGTATAGGAAGAAGTAACGTCGAAACGACACCGAATTTCACGCAGCGTTCAGCCTCTGAGAAACACCAGCCTTGATCCAAAGATATTATTTGAAATACGTGCATTATTTTCCCGATTTGATAACGCTTTTTGTACACCATGTTCCATAATACAGTTGGCAGTAAATATGAGAGAAATACAGAAAGTAGAATTTCAATTTTTATCTCGTTGTTTACTAAGTACGCTAATACAGTGGAAACCCCCAAAACCGAACACGTGTATCAATGTAGGATATACTTTCAGTTTTAATTTTCTTACCAAAGAACTTTCTGATCAAACACGTCAATTCCAACCAGTTTTAAAGCCGAAATCATGTATCCGTATCCATGTTGGGGAAAACTTGACGTTATTCCGATTTCGGACATTTTTGTCGATTTCATTTTCTCTGCAGTTTTATTTTTTCTTTCTGCTGTCCTTTGGAAATACTATGTAACAGAACTTTAAAAAACTGCAGATAGCCTCTGCGATAATAATTTTATCTTAGACACTTTCAGTTGCCTTTTACTATGAATCAGGTCGTTTTCATTTTTGAGATCTTCATATATCTCGAATGGATTGGTCACATTATAGGTAATTCAAGCAGACAAGAGATGTATGTGAATAACTCCTCTCCTGAATAACTCCTCTCCTGTTAGGGAGATGATAGCTGCAAATCTTTTCCTGTGGTTTGTTTCTACGCTGCTGGACTTGTATCATTAATGGATCGATACATAAGAGGTTATGTTTTTAAGTCGAAAAAATTCGTTGAATTTTCCGCAGAGACGAAAATTTGCAGCTATGGATTCTTTTTCTTTCTCAAATTGTCGATTAACATGTAAGGAATGTTTCAGGTTTCGCTCACTGTATACGGTAAGCCTTGGCAGGTTTGGCGCACTCCATTATAGGCATATTTATAAGATTTCAGTCACATTAGGGAAAATATTACCACAGGAACTATTCATGAATTTTTCGGCATCATTTAAAAAATTATTATCAATATACACGGTTATGTACGCTTGTTAATATTTATCAATAAACCTCCACAGCGAAAAAAGGTAAAGAAAACAACAATAAGTCCCAAGATGGTCCAAAACAGATAAAAACAATCGAACTTAAGTTAATAAGCATTGTTTGTAAAAACTACTACGAAGACCGAAAACCTTTCGCATCAGCCAACGGGCTACAAATAAGGAGGTTGTTAAAGACTTACCTTTTTCTTTCACTCTATTGATTTTGTATGATTCACTTAGTGACCAAAATTGTAATGTCATAATCGATATATTTTTAATGGATTAAATGGTTTAATCGTCTGCCTGGAATATTTGTTGAACGATGGCGTGCCTCGTTGCATGGGAAATTGTTCATTATAAACAATAAAATCTCGATAATTCATCGCTCAAGGGGAAAAAAATTCTCGATTTAAGTGAAGAATAAAGTAAAAAGGCTCAACATGCAATGCTGAAAGAATTTTAAAACTATCGCGACATTCATTTAAAAAAAAATAAATAAATAATATTAGGGGCAATAAATTATGCAAATGATAAACAAAGTCACGAATAAAGGAAAGAAAAGAAAGGCACTGCACAGTATTATTTATAAAATTATTTCGCGTGATCAAAGCTGGTTACTTTAGAGAAAAGTGATCTCTTATCTAAATATATCCGGTATAGAAAAAATTTGCTAATTCTTCTCACTTTTTATTATTATTACCATGTTTTTGTTAACTCGCTTTCTTGTTTGTTTGTTTTGTTTATGTGTTTGTCCAGTACAAATCTTGCAATCGATTTTTAATTAACTTCCCGGCTAGTTAGACATTTGAAACTTTTAGAATAGCTCAGAACACGATGACAATGCATTCTTTTAATACTTTTAGCCATATTTAATCAGATTTGAATTCATTTTCAGTTAATTTTGTTTTGTAGAATGGTGCAGCCATCTATCGGCTGGGACGGGAACGAAAAGTTAAACGCAATTTAACTTCCAATTCCCGAACTAAACGATCGATTACGCATTTGATACCTCTTTATTACGCATTTGATCATTTTCTTACAAGTTGATGGGATAATTCATCAAAAAATTTTTTAAAAAGTATTTATTAATACATAGAATTGTCAAGTTTATGTGATTCGACTGAAAATTTAAAAACGTGGTATATAAAAATTTCTTTTTATTTTGTAATTATTTTTAAAAAGCACGTTAATATATGGTTGTGTAACTTATTTACCGGTGGATTTTTTTTTTTTGGGGGGGGGATGTAGAGATATTCTGAATGTAGCATTAGTCATTAATAATATCGGAATTACGCTACATCTTAATACAGCGATTCCCAACGGAGTCCAGGTGGACCCCTTGGGGGTCGATGGAAGTTTAAAAAGGGTCTATAGTATTCCAGGGGTCTATTGGGGGTGTATGATAAGTGTTTCTGTTTTAAAATTTAATTCAATTTTTTAGGAATGTAATTATTATATAATAATATCCGTTTTAATATTATAAATACAGATTTGCCTAGGGCGGAGTGATCCACGCATCTAAAGTCGAATTTCATGACGCTTTTGTATGTGCCTCGAATGCCGCCGTCAGCTTTTATTTGTGTACCAACACTAGGCAGAACTGGGAACATCCACTGGACCTGAAACAGCACATGGGTCCTCCCGATGCAACCCATCAGAAGCAGTTTCGTTTTCCTCTTGGTGATGTTTGTGCAATTACAATCTGTGATTCTGAAATCATTTTTACCATGTTTTTATTAACTCGCTTTCTTGTTTGTTTGTTTGTTTGTTTGTGTGTGTGTGTGTGTTTGTTTGTCCGGTACAAATCTTGCAATGGATTTTTAACCAACTTCCCGACTAGTTAGACATTTGAAACTTTTAGAATAGCCCAGAACACGATGACAATACATTATTTTAATACTTTTAGCCATCTTTAAGCAGAATTAAATTAATTTTCTGTTATTTTCAGTTCATTTTCTTTTGTAGATTGGTGTAGCCATCTATCAGCTGGGACGGGAACGAAAAGTTAAACGCAAGCAACTTCCAATTAACTTCATTTTCTTTCAAGTTGATGGGATAATTCATCAAAAAATTTTTTAAAGTATTTATTAATGCATAGAATTGTCAAGTTTATATGATTCAACAGAAAATTTAAAAACATGGTGTATAGAAAGTTCTTTTTATCTTGTAATTATCCTATTTGTGAAATTAAAAATGAAGATAGTTCAAAAATAATAAAACATAAACCAAATGAACCACTTTTTCTAATTTTTTGTGTATATTCTTAGTCAAATTGTCATATTTAAGTGTTTTATGTGCAATTATTAGTATTATAATTATGCATATCATAGAGAAAATGTGAGGGGGTCGATAGATAAAATCATTCTTTTAAAAGGGGTCGGTATAGAAAAAAGGTTGGGAACCCCTGTGTTAATAGATGTTTCTGGTGCATTGGCACCGATATCACGATGTCGTCTACGTATTTACATAAAAAGCAATATGCATAAAAAGAGAACTTGAAAAAGTAGGTAAAATGGATTGAGTCGCATAGTGCAGTCAAAATATCTCTAAAACGGTTCTCTCCAGTACGGAAAAACAAGATGTGCTCCAACGTCTCTCTCCCCGTCAGGGACACAAGGTATTTATCAGAATCGACGAGGTGCAATATTTTCGAATAAGCTTGAGTGACAATATGGGCCGTAGCAGCAAACGTGCCAACATTTCTCGGGACCTTTCTAAGATAGGTAAGGTCATTTGGTTCCTGTTGAAAAAGGAAAAGTTGGCTGATGTACACCGACAGAATTCCAGGATTCGCACCTTATGGCTTGAGCTTCTCTTTCAGCTTTAGTCATAGAAAGTGTAGAACAATGAATCTTCAAAGAATTAGATTGAATTTTCACGGATGAAACAATTCCCTAACCTTTGGTAGCATTACAAGTCGTTTGGAAAGAATCTCTACTGTATCTTAGGTTTATCAACAACTAGCGGCCCGTCCCGACTTTGTCCGGGTTGAACAAAATATTATACCAATAAATTTCCAGTTGATAGCCAATAAATTGTAAATATTTTTTTACCTTAATAATAACCTAAATAATACCTTAAATTAATTTTATGTTAGTGAATAATTAAAATAATTTTTTTTAAAGAAAAAGGCGTGCCTGAGAACGGCTAGGTTCGAACCGTTAGCGTCAGAACAGAAGCCCACCGCGATAGCATCACGATAAGGATCGTTGAAATCTTCGGAACAAAAAGCGGTAGAAGACAGTAGCGGTAACAATGGAGATTGTTAGGTTTAAGCCCCTAACTTTATTTCTACTGATCAGATATACATAATATATAGCCTATGTCCATCTGGAATAATGTACCTTTCAAACAGTGAAAGAATTTTTCAAATAGGTACAGTGGTTCTGAAGATTACCCTCCACGTACAAAATCGCTCTCTCTCTTTATATATAAGTATAGATAAACCATAGGTAAGGAACGTTCCTAATACCGATGGAATGAGCGCTGTTTGCAAAGTCACCATATTTCCCGCAGTCATGACCGGGAACTCTTTTCTCAGCATTGTTTCAATGAGTGAAATTCTCACGTCTTTGATGTTGAATGCGCAGATATAGACGTCGTACAGCGACTGGAGGGTTATTTTCATTTCTTTCGTTTTACTTATTATTCTTGCCGCAGAAAATGTAACAACTATTATTGAAAGAGGACACAAAATGATTGGCAGTGCATATTCCAGAATGAAAGAAACTGAAAACTCTGATTCTTCAAGAACAAACGAAGATGCAAAAGACATATATAAGCTAGCTATGCATGTGCAAAGAAGAATAAAGTTGGACATCGTGAGTTGTTTTTCCAGTTCGTCCAAAAGACTCATTAAACAACCTTGTGCCTTGATAGACTCGACAACGTTGCCGATTCGTCGATCCATGTACAAGGATTTTTCGATTCCCATCGAAAAACATAACAGTAAATCGCTGACTTCATAGTACAGCGTCGCGTGTAAGATGGCGACGAGAGGTGAGAATTGGAAATTAGCGATGAAACACGTTTCCAAAACGACGAATTGCAACAGGTATAATAAATAACTGTTTTCGGAATCGTATCCTAGCGAGTAGTATTCCGCATACTGCAGCGGTGCGATACGCATGTAGGCAACGGCAATTGCGCCAAATAACACTGGGAGAAGTAACACCAAAATTATCGCACAATTCACGTAGTTTTCGATTCCTGGTGAAGAACACCGCTGATGCAGAGCGAATGCGTGGCATTTTTTCATGATTTTTCTGATTTTGTGACGCTTTCTGTAGGTTATGTGCCATAACACTGTTGACAAAAAAGTCACGAAGGACATAGAAAGTAAAATATCAACTGTCATCTTACCACCAAGTAGATATACGAAAATAGCGTAAATTCGGAAAGCCAAACATAAGTGCATCAATGAAGGATACGCTTTCAGCATGACTCTTTGTATCAAAGATTTTTCCTTCTTCTCATACACATCAATTCCAACCAGTTTTAAAACTGAAATCGTGTATCCATAACCCCATTGATCCACTGTGCCTGTTTGTCGGATTTTCGCCATTTTTATGGCAGGGAATTTTTATACAGTAGTTTCCCTTTTCTGTTTATAGATAAAGTGTTTGAAACTTCAAACGACCCAGAAATAGTTGAAATTTTGTTTTTTTTCTGTTGACTTGAACTACGAAAGTCTTAATTTCATTTTTATTTTGAATGTTTCTTGGGTACATGAACGGAAAAGAGACAAAAGTTGCATATAAAGAACTGCTGGTAGTCAATGAGTTCTAAATCTCTTCTCGAGAATTCTCTTTATGTACCTAAATGCTTTAGAGTTCTATCACTTGGGAAGATAATAATATAGACCTAAATAAAAATTCTCAGTATTTAAGTAAAAAATCCCGTTAATTTAACAGTAAAATTGAAAATTGCACTTATATGGATTTCTTTTCATTTCTAACTGTTGTCCAACACTTCTAAATATCATTATCAAATATCTTTTCAAAATGTCCTTATATAAGGTCATAATTGCAAGTAAAAAGCAACTGAACACTTTTTTTTCTAAATTAAAATTCAAAATTTAAAGCCGATTTAGTTTTTTAATATATCTATCAAGCCAATTGATCTATATCCATAATATCTCCAGTTCGCCACACAGGGGAGGTTTGTAAATAATTTTTTTTTCAGTATTAATGAAAAATTATTCATTCAATTTATAGTTAGTCTAAAAGCCAAGAAAAGAAAATTTCAGATTTTTTAACAGTAGTTGTTGCGTTCGACAACAAAATATTTACGTGATTTTCATTTCTGAATCAAAAATCCCGAGAACTGTTTAATAAAAATAAAAGAGGGGAATGCTGGTCGTGATTCCTTAGAGATACCTTACATGGACTTTTAGGGATATCTTTGTTAAGATGTCAGATCGTGATCAATTCCATTCTGACGTAAGTAGACAGGAAGTACACCAGCACCGCAGGGTAAGCACAAACAGCACAGCATGAAAAAAGGGTTGCATCAGGCAAATTAATCGTTGTAGAAACATGCGATTTGCGTTGTTTGATTCTAATTTGCTCAATTACGTGTTTTAAATGAGCCAAAGAAATAGAAACGATGTTTTTTTTTCTTTTATAGAAATTTCGTGTCCAGGAAAACTTTAGCACTGTTGGTGAAATCAGTTATGGCTTATTTGGCTAACAGTGGTGTCATTTGATGTCATAAAATAAAAGCAATTATTACCAGGGAAAATGTTCAGGATGCATGACATTCATTAAAAAAAATCAACACTCGTATTCTCTTCATATCTGTATTGACACGCAAACACACAAAGAGAGGAAAACTTAGAAAAAGAAGCACCAAGTCGATAAGTGTCAGAACACGGGAAAACAATCCACGGTAAATCTAGCTGGCGATGAAACATGGTAACCAGCGGCAGGCACAGCCGAAATTGTGACATTTTAAAATTTTATTGACTTTGTGTGAATGTATCCACGTAAACGTTGTCAAGGGGATTAATTGGTCAGTCACACATATTTCATAAACAGAGCCGATTCCACGGGTGAGACGACGAGACGACTACGCCCTGATTTTCTATTAGGCCCGGTAGGCCCGGACCTAGGGGCCCCCAAAATTTTTATTTTAGGAGAAAAAAAAGAAAAAATTCCCAATTCAATTTTTTTTAATTTTACCTTTTTTAATAGCAGTTTTTTTTTATATATCCTTTCAAATTTGATTGATTGGTTCATCATATGTATAGTTATACGTATAGTTCATCATATGTATGCTATAGTGCAGGGGTGGGCAGACTTTTCCAGGGTACGGGTTACTTCTAACTTTTTCAAGGTGTTGTGGTCCACCCAGTGACGTAGGTGTGGTGAGCTAAAAAAAACGGTCTACAATATTTATTATTATAACTTAATAATAAATAGGAATATGTACTTACCTACATAACTACAAGAAAAAAACTTACTCTTTTAAAACCGCGTTTCAAGCAAATCGCGTCGGTGTTCCATAAATATGTTTGTTTTAGTATGCGCATCTTAGGTCTTAGTAAAGGCGGTCACCCCAAAATGTCTTGGTGGTCCACCGGTCGATCGCGATCGACTTAATGCCCACCCCTGCTATAGTGTATATAAGGGATTAATAAGTTTTTCTGGTTTCATTGTATTGGTGTTTTAATGATGAAGTTAATATGTTGTATTGCTTTTTGTTATTTGATAATGTTCTAGGTTTCTACGCTTCAAATAGCCAATTCTTGGTAAAATGGCACTTTCACAATGATTCATGATAAATTTTTTTGGCGTCAATTTTGGAAATTTTACGCCCACATCAGTGTTAGGGGGCCTCCATCCTGAGTTCTGCCTATAGTCAAGAATTTTCTATATCGGGCCCTGGAGACGACCGCCCCAGTCCCCGAATTGAAATAGGTGGCGAAATGGGATACATCTGCGAACGTCCGGAGCAATTTTTCCCTAAAGTATACAGTACAGATTCAATGCGTATATTTTGAGTTCAAATGGGATATAAATTCACGAAAACAAATATAATTTGATTAAACATTTCATAATAAGAATATTTTGTAATTTTTTAGGTATAGAAAGATATTTTCAATTTCTTACTTAATGGTTTGGTTTGGAGCGCTACGGTCAACTTTTGAGACACGAGACTAATTTATACTTAATAAAGATAAAATATATATATATAATAAAATATATATATATATATATATATATATATATATATATATATATATATATATATATATATATATATATATATATATATATATATATATAACAAATATAATAAATAATATATATATATATATAATATATATTTATAATAAAATAGCTAAAAACTTCGCTACGGAGTACATTCAAATTAAATACAACGGTCAATGTATGCAATTAATGCCAAATATGTATATACAGTAACCACCGCTTATAGTGATCAGTGGTTATAAGAATCAACCGTTTATAAGAATCAATATCGCAAAAGCAAAAACAAATGTATTATTTCCATGTTAAAATTTTCGCTTTAAAGAATCAATCCACCGGTTTCAAGAATCAGCTCACACTCTTCGCTTTTCTTTCATTTTTCCCAAAAAACCATTTAAACACTCAAAAGGCATGAAGTTCTTTTTTTATTATTTTTTTTAAAAGAAAGAGTGATAAGATGGGATGGAATACAGTCGTAAAATGCATCCCTTTCTTTTAGACATAACATAATAGTTTCTCCTTAAACGCTTTAGCACAACACTGTCCTATTAGCTTGACCCAGGGGCATCTCTACCCTTCCAGGTCCGATTTCACTTTTCTCCACTGACAAACAGGGACTCTTTTTTACAACCCTCCCACATCCTGGTTGCGGCTTCCTGGACCCTGAAACACATAAATCTTCAGCGAAGTGTCCACTATTAATTAGGCAAACGTGACATTAGTAGATTCAGCACGTTATCCAACCGTGAAACGTAAGCTAGAAGGTGAATCTTCGTCTGAGACTACTGGTATTGAAAGATGTATAAACAGACTCCTGAAAACTTCATTACGTCAAAATACCGTAGAAAACTTTTTCTTGCACTCTTCCTGTAGTTGAAATGTTAAACTGTTAAGCAGGTATGTTGTAACAAATATTGGATTTTTTTCTTATCTTATTATAATCATATGTGTCCACTTATAGGTCAAGAAATTAAGTTGTATTTTTAAAATTATAAACTATAATTTTAATAAAAGATAATTAACGTAAATTAAAGAGTATTTTATGGTAAATTATCTAATATATGTATATAGATGTGTGTGTGCTTGACCAAAAACCTAAATTTCGGCTATAAGAATCAACCGTTTATAAGAATCAAAAACCGTAATAACAAACGTGATTCTTATAAGCGGAAATCACTGTATATATATATATATATATATATATATATATATATATATATATATATATATATATATATATATATATATATATATATATATATATAAATACAACGATCAATGTATGCAATTGATGTAAAAAAAACAATAAAACATATTTATAAAAAAAATCGTAAGGGATATTTTTATAGACAAAATAATGTAGAAGAAAATATCCAAATTAAATCTAATAGGACATACTAAAGAATATAGTACAGTTAATATAGTACAGTTTGAGGGACATATCTTTTACTGTATTTTAATATTTTTTTGGATAATGTCCAATCGTCTGCCGCATTAGAAAGGAAAATTTTTTTTTTCTATTTCGTTGCTATATACGTGACGATAAATTAATTTAAAGTACCAGAAAAAGAAATCACGTGATCAGCATTTAATAAATTAAATTCTAAATATGAATCTTTAAAAATTCACCAAAATTCAGAAAATGGAGGTAAAGATTCGAAAAAGATTTCATTTTAAAGGAATTTTTATGATCTTTTTCGTGATATAAATTTTATAACCCCCAAACTATTATTTTAAATGCAAACTTTAAAAAATGTTACAAAAACAGCTTAAAAATTTCATTTTAAGAAATCTAAGAATTTTTAAAAAATCTTTCTTAGTGCACCCCTACACTATAAGAAGAATCGCCATGCAAAATGTCAGCCCTTTAGGTCCAGCGGTTTGGTCTGTGAGTTGTATGCCAGTCAGTCAGTCAATCAGTTCGTCAGTCAGTCAATCAGTCAGTCAGTCAGTTACGGATCTGTTTTTTATATGTAAATAATATAAAGAACATTCATTTTATTTTAATGTTACCTTCGGACCACCCCAATTTTAAGTCGATTTTTTTATGTAAAAAGGTGCCGTCTTAGGCTCCGAAAAATACGGTATTTTTATACAGTCCGCACATTAAATGCTATTGACAAAATACAGGGTGTCCGTGAGATCCGGTACCCTGTATTTTGTATCCAAATGTCGCGACTTATTTTTACGGAACTACCCATTGGAATTTAAAATAATTTATTTTAATAGAAAGAACTATCATGCATTTCTATTATAGCATCATAGATTTCGATGTGTTTCGTAGCATATCAGGCGTTATTAGACTCTTTTGCTTAGGGATGCATCAAATCCGCTGTGTATAAAAAAAAAATTGAAACTGTGGATGCCTTGAAGAAGCGTATCATTCAAGCAATTCGTGAAATAACTCCTAATATGCCACAAAACACTTGGAGAGAACTGGATTACCATTTGGACGTTTATCGTGCTACAAAAGGGGCACGCATCGAAATCTATGATACTATGATCGAAATCTATGACTGATATTAAAACTTGGTGAGATTTTCTTTCTATTTAAATGATTTTTTTTAAAAATTCTAATGGGTAGTTCCGTAAAAATAAGTCATGACTTTTGGATACCCTGACACCCTGTACTAAGGACGAATGTAGACGTAAAAGCGGTCATACGGTACTATTAACGTAACAATAAATAGATTTCTGGAATAATTACAAGATAAAAAGAACTTTTTATATACCATGTTTTTAAATTTTCTGTTGAATCATATAAACTTGACAATTCTATGTATTAATAAATACTTTTTTAAAATTTTTTTGATGAATTATCCCATCCACTTGAAAGAAAATGAAGTTAATTGGAAGTTAACTTGGGTTTAACTTTCCGTTCCCGTCCCGGCCAATAGATGGCTGCATCAGTCTACAAAACAAAATTAACTGAAAATAACTGAAAATGAATCCAATGCTGCTTAAAGATGGCTAAAAGTATCAAAATAATGCATTGTGCAGTATCCGTTCTCTCTTCGTCGGAAAACGCGACATTTAAAAACGTGTCATGAACGAATGGTTTAAAATAAATGTGCAGATTTTTCAACTTTGAAGGCAGGACTGGAATTACGAAGCTCTCGTGTCGCCAATGGGGTTTGTACAAGTAAATACAACAAGTATTTAAGATGCACGTATTTTTTCAGCGAGTGGGGTTTTAAGCAGTAACTGTTCTGCGAGTGAGTTGGGGCTTTCAGCCATTGTGTTAGTAGCTGTTTTCGCAGCAAGTTTGATATCTAGATGTGTTTGCGACGTATTGTCGAGCCATTAAGCTTTTATCCCTTCTTTCTTCCTGTACCTATCCCAAGCTTTACCATTCAGTTTAAGTAGGTTTTTTCAAAATTAAAGTGGATTAATTTTCGCCCGTTCATGACACGCTTATCTGTATTCTTTTTTTTTTTTTGCTTAATGGTTAAGTTTTGTAAATATTTTTCTTCCAAGCTATCGGATCAAATCGATCCCTTTTTCAATTCCTACTATTAGTTCACACTCTCTCTATATATATCTTGTTCAAATTTTCAATCGTTAATAAAAGTACTTTTTATTCATCCACTCAAGTTCAAATACATTTTTTTAAACTTGTAGTGGATGACACTTGATGTTAATACAGTTTTTTTCAAATATTATTTCATTAATTAAATTTAATTAATCAATTTTAGTTTTAGACCTAGAGCGTCTCTTGCTCTTGAATAGTAATTTCCCTCTTGTTACTGTGTAAACGGTACCACTGTGGTATCGCGAGCTTCTCCCGTCCTGTAGGTTGCGAGATCGAATCCCCAACCTGACAAACTTTTTCTCTATCTTTCCCCCCCTCCTAATCTCGCACAGTAGGCAAGGTTCTGGCAGGTAATCCTTTTTTTCAATTCCTACTATTAGTTCACACTCAAATATTTTCTTTGTTGACCTAAGTAGGAATTGACTTTAAATTTTTTTTTTTATATATTACTTGTTTACTATGTTTTTATGTAAAATAAGAAAAATAAAGGCATTTTTATTAGCCTCATCAAGTCTACTTTCTTGTGAAAGGTTTTTTATTTCAGATAATTAAGTATGGGACAAGTTATGCTGTTTAATCCACCCAACACATTGTCATTGTGTTCTGAGCTATTCTAAAAGTTTCAAATGTTTAGCTAGTCGGGAAGTTAGTTAAAAATCGATTGCAAGATTTGTACTGGACAAACACACAAACACACAAACAAACAAGAAAGCGAGTTAATAAAAACATGGTAATAAAAATTGAAAAATCGGTTTGTTTGTTTTTTAAATTCGACTTTCTCTTTCGAGCTGCTGCTTTCCATAAACGTTTTCCTATGTCGTTCTTTCTCTACTTTTAAATGTAATAGAAAGTAGCAGTTGTATTCGTGCATTAAGTTAATCTCTGCCCCGTGTACGTCGAATCGGTACCGTTTAAATTACAGATTGGCTAGAGTACGTCCTAAAATGGCACGCGGACTAAAGAGGCAGCTCTCAAAACAGAACGAGGGCCGATATGAATTTTTCCCGTGCGAGGCAATGAGCGAATCGATGCGACTGACCTATCATCAGCGACCCGAGCGAGAAGAAAGATATAGGAAACTGGAAATGAGCCAGTTTCGAGAGGAAAAAGTGATTATGGACCTAATAATTTGACGACTCTTGCTGAAGGGCATCGACTCGTTTTATTGCCACTTAATCCGAAGCCTTAGATAGGAGCCTCGTTCCCGCAGGCGCTCACGAAACGAGTATGGCATTAATGGCCCTCGGCAACAGTCGCAAAATTATAAACATACAGTCAGACAGACCCGCGCGCGCGCACACACACACACACACACACACATATATATATATGTGTGTGTGTGTGTGTGTGTGTGTGTGCGTGCGTGCGTGAGTGTAGTGAAAAAGTGCTTGTCTCGAAATTTCACTTATTTCTAATTCCAATATTCGGCTTATTCCAAAATTCACTTTCCTATCAAAGCACAAACCCCTTTCTAAAACGTAATCTACGAATAACTTATTTGATAAATTATATCAGTTCTTAAGCCACGTGCCGTCACATTTTTCTAGGCACTGGACATTCCTAGAACTCGCAATCCGTAATCTTATTCAATATTATTACTATATGTGGACATCTAAATACCCTATGGACGCCTCATTAACTTTAAGTAGTAATATATAAGCCTTGCTTTTAGCCAATTATCCGCTAACGAACCGTGAAAACTCGCTTTTGCCGCTATATATATATATATATATATATATATATATATATATATATATATATATATATATATATATATACATATATATATATACACTAGATGAATACCCGTGCTTCGCTATGGAGTACAATCAAATTAAATACAATGGTCAATGTATGCAATTAATGCCATAAAAAAACAATATATATATATATATATATATAAATATTTATAAAAAAAATCGTAATAATATTTATAAAAAAATTATAGACCAAAATAATATAGAAGAAAATATTCAAATTAAATACAACGGTCAATATATGTAATTTGTTTCTATGTTTAATATCCATAAAACATTCTAATTTGAATTAAATTCTAAAAAATATTTCAGGTAGTCCCCTCTCATGAAACTACGCTGGTTATTAACGTAGGATTACTTATAATTTGCTTACTTTTTTTTTTACGGATTTTGGTACTTTTTTGTTATCTGTTTACTGCTACTGGGTTTGGCGCTCTGCCAAAATTATAACTCGCGACACAGAGCAATTTTTTTCTCTCCGAAGAACCGTTATTGAGGAACATAATCCTACGTTAAAAATTTCCATTTCAATAAGTCTAGTGGTTAAATTTTATCTTTTGCCGTATTTTAATATATTTCGCTGTTATGCACGTGACGCAAAATTAATTTATCATCAAGTATCCCAAAAAGAAAAGATACCACGTGATCAGCATTTAATAAATTAAATTCTAAAAATGAATCTTTAAAAATTCACCAAAAATCAGAAAATGGAGGTAAAGATTCGAAAAACATTTAATTTTAAAGGAAATTTTAGGATCTTTTTGTGATATAAATTTTTTAACCCTCAAATTAATATTTTGAATGCAAACATTAAAGAATGTTACAAATACAGCTTAAAAATCTTGCTTAGTGCACCCCTACACTATAAGAATAATCACCATGCAAAATTTCAGCCCTTTAGGTCCAGCGGTTTGGTCTGTGCGTTGTCTGTCAGTCAGTCTGTCAGTCAGTTACGAAACTGTTTTTTTTATATACAGTGATTTCCGCTTATAAGAATCACGTTTGTTATTACTGTTTTTGATTCTTATAAGCGGTTGATTCTTATAACCGAAACTTCCCTTTGGACAGGCACACATACACAAATATATACTTGTACATATATATAAACACACAGGCACATATATAAATAATTTAGCATTAAATACTCTTTAATTTACGTTATTTATCATTTATTAAAATTATTTTTTATAATTTTAAAAATACTCAATTTCTAAACAAATACTATAACTCAATTTCTAGACCTATAAGTAACAACACATGATTTTAAAATCAACAAGAGGCAGCTTCTCTTTGACTACACTTTGGAAGAGCATCATATCTAATTAGCAAGTTCTGTTTTTCAGAAAAACTAAGAGTTTTCCTTGTTTTTATCATATTTGAATTCGACTATCAAAACGTTCTAACACTAACTGGCAATTTTGTTAGAAAACTAAAGTGAATACTAGCGACGTATGCTTATTACAGTCTCAGACGAAGATTCACTTTATAGCTTACGTTTCACGGTTTGATTCTGAATCAGACAGTGAAACGTTTGATTCAGCATCTGGTTCATCCGATTCAGCAAAATGGATCCGTTTACGTTTCACGGTTTGAAGTGCTGAATCCACTGTCCCGTTTACGTAAGTGATGGTGGACACTTCGCGGAAGATTTGTGTGTTTCAGGGTCCAGAAATCCGGAACCAGGAAGTAAGTGGTGGGAAAAAAGGAGTGCCTATCTGGAGAAAAGTGAAATCGGACCCGGGCGGGTTAGATGCCCCTGGGTAAAGCTAATAAGACGGTGTTTAGCAAAAACGTATAAGGAGAAACTCTTATGTTATGTCTAAAGGAATGTATTTTACGACTGTTTTCCACCCCAAAGTTTTATCAATCTTTCTTTTCAAAAACTTAAGAAAGAATTTCGTACCTTTTGAGAGTTCAAGTGGCATTTTTTGAAAAAATGAAAGGAAGGCGAAGATTGCAAACTGATTCTTATAACCGGTGGATTGATTCTTTAAAGCGGAAATTTTAACATGGAAAAAATACATTTGTTTTTGTTTTTGCGATATTGATTCTTATAAACGGTTGATTCTTATAACCACTGATCACTATAAGCGGTGGTTACTGTACTAGCTGAAAACCCGCACTTCGCTACGGAGTACATTCAAATTAAATACAACGGTCAATATATGCAATTAATGCCGAAATAAATAAATATATATATTTATATTTATTTATTTATTTATAATAAATACTACGATCAATGTATGCAATTGATGTAAAAAAATATATATATATTTATAAAAAAATCGTAAGGGATATTTTTATAGACAAAATAATCTAGAAGAAAATATGCAAATTAAATGTAATAGGACATACTAAAGAATATAGTACAGTTAATATAGTACAGTTTGAGGATCATATCTTTTACTGTATTTTAATATTTTTTTGGATAATGTCCAATTGTCTGCCGCATTAGCAAGAAAAAAAATATTCTTTTTGTCTATTTCGTTGTTACGCACATGACGCTAAATTTATTGAAAGTACCAGAAAAAGAAATCACGTGATCGCCATTTAATAAATTAAATTCTAAAAAATAATCTTTAAAAATTCACCAAAAATCAGAAAAGGGAGATAAAGATTCGAAAAAGATTTCATTTTAAAGGAATTTTTATGATCTTTCTCTTGATATAAATTTTATAACCCTCAAATTATTATTTTAAATGCAAACACTTTAATTACAAAAAAGCTTAAAAATTTAATTTAAAAAAATCTAAGTAGAATTTTTCATAAATCTTCCTTAGTGCACCCCTACACTATAAGAAGTATCACCATGCAAATTTTCAGCTCTTTACGTCCAGCGGTTTGATCTGTGCGCTGTATGTCAGTCAGTCAATTACGGAACTGCTATATATATATATATATATATATATATATATATATATATATATATATATATATATATATATATATATATATACTAGCTGTACCCGTCCCGGCGTTGCTCGGGTAATGTAATTACCAATTTTTTAGTAGCCTTAACCCTTTGTTAATGGGCGTCGCTGTCATCCTTTTCCTCACCACGATACATTATTTTACCCATATAAATTTAATCCTTTCTGGCACATTTTGGCAAAATTTTTGCAATAGGATTACTTAAAACTTTCCACAACAGTAAGCGAGACGAAAAACGTATTAAGATGTTTGTTGTGCTGAAATTCTTTGAAATCTTCATAGATTTTTTCCACAAACACACCACAAATTATATGATATTAACTAAGTGTTGGCCAAAAAAATTACGGCATTACTAAATGCGATTCTTTAATCGATTATCACTGCAATAGTAATCGATTTCCTTTAACCACCCAATCCCTCATAGAAAACAAACGCCCCAACACATCACGTGCTTGACGTCGAAAAAGACACGCCTATTTTCCCCCGCTTTACCTTCGTCCGGAAATGAACGAAAATTCCAAAATGAGATTTCTCGCAAGAGTTTCCGAATCATAAAATAAATTATTAAAAAATAACTACAATTTGTAAATTAATTTTGGTTCTGGCTTTCGAAACTGTGATGTCTAGGGTCTCTGAGATAAAAATTTCGTAAAAATGTAACAACATTTACGTATCGATTCGACAATTTGGAAAAAAGGGTCGCGGCCAAAATCGCGTTTTTTTCCGAAAAACGGGTGCGTACTGGCGATCGAAAAAAAATCACAATTAATCGATAAATTAAGACAGACAATTTTAATTGTGATTTCCGTATAGTGTCATCTTTCCCGTATAGGCTCGATCGAAAAAAAAAATTCTTGGACGGATACGTTAGGATTTACGGAGCTTTTACTCGTCCGGGAGCTCCAAATCGCGACTAAATATTTAATTACGGAAAATCTAATTAAAAAATCGAAAAAAGGGCTTCGAGGTGCATAATGAGACCTCGGGGGCCATCTTCGTGTCGAATCTCAAGACTGTCCGACCTGCCGTCTTTGCGCCGTGCCGCGAGCAGACAAAAACTCGGTCACACACACACAGACTTTGCCTTTTATATATAAAGATATATATTAGAAAGAAAATGAATTTTTTTTTGTAAATGGTCCCTATTACTACAAATGTTGAATTGGTTTAATATAAGTATTTACATAGCAAGCGTTTGGAAACCCTTTAACAACCTCTTGCCCCACCCCTCCTTTCCATAGACGCTAAATAAATTAAATGTAGAAATGAAATTGAGGAAAAGTTTTTTTTTTCTTCTATCTCTATTCACTCCATTTATAGTACTGTCATTTTCCAGGGCCCGCTAAAAGATTCAGACACCCCTCTCCCCCTGTCGTCGTCTTTTCGTGACACCCGTGCAACAAACCGTGATCATCCAGAGCTAGACGGTACATCGTTGCAGTTCTTTTCCCACATCTCCGATTTAAAAATACTCTCGGTTTTGTTTTAAATCGGTAAATTGCGTGAGCCGGGAAACGTTAAGAACATTTGTAAATCGATGTTTTTCAAACTGTAGTCAGTTTTTTTTTTAAAATTTATTTATTTTTTTAAAAATTCTGGTGGTATCGAATTTAAAGAGGAGACACATTTTAACTTTTCTTCCCCCCTGAGGATTTTGTACAGTCGAACCCCGTTATAGCGAACCCGGTATATAACGAACTCACGGATATAACGAACAAAAATTTTGGTCCCGCCGTTTTCCTATTGTACGTAACTTAATTAGTACAGTCGAACCCCGTTATAACGAACTTCATGGGACCAAAGGTTTTGGTCGTTTTATCCGGTGGTTCGCTATATCCGAACCGTTAAGAAAAATGCTAGAGATCACAAAATGTATAACTCATTAGTTGCAATGTATATTCAATGATGATGTATTAAAAAATTATAAAATCTATTAATAATTACAAGATAAAAAGAACTATTTATATACCATGTTTTAAAATTTTCTGTTGAATCATATAAACTTGACAATTCTATTTATTAATAAATAGTTAAAATTTTTTTTTAATGAATTATTCCATCAACTTGAAAGAAAATGATCAAATGCGTAATAAAGAGGTATCAAATGCGTAATCAATTGCGTTTAACTTTTCGTTCCCTGTCCCAGCCGATAGATGGCTGCACCATTCTTCAAAACAAAATTAACTGAAAATGAATTCAGTCTGCTTAAAGATGGCTAAAAGTATCAAAAGACTGCATTGTCATCGTGTTCTGAGCTATTCTAAAAGTTTCAAATGTCAACGCAAGTTGACTCCCAATTAACTTCATTTTCTTTCAAGTTGATGGGATAATTCATCAAAAAAATTTTTAAAAAGTATTTATTAATGCATAGAATTGTCAAGTTTATATGATTCAACAGAAAATTTAAAAATATGGTATATGAAAAGTTCTTTTTATCTTGTAATTATATTTTGTGGTTTTTTTTTTTTTTTCGAACGCGGAGGCACCTGTCGCTAGACATTCGCCTGTATTATGTTCACCGCGAGACTACTGGCCATTCACTTAAGGGGGTACCGTATAGGTAGCCAGCAGTACCCCCTACAAGCCGGTCCCGTAATTCAGAACCGAGTCCAATGACGATACCGGTACACTTGACCCCGTACCTCCAGGGGTAAATTTTGAGAACTTGGAGGACACTGCAGCCACGACAGATTTTTCGTGCACCAGCCACCATTAGTGAACACGGCGGTGGATTTGTTCAGCGACGGTCATCGAACCAGTGATGTTCAGATCACTGGCTCGCTGCTTTTGCCAACTGGGCCGACGCGCCCGCTTGAATTTATCTTAAAATATTTCAGTGTACGATGACTTTTGTGAGATAAAGTTTTTGTTACTTTTTGATTACTGGTTTATTAAAAATAAAGTTTTACTATGTTTTCAAAATATTTCATGTAGTTTAGTTAAGAATATATTATAGATCTTATTATTAAATACCCATTCTGAAATATTCATTTTAATTAATGGATAGACCCCTATTTCATTGAAATTCGTAAGTGTACGAACACTTTTGGGAGCCACTGTATATAAAACAGTTCCATAACTGACTCACTGACTGACTGACATACAACGCACAGACCAAACCGCTGGACCTAAAGGGCTGAAATTTTGCATGGCGATTCTTCTTATAGTGTAGGTGTACAATAAGAGAGATTTTTGAAAAATTCTTCTTAGATTTTTTTAAATTAAATTTTTAAGTTGTTTTAGTAACTTTTTTTAAGTTTGCATTTAAAATAATAATTTGAGGGTTATAAGATTTATATCACGAGAAAGATCATAAAAATTCCTTTAAAATGAAGTATTTTTCGAATCTCTACCTCTATTTTCTGATTTTTGGTGAATTTTTAAAGATTAATTTTTAGAATTTAATTTATTAAATGCTGATCACGTGATTTCTTTTTCTGGTACTTTAAATAAATTTATCGGCACGTGCATAACAACTAAATAGACAAAAAAAAATTTCTTGCTAATGCGGCAGAATATTGGACATTATTTTATCTATAAAAATATCCCTTACGATTTTTTTATAAATATACAGAGGCTGTTCGCACATTTTTTAGACGATTTTGGTAAGCGGTAATAAAAAATCGTTTGCTGCAAATGAAATAATTGCAATTGTACTATGTTTTTAAAAGTCAAAATTATCGTCTGCCGCTTGAAAGTTTTGTTTTTATTCAAAATGGCGTTTTTAACAAAGCAGTGGTTCGAAGGCTACATTTATGCTCTTTCTGAAGAGAAATATGCATACTCCGTTATCCAAAAACGATGTGCGAGTCATGGTTTTGTGATATCTAAAGCGTCGATAGGTAATATCGTCAACAAGAAAGGAAAAAAACGTCAAATTGGAGCCTCAAGTGGGACAAAAATTCCAAACAAGTATCCAAGGAAAAAACGGACATCTTCGACTATTGCAAAGGTACGTTGTTTAATGTTAAAAGAAAATCCCCCTTGTCAAAGGACAGTTGCAAAATCATTAAAATGCTCGGTGTCCACTGTAAACAAAATGATAAACGT
Organism: Dolomedes plantarius; assembly: GCA_907164885.2. Classification (NCBI taxonomy): domain Eukaryota; kingdom Metazoa; phylum Arthropoda; class Arachnida; order Araneae; family Dolomedidae; genus Dolomedes; species Dolomedes plantarius. Next base: position 10,479,530 of record OU015502.1, read on the forward strand.
TGATTTAAATCTTAAGAAAGCGAAAAAAACGCAATGTGCATAGTCTTCTTCCAAATCATATCGCTGAACGCAGGACACGCTGCAGAATTCTATATGAGAAACACTTATCCAAAGAAAAATGGAAAACAATTGTCACAATAGATGAATCATGGGTGTATTTAAATGATTGCAACAAAATAAGAACCATTTATTATCATAAAAGGGGAGAAAAAAATTTAAGTACATGGTTCAAAGAATCGAAAGAAAGTTTTTCTAAGGGATTCATGATTGTTGCTGGTTTTTCTTATAATGGCAAGTTAAAAATAAAGAGAGTGGAAAAAAATGTCAAGATTAACTCCAAACACTATCAGGAACATATTTTATCGCCAATTGTTTTGAATGAAATACCATCGCTTTACCCACAGTGCCATCAATCTGTTAGACTCCATCAGGACAAATCTAGCAGTCACACATCAAAATCCACTGTGAATTTCCTAAAAGAAATGGAACAAAAAAACTGGTATCAAGGCCATACCCTTCACTGATATCCCTACTAAATCTCCCGGTGTATCACCTATGGATTTTTGTGCTTTCGGACTTTTAAAATCTGCATTATCCAAACGTCGTCCCAAAACCCTTACAGGACTCTGGAAAGCTGTTCAGGAGGAATGGGATAAAATACCTCTTCTGACACTTCAAAAGGCATTATTATCCTGGAAATTGCGGTGTCGAAAGATAGTTCAGAATAAGGGATGTCAAATAGAACATTTAAAACACAAGAATTTTATGTAATTTAGTTTTGTGAATACAATATACATCGTCTAAAAAATGTGTGAACAGCCTCTGTATATATTTTTTTCTACATCAATTGTATATATTGATCGTCGTATTTATTATAAATATATATATATATTTATTTTTTTGGCATTAATTGCATACATTGACCGTTGTATTTAATTTGAATGTACTCCGTAGCGTAGTGCGGGTTTCAGCTAGTATATATATATATATATATATATATATATATATATATATATATATATATATATATATATATATATATATATATATATATATATATAAATAATAAAATATTAATCTTATTTTAATGTTACCTTCAGACCCTAATGCCGCATTTACACATTCGCGCTCGCGCCTTCCCTCATCACCCGCAAGACATGTGCGAGACATACTTCCCATCGCCATTCGCCCCTTTGACTCGTGCCAGGAAAACCGCTCCCGAAGCGAGCCTCACGATTGGCTAGGAGAATAGCGGGATGGACGGCGAGCGCCTTGCACCTCCCCCCGCAATTCGACTCGTCGCTAGCGCGACTGTGTAAATGCGGTGTAAGTGCACCCCAATTTGAAGTCGATTATTTTATATACAAAGCTGCGTCTCATGGTCCGAAAATATGCGGTAATACCAGGGTTGCCAAATATCCCGGATTTTAAGGGACAGTCCCGTATTTGTAAATTTTGTCCCACGTCCCGGGGAAATTTGATACGGGACGGTAAATGTCCCGTTTTTCCGCCGAAAGGAGAAATTTATTATATACGAGTTGGGCGCATACAAGGACCTGTTCACATCTGGTCCGGAAGCGTAAAAGGAAAGATGGCGCTGAGACGGAAATAAGCCAATCATAGGCGTTAAAAATTTCGTTGCTAATCGTTTGGAGGTTTGTCATTGGTTAAATATATTTCAATTGTTTAACACTTTCGCTACCACACTTCTATGTGAACAGGCCCTTGACGAGAAGGTTGTCTGTATGCGCCGGGTCACAAGGACAACAGTCTCAGGCTAGAGCTAAATACGAATGCAGATTAGCGTGTGATCGTGTTGATGGATAGTGGCGTTTGAATTAAGTGTTTGTTATAAAACTAATCCCTGAATATGAACAGTGGTAACGGTAAACATTCAAAATCCAATAGTGATGGGCCGAAAAAATGTTATGTGTTTTTACAGATGAATGGATGAAGGACAGTGGCGCATCCAGGGGGTGGGCCAAGAGGCCTTACCTCCCCCCCCCCCAAAGAAACAGAAATTGCATTATGAATATTGAATTTGCATTATAAATATTTTTATCCGTTCAACTTGGCCCCCTCCCAGATTAAATCCTGGGTGCGCCACTGATGAAGGACGAAGATTGACTCAGGCCTAGTCCCAACAACGGCAATAAGGTACGTTGTAGCTATAGTAATAAAGATTTTTCGGTTGCCCATGGAGGTCGGAGGGATGTAACCCAACATGATCAGGGTGCCGAGCACAAGAAAAGCAAAATAACTGTTTCATCTAGCAGCAATCTGTCCAAGTTTTTCCCCACTAAAGTTTCCTCTGAAAGTGACAAAATCGCTTTAGTAGAGCTACTATATTTAACACAGTAAAGCACAATATATCATACAATTCAATAGACTGTGGCAACATGCTCATTCGAAAACTTTTTTATGACTCAAAAGTCGCCACCAAAGATTTCCTGCGATGTACATTGTACAATAATAAAATTGCAAATTTTACATACACGTCCCTAACACTTTATAAGGGCACTTACTTAATTGTAGTAAACTAATAAAATAAAAATCAGTTTTGTACTATATGCCTAAACCAACTTTAAATTTCTTTTGATTTTCAAATTTTCTATGTAATTACATTATTGTTTACTTAACCTAAACTCTATGTAAGTTGCAAAACTGAACGAAAAATGCATTGAAAATGGCTATTTAAAAGGTTAAAATTTGAAAAATTTCCGGGGGAGTACCCTCGGACCCCCTTTCCCTGGGGGGTATTCCATTCTCCCCAGTAGTATAGTTATCAAAACCCGTCCCTTATTTTCGGTGTTTTTATTTAACTTGTCCCTTATTTTCGGTGTTATTATTTGGCAACCCTGGGTAATACCCTTATTTAATGTCGGATCTCAACCGGGCTACTTTAAATGACATTGCGATTCAAGAAACGTAAACTTCACTTGTTTCACCAAAATCAGCACGAAATAGACGGAGCTGGAATTTTTTGAAAATTCGATTTTTTGCAGATGTGTTTCAAATCTATTACGTTTCGTCATTTTAAAAGGCAAATACCACTGAGTCATTGACTGACTGATCACGGAACTATATGTCCTAGGAAGCTGAAATTTTGCAGGGTGCTTCCTTTAAGATGCTGACTAATAAAGCATTTTCTAGAAATTCTGCCTTTGAGAAAGGGGTTTAACTTTAAACTCTCTAAAATAAACTTGTATTTAATGTTCGATTAATTCCGTTAAATTATAGGATGAACTCCTGTGAGGAAGGATAGCACTTTTCTTTTAAAGTTAATTGAAATTAAATCAATCAAATTGCATAATTTATTGCATTAATGCCTTCTGTAGCGTACCACGGATATCCAGTAAAGACCTGTTCATATAGGAGTCCTGTAGCGGAAGCGTAAAAGGAAAGATGGCGCTGAGACGAAAATAAACCAATCATAGGCGTTAAAAATTTTGTTGCTAATCGTTTGGAGGTTTGTCATTGGTTAAATATATTTCAATACTGGACTCCTATGTGAGCAGGCGCTTTGTGTCTCTATAATCAGAATCGCTATGCGAGTAAAAAATACTTCAACAATTTGATTTTTTTCAAAAATTTTCAAAGTCAGAACCTTATCCATGTTCAGTTTATGATATATTTCTGTATATTCTTAATCAATCTCACCAGTTGCATAATTTTCTACCATTTGTACATAGGAAAATTTTAAAAATAATTAATCGTTGGGATTCTGTTGTGTATCGCTTTATAATTAAAAATATATATATAATCCAAAAGCAATACCGGCCATGCCCGAAGGTATACGGTAAGTAATGACTGACGACTAGAGGTGCGATAGCTTACAAATTTCAACAATTAAATTACATTTCTTTCATAATTCAAATCAGCAAAGCTCAAAAGTTTCACAGCTCAATACACGAGATAAACTCAAATACATCCAACTACAAAATCATATACATACAATTGCTACAATTTATAGAATCACTATGCAAAAATACAAAATTTACTTTCAAATATAAACAACAAACCAGAATTATAAACTTAACTTTAAGTCTTAAAAAAAAGCACCTTTACAAACAATATAAGCATAACCATTTTAGTTATAAATAATAAATAATAAATAAAGGCCAAGTTTCGTTATTCCCAGCAAATTTAGGAAGGAGAGGTACCCTGAAAAGGGTAATGTTCAGCTAATAGGTCTTTCATTACAATCGTTATGAAACTACGAAAATAATAGTCCAAATAAAATTGGTTAGCCGGCCCATTCAACACTGCTCTAGGAAGTTTGGAACGTGGTTCTTTCCATCTGTCACATACTTTCAGACAGTGTTCCGTAGTCTGTACAGCACCGCATTCGCAAGAGTCAGGTTTTCCAAAAAATCTTCTTTGATATGAGCCGAAACAGCCGTGCTGAGTGATGGCCTGGTTAGTAAAAAAATTTGAAGATAACCTATGTGTTGATACTTCAGGAAAAATACTATAAACAGGTCTGCCACGGTCACTTCTATTCCACCTGTCTTGCCATACACTCAAGCCCCAATCTCTGATTTTTGCTTTAATCTGGGTCCCGGTATATTTAATTTCTTCATCGATCTGGTCTCTAGTACTAGCAAGTTTGACTGCCAGGTCTACTTCCTCATTTTCGGTATAGCCAACATGGGCCTTTACCCAATGAAAATGGACCCTTAGATTATTATTAACTATTAAACTCTTAATATCTTCAATTTGAGTATCCTTATAGTAGTAAGTGTTCAAGGATTGCAACGCACTCCTTGAGTCACCAAAAATATCTAATTCATTTATTTCATTATTAATTGCGTTAGTGAGAGCCATTTTTATAGCTATAACTTCAGCCGCATAGGAGGAAGCGTGATCATTCAATCTTTTATAATTTATTTCTATCTTTCGTTATTTATGTATTTAATGCAAGCGGCCCCAACTTTATGATTTATCTTCGAACCATCCGTATAAAATTTCGTACTTGTTATAGGCTTTAAATTAAATGACCAACTATATTTAGTTAACTTTCAAATTTTCCTTAAATTTTTATTTTTAATCTCGCTATTCATGCCATTATAAACAAAATCTTCAATCTGGATTTGTTCGCCTTCATTATAGATGGTATACAATAGCGACTCCATTTTAGCTTTTATATCCAGTGGGATACAACCAGCCAAGACACTTAATGCGTCTGTAGAGACTGTCCGATAACATTTACTGATCATCATTAAAAAGGGTCTCTGTAGTTGTTTAAGTTTATTATTCATATAGTTAGTGTCCGTGTACCATGCCTGGATCCCATGCAACAAAATTCTCTCTATTACTTTGTCATAAATTTCCTTTACGTTTACAGCCTTAAGGCCCCAGGTCTTCTTAAAGACTCTATTAATACCATAGGTGATGTTTAAGGTTTTCTCTCTTATATTAGAAATGTGTTTGCCAAAGTTAAGTTTCTCGTCAAAATAGATGCCCAAGTACTTCATCTTTTTATTATATTTTATATTACTGTTCATAAGCCTTATTGTGGGTTTTCTCGAGACTTTGCCTCTACTTGGTATAATAATACAACATGATTTATCTATGCTATACTTCAATTTATTTTCATGGGCCCACTTTTCACATATGTCCAGCGCTTTCTTTGCCAAATCGGTAAATTTATATACGACCTTACTACTGAGTATTAGTATAATATCATCAGCGAAAGCTTGAATCTTAATACCAGTTTCGAAATTTTCTTTTAAAAGTTTATTGATGATTAACAGCCAAAGAATTGGGCCAATCGAAGAGCCTTGTGGCACTCCAACATTATAGGCCCAATCTCTACTATGCTTCAAAATAACTGTTCTGTTTTTTAAATAACTCAGGATCATAGCTTTTAGATGGTTATCTAAACCAATACTGTCGATGGCTTCCTTTATATTTTTTAATCTAATAATGTTGAAAGCATTGCTTATATCCAGTGTGATTAAACATGTGTGTATCTTGTTTTTCTTATTTTCTTTAATAATCTTAATAATATTCAGCAAGGCCTCCGTTACTCCACGGTTTCTCCTGAAACCATATTGCAAGTCAGATAAAATTCCCTTAGATTCTGTGTATTCAATTATCCTGCTAGTGAGGATCTTATCTAGAATTTTTCCTAATGTTGGCAATAGATATATTGGCCTAAAAGAAGCAGGGTCGCTAAGGTCTTTGCCCTCTTTCGGGAAATAAACGACAATGGTTTTTTCCAAGTATCAGGAAAATGAGAATCGTATCAACATTTATCCTGAAAAAAAAATTAAAAAATTATTTAAAAAATATATAAATTAAATATACAGTGAATTAAATACTTTAATAATTTTCTCCACCTATTGTTTAACTTTGATGAGTGTCATTAGATTAATTTTCACGCAGATTAATTGTAGTGGCATTCATGGAAGTTAAGCAAATGATAAATCATGTTTTATGTACCATAAATGTAACATGCAGGAATTTAATGTATTTTAGTGTTTGATTGACTGACAATTTTCTATTTATTTTAATTCTTTTTCATGTGGATTGACTGACTCAAGGTAAAGTTTTTTTTTTTAAATTAAGCTTTGTTTAGTCTTTTTATTTATTTTCCCCCTTTTTATTTTTAAGTTTTATACTCTCAATTTTTTCTCTTTTTATAAATATATTTTAAATTATCGCGTATTGGTTTGAAACACAGAAGTGCTTCTCGAGAATCTTAAAAAAATGGCGATACAGTTTATTCAGTTGCATTAAAAAAAAGAGACGATTTTACCCACTTTTTGCAAAGGAATATACTGTTAAGAGGACCACCTGGGGCTCCCCCACCATATATTTGTACCCGAATATGGGAGGGTCAGAAGCTCTTGGACATGCTTGCGGCCAGTAACAGCACAGATGATGTAATTAAAAGTGCCACGTGGAATGGACTAAAAAAGATTATAAAAGGGCTGCACACAAAAAATAAGGGGACTTTTTTTCCCCTTTTTCCTGGTTGTCTCGCTGACGGAAGCTCTAGCTGGATGTCTCTGCCCTAATCGATGCTGCCGGTTGTTCGGTGCTGACCAGATCTTTCGAAGAACGCCATGATGAAGATTGTTGAACAAAGACCCTGGACCTGGAGTATTGACTCTCCCTATGTACTAAGACGATGGAACATGGAAGTGGTCTCGAGGCTTTTAAGATATCCGATAAGATAAGTTTTTTTTTTAGCCATGGCATAATTTAATTTAATTTTTTTAAAAAAGATTTTCTTGTCAGTCAATCTCAAAATTTTCTTCTTTTTTTATTGTGGCCATTTTTTTTTCTTTATGTTGTTCAAGATCAGGGGTGTCAAACTCAAAGGCTACCTTGGGCCAAACAAACAAGGTTTAACTATAGGTGGGCCGCAAAAAAATAAATATTAATAGAAACGTAGGTTTATTTACCTAATTACAGTATATTCAACATAAATATATGCATTTTGTTTAATAATAGCAAAAAAATATTATAATTATAATTATAATTATAAAAATATAATTAATATAATCAGTGGCGTAGCTACATATTCAGCGCCCTGGAGCAAGTAAAATCGCTGCGCCCTTCCTGTTTCTCGGAAGAGTTCTGGCGAATTTTGTTTTCTATCTAATCTGATTTCGATCTAAAACCTTACTTAATAATAATTTATTTGAAATTCAAGACATTTCAACAATAAGAAATTCAATTTAATAAATATAAATATAAAAATAAAACAAATTATAATTATTTAAGTACGGAGTGCTTACTAATATTAACTACATATTTTATAAACTGTATTGGCAAAATGTACTTATGCATGTCCAGTTTCCACATAAAAAAAACTTCAAAATTGTTGTTTCCTCGCTTTCTCGTTTGCAAATCGGTCAATCACTTTCTCCAGATCAAGTTGACAAGCTATTGTTCTTTCAATTGATATAGTGGCCAAAGAGCTAAGACGGTGTTGTGACATGCTGCTTCTTAAACATGTTTTGATTAATTTTAGCTTTGAAAAACTTCGTTCTGATGTTGCTGTCGTCGCCGGTAAAGTTAAAAAAATATCATGCATGCTGTAATAATGTCAGAGAAGCTATACTTGAAGCTGCGGTGTGAATTAAAAGTAGTTCAGTGACTTCGCGTATAGAAGTAATTTGTTTTAATTGAATATAAAAGTACATTTTAAATCGAAGTAGTTGAGGTCCCAAACTAGGTGAAATATCGGAAAGATATGCCGATTGTAACAATTCTGATCCTCCCAGGATACTTTCATCAGGTAACGCAAAGAGATATGCAGGTGATAAACGTTCAAAAAGTGCACACAACTGTCGAACGGATTTAAATCTAATAGTTAATTGATTAATTATTAAATCCATTACTTTATAAAACACCTCGACTTTGAAACATTGTTCATTGTTTTGAATGTGTTCATCTACTTGTAATTCATCAAAGATTTTTTTCACACGACGCAATCTTTTTAAGGGAAAACAGGGTTCAATATTCCATAGAGCTGATAACTCAAGGGCATCGTTTTTAACAAACTCCTAATTATTTCTAAGTTCTGGAATGGGTTAGGAGTGATGAAAGCATCTCAACGGATTTCTCTATATCTTCAGGAGTACTATGCAGCATTTTCGAGACTGTATTAATAGGTTCAAGTATTTTACTTTGTACAATTATCAAAATAATTGTTGAAAATTGTTCAAATAATTAATCCAATTTTTAGCTTCACGTTGCTCATCATAATTTTTTTCCATTCAATAATAAATATGTCAATATTTTAATTACATCAAAATAACGAGAAAGTAGTGTATCAAGAGCCTGAACACAGGAAGACCATAGTGTTGGACAAACATTTTTATTTTTTTTTAAGCGGAGGCACTTGTCGCCAAACATTCGCCTATACTAAGCTGCTTTTTTACCGTCCATTTTATTGTGGGGACACCATGTAGGCAGACAGCATTACCCCCTATGAAGGGACGACACAAACGGAAGCATTTTTAGTGGAGTTACGTCGGGATTCAATCCGAGCACCCTCAGCATTGAAAACCAGCGTGCTGTACCACAGGGACGCCACAAGCCCGTGTGTTGGACAAACTCTTTCTAATGTTTTTGCTAAGTTGGTTTGATTCGTTTCCATTAATACTGCCCAACGTCTAACAGAATTGAAAAAATGCAAATTTTTTCTAGCTGTTCATAAAATTGCCTGACTTCCTGTACATTGGTGACACTGTCGTTGATCACTAAACTCAAATGAGAGGTACCACACTGCTAAATTTCAACTTCCTAGAACTTATGATTCCAGAGAGGCAGTTGTGAGTCAGTGAGTGGTATTTGGCTTTTATATGTTTAAGTTTTGCCAAGAGGGTTAACAATTTAGATGAGCAACATTTGCTCTAAATTTGGTGTTGGGTTTCTCTTCCAATTTATATACATTTTGAATTTTAATTAACGTACTGTCTAGCAGCAAAGTTATTGCTTGCAACATCTCATCAGAAACACCCCTCCCAAACATAAACTAGCAAAATTTTAGCCGAAGATACAGTGATCAGTCAGCCAGTATTTTATTTTGGGGTTTAAGTCTCTTTGACCCCCCTTAAAGATTTAATTTTTTCTTAAATATTTCTTAGGGAGCATCTAGGGTCTAAGAGGAACACCATACAAAATTTTAACTTTTTCGAAAACATGCAGAGGTATGTTTTTTTTTTTTTGATTTTTTTTCTTGGGGGGGAAATAAACTCCTTTTAATCTTCTTTATGCACACCTAGGGCCTAGAGAAACCACCATACAAAACTTCAGCCTCCTAGGTTTCATGGTTCTAGTGATACAGTGTGTGTGTATGTTTTTTTTTGGGGGGGGGAGGGGGTTAGGCCACTATTAGCCCCCTTAAAATTCTAACTTATTAAAAAAGAGTTTTTAACGAGTACCTAGGGCATAACAGCAACCACCATGCAAAATTTAAGCATCCTAAGACATATGGTTCTAATGATTTGAGTTTCTTTTAACACTCATTTTGAATATTTTTTGTGTATTTCTGTTTTGTCATTAGCATGCAAGTTTTAATTAGATCTAAAATTATTTATAATTGAAATTTCGTTCTTCACCTGCCAAATTTTTTAATTATCTCATGCGGTTTTCACATACATTTTTATATTGCTACTAGGGGCTTCGCCCCTAGCCTCGCTACGCTCGCTCATCTGGTGAATCAAGTGAATGAATGACTCAATAGTTTTTTACAGCGATTGAGTCATTCATTTGTTTACAGTTGAAGCTTCCCCCCCCTCCCGACGAAATGGATGAAGCCCGGCGAAATGGATGAATGGGTGAAAAATCGGATCTTCTTTCAAAGGAAGCGAATGAGAAGATTTTTTTGAAGTATTCCTTTAAAATTCAATTAAAAATCGAAATTTTAAGATAGAGACTTGAAATGAAGTTTATATGAATGAGAAAGCTTTCATCTTCCAGTTGATATAAATATTTTCTTTGTAACATAATAAGTCTGAGCGCATCGAATTTATATATCTCGAAACGCATAAATTTTTCCAAAAAAAGGGTTTTCAATTTTAATAAAAATATCAGTCTGTTTTAAATTATTTTTAAACAAATGAGGTCTTGTTTGAAGGAGAAATGTCTGTAGTCTTAGATTGTAAAAAAAAAAATTCTACGATCCTTTTTTGGCGAGTTATCGTAATCTGAACATGAAAAAGTCAATATTTTCCCACAAAACATAAAATAAAAAAAAAAATTAAAGTCCGACGAATATGAGACATGTCTTACTTTCTTCCCCACATTGTTCTGCATCGATTGGTATCGGTCTCGACCCCATACCCCCAGCGGTTTCGGAGGAGATAGCGTGACAAGCTTTTGACAGCGGCGGCGGCGGCAGCGGCAGTTAGTTCTTTTTAGAATAGAGAGATAGTTTGCTGCTGCTGAAAATGTTTGCCGCCAACTTTCAGCTATAATACGTAACTATTAAGTAGTAACTATTATTCTTTATGAAGCTACATCAATTAATTTAATAATTTATAAACAAATCACTTACTTTTAAAATTGTACGTCGGTGAATTCAACAACACGCTGTAGATAAGTAATTTAGTAAAATAAAAGTCATAAATTGTACGAAGTCACTTAAACAGAACAATAAAAAATTACAATCCACTATCTCAATAAGTTTTAAAAATTCTCAATAAGTTTTTCGGGTAAGGTATTTGGATCAGATAGGAATGGGACATTTTCCCTCGACATTATCTGTTTTTATGTGTGTCTTCTGACTGGTTTGCAGGGTAAACTACCTATACTTATTTAACAGTTTTCAATTAAAACAATTTTGTTTCGACATACCTAATTACTTTCAATTTTCCCATAACACACTGCCTCTTACAATTCACAATAAAAATATTAATAATGGCAACTAGATTCAAACTAATTGATGTAGTACAGGCATCGGGACACGGTGTATAATGTATGATTGTCTCTATGAACAGTTTTCAAATCCATTTATGAAATTGTTCAATACATCCAAAATCTCCATTGATCCGCTCTTAATTTTTCTTATAATTTAAGATAAACTTGAAAGAAAGTTTTAGAAATGATAAGTGATACTAATTATGTGAGAATTTTTTAAAAATATTTATAAACTGACAGACAAAATTTCCACTTAGACTTAGTCCGTCAAAAAGTCTTAACTTCTCTTTAATTTCGAATGTTTTGATTTAACCTGTTCTGAGCTTTTACAATTACTTAATATTGAATTTTACTACTAATAAAATTATTTAATTGCCTCCATTTTTTCCCGAATTCAACTTTTTTTTTCAATCGTTTTCTTAACTAAAACTTATTTTATCGACAAAACTAGAAAAGTTTAAGGTAAAACTGAAAACTATTATTACAATTTTGATTATTTTCTATTTATTATGATCACATTTTGGAATTTGGGTGCACATTGCACCCGAGTAAACACGTAATTTATTTCTGTGGTGTTTGCGAGATTCAAATTCGATGAATTATGATAGTTATGCTAATAACAACATAAATATAATTACATCTCTTCATTTGCAATATTAGTGTGTCTAATTTACACTAATATTGCAAGTATAACATTTGCGATTGAAAGTCAATCACAAATGTTATATTTGCCCATATGTTGTTGTACTTTGCCGCTTTTTCAATCTTTTTCGGTTAACTCAAGTAAAGTTTAACTAATTATTCATATTATTGAATACTGCTTTGTCTACAAATATTATTTATAACATTACTCTCCCGTTTAAACGCAGAATAGTGAAACCGGAAGTATTTTAATCTGTCATACGCTATATTAGTTTTAATATTTGATAGTTGATTTCTTTCCTACATAACGTGTTACATTCTGATTACATTTATCATTCAATAGATGTAATTGAAATGGATTCATATGTGCAAACTGCTCCGAAATACGGGGAGTTTTTCCAACAAAAATGTTGAATGTATATATACTCCAGGTATTTTGATAAATGAAATAGCAGTGCTGAAATCCAACGAAATATTTCTTCTCTTCCTCACTTTTATTAACGAGAAATTAGTTTTAAAAGAAATAATCTCAGAAAACCTCGAATCTTCAAGGAATTGCTCAGATAATTCCAGTAAATTTTGGGGCGATATTGCAAATATTTTGAATTGTAATTACGATTTCAAACGGATGAGTTATTTATCCAGGCAAACGCAGAATCACCCCAACATAATGGACAGAGGGATCTTATGTTATCCCTCACACTAGTAGAACCGGATATAAAAAAGATTATATTTGGCGATCGTGGAATTCACCGGATGCATGTAACTTCTTTGCAGTAAAACACAAATTATAATACGTAAAGTAAGTGCCTGTAGTAGTGCTTTTAAACATTCTTAGCAATCATCATACATTTTTATAGGTTTATTAGAGGTATATAAATTGTTAAATTTATAATGAAAATTTTCTGAAATCAAAATTAGGATAAGTCAAGTATATTCTAATATATTTAGGTGCTTAAAGTTTTATTTACTTAAAATATTTCATTTACTTTTTGTATATTTTACAGAAAATCTGACTCGAATTTTTTTTTTTTTTACAGAAGTTATCACAAATTTTTATTTCACTCTTTCAAATTTTGCGCCCCCATGATTCGTGCGCCTGGAGCAGTTCGCTCCAACTGCTCCACGGTAGCTACGCCCCTGAATATAATTATAATGAATTACATAATTATAATAAAATTATTATAATTCTGTGTCGGCTATTTTATTATATAGGGTGGACCAAAAGTCTTGCTCTGATTACAAAAATTCATTACAAAATAACCATTTAATATAATAATATAAATTTTCCATCATTGGATAGGTCAGTTTTAGTAGTTTTTTTTGTGCAATAGTTGGCGCGAGTGCTCCTTCAAGAGTGACTAAGGGAAACATTTGTAAGGAAAACATCATTTTCGGCCGAAATGCCGTCGATTCAAGAGAAAGCCCAATGTGTGCTTTGGTTTCACGAAACGAAATCGCCCATTAAAGTTCAGCGTAAATTTCGACATTGTTATGGACGACACCCTCCTGATGCAAAATCAATAAAGCGATGGTATGAAAGGTTTAAAGAAACAGGCAGCGTTAAGGATCTTCCCAGAAGTGGCAAGCCTAGTGTGAGAGAAGCAACTGTTGATCGCGTTCGGCAATCGTTTCAACGGAGTCCTACTAAATCAACTCGTGAAGCATCACGTGAACTTCAAATAACGCAAGTAAGTTTGGTAAGAATTCTCCATAAAAGGCTTGTTTGCAGTATTTGAATTTCACGAGATGCTTCTCAAGTTGATTTAGTAGGACTCCGTTGAAACGATTGCCGAACGCGATCAACAGTTGCTAGGCCTGCCACTTCTGGGAAGATCCTTAACACTGCCCAGGCCCTGATTTTCCATTAGGCCCGGGCCTGGGGGCCCCCAAATGTTAGGGGGCCCCTAAAATTTTTATTTTAAAAGAAAAAAAAAGAAAAATTCCCAATTCAAATATTTTCTTTAAATTTTACCTTTTTAAAATATCCTTTCAAATTTGATTGATTGGTTCATCATATGTATAGTTATATGTATAGTTCATCATATGTATAATTATATGTATAGTTCATCATATGTATGTTATAGTGCATATAGGGGATTAATAAGTTTTTCTGGTTGCATTGTATTGGTGTTTCAATGATGAAGTAAATATGCTGTATTGCTTTTTGTCATTTGATAATGTTCTAGGCTTCTACGCTTCAAATAGCTAATTCTTGGTAAAATGGTACTTTCACAATGATTCATGATTATATTTTGTATGTCAATTTCGGAAATTTTACATCCACATCAGCAGGGCCCGATTATGAACGCTGGGGGCCCCTGGGCAGATGCTATTTGGGGCCCCCCCCCTTACGGACATTTATAAAAATACATACTATTAGAAGTACTAGGTGCATACACCAACGGGTTTTGGGGGCCCCCTAGCATCAGGGGGCCCTGGGCAAAGTCCGGATTTGCCCATGCGATAAAAAGGCCCTGCACATCAGTGTTAGGGGGGGCCCCATCCCGAGTTGTGCCTATAGTAAAAAATTTTCTAAATCGGGCCCTGACGCTGCCTGTTTCTTTAAACCTTTCATACCATCGGTTTATTGATTTTGCATCAAGAGGGTTGTGTCCATAACAACGTCGAAATTTACGCTGAACTTTAATGGGCGATTTCGTTTCGTGAAACCAAAAGACACATTGGGCTTTCTCTTGAATCGACGGCATTTCGGCCGAAAATGATGTCTTCCTTAAAAATGCTCCCCTGAGTTACACTTGAAGGAGCACTCGCTCCAACTATTGCACAAAAAAAAAAACTACTGAAACTGACCTATCCAATGATACAAAAGTTACATTATTATATTACACGGTTATTTTGTAATGAATTTTTATAATCAGGGCAAGACTTTTCGTCCACCCTGTATATTATTGTGTGCCAATATATTGGCCGGGCCGCGAGTTTGACACCCCTGTTCAAGATGATACTTATTAATTTATTATGAGGGATGTTATTAGTTAATATTATGTTTATAAGTAGAACGAGTGATATTATTAATATGTATGTGTATATTGATGTATAAAGAAGTTAAGGCAATGAGATAAGATTTCTCTAAATTCATTTGTTTAACGTAAGGTGATAAGATTTTATTAATTTGTGTTAATAGTAATGAATAAAAATTTTGGTTTGTTTCCCTCAGTTAAAATTGTGTCTGTCATGTTTTGTGAGTAATCATTTGTGAATTTCTGTTAGTCACAGAATCTAGGTTATTGTTTTAGTTAGGTGATTTATTACACAACGCAATACTAACCACTATACGTTTTAAATATAAGGAATAAGTTTAAATTAATTAATACCCTTCGTTTGATTTAAATAATTAAATAATTAAATAAGTAATAAAAAAAGGATAGATACAACAATTCATTAAACTTTTTATCGCTTCGAAGAGCAAAAATATGTTTCTTTTTAGTGATAATTTTGCTCTATTGGAAATAAATACAAGGTGCGCCCTTAAAGTAAACGGACAATTTTTTTTTTAAATAAGAAAAATATTACTCACCGTCAAATAAATTTATCTCCTTCAAAATAATCGCCAAAGGAGTCTATACAATTTTTCCAACGTTTCTTCCAAGTCATCAAAACACTGTTTATAGGCGTTGGAACTAACCGCTCGCAAAATACGCGTAACATCTGATTTAATATCCGAGACGTTTTCAAATCTCTGTCCTTTCATGGCCATCTTAA
This sequence comes from Dolomedes plantarius, assembly GCA_907164885.2. Classification (NCBI taxonomy): domain Eukaryota; kingdom Metazoa; phylum Arthropoda; class Arachnida; order Araneae; family Dolomedidae; genus Dolomedes; species Dolomedes plantarius. The sequence continues at coordinate 10,495,280 of OU015502.1, forward strand.
GCTTTGGAAAAAGGAAAAAATCAGTTGTCGATAAGTCGGGAGAATAGAGTGGGTGATTTATCACTATAATTGAATGCTTAGCAAGATATTGTTGTACAGAAATTGCTGTATGGGACCTAGCATTATCATGTAAAAGAAACTGTTGCCCAGAATCAAACAATTCCTTCCTAACTCGCCTAATCCTGTTTCTTAATCGAAAAAGCAGCTCCCTGTCAAAATACTGATTAATTGTTTGATTTTCAGGAACAAATTCGTGATGAATAAGTCCTTTGTAATCACAAAATGCAAAATCTATGAAAGGACAGAGATTTGAAAATGTCTCGGATATTAAATCAAATGTTACGCGTATTTTGCGAACGGTTAGTTCCAACGCCTATAAACAATGTTTCGATGACTTGAAGAAACGTTGGAAAAATTGTATAGACTCCTTTGCGATTGTTTTGAAGGAGATAAATTTATTTGGAGGTGAGTAATATTTTTCTTACTTATAAAGAATTGTCTGGTTACTTTATGGGAGCACCTTGTATTTTCGGAACTTTTACACTAAATCAAAAATCTTGAAGACTTTAAAGAAAATAGAACAATGGAAAGCTGAACAAAATACCGTTAAGATACTTTACGATGAAATTAGTTATATCCTTCGAAATCATGAAAAATTCTATTCTGAGGTAAATTAACTTGAAGTACAGAGATTTAGCAGTGTACGCATAGATAGAACAGCTTAAAAATGATGTATCAGGTAGAGTAATTATTATAGAAAACATGTGTGTTGTGTTATTTCACTGTCAGGGCTGTATATAGTGTTTGAAGCCAAGAAAATGCTTTGTTTTTTTTTAAGTTCTTTTTTGGTTTAGCTTTAGTCGCGAGCCTCTTGGGAGTCGCCATGTTTTTATTCAATTAAAATAACTTTCTAGCATATTTCAACGAAAAAAAAATTGGTCAGTATTTATTTACCATGACACTGTAGGACAGTGATGTCTTTCAGTCTCATACAAAACGAAAACCGAGTTCGTTCGAAATCCACCTCCTATATTCGGAGATCATGATTACTTATTACATACAGTACACACATTCTAAGCATCAGTTTGTCTTACACCAGTCTGTGCTCTCACTTTTGGTACGACTATTTAGTTTGATATAAAGCAATTTTATTTAGGTAAGAGTTTTTCTATTTTTATTGTTATCTAATTATAGTTTTCTATTTTTATTGTTATCTAATTCTGAAATAAAAATTTCAGGTAGTCTCCTCTAACGAAATTACCGCGGGTTATTAACGTAGGATTACTTTTCGTTTGCTTACCCTTTTTTTTATGCATTTTGGTACTTTTCTGTTTAACTGTTTATTGCTACCGGGTTTGGCGCGCTGCCAAAATTATAACTCGCGACGCAGGACAATTTTTTTCTCTCCGCAGGACCGTTATTGAAGAACGTAATCCTACGTTAAAAAAGTGACTGTTAGGAGGGGTGGTCATGGAAAAGGGGGTAAAATAACATTGGCTCTATGGAGTGTATTGAATCGATTCTGAATAAAATAGGACTGTTTAGCTGGGTGGCCGGTTTGACAAGTTTCACTATACTGTATTAAACTTCCATTGAAATAATTTTGTTCCTTTACTTCAATCTGACTTCATGAGAACATTACTTTTCTAAAATTAAATCACTACAGTTTAAATGTTTTTAATTTGTTTTCTCCTTTTGTGTGTGGATGAAACAAAGCTTTGAATAACTAATGTTATGTGAATATTGATGAATAGGCAGAGCAGAGAGAGGCTCATAAAAATCTCGCCAAAACATTTATCAATGGCTGAACTAAACAACTTTGGAAACCACATTTATATTTGCATACATATTTATAGATAGTCAAAGCATTACGAACACAAACTGTGTTTTTCAGATACAGTCAAAAAATTGTGACTCGAAGGATTTCGTTGCGCTGGAAAACACGACAATTATCCGTAAAATTGCAAAAGATTCGAGTATAAAAGTAAAGAAACAATTATGGCTACTAGAACTTTTGTAGCCTTTGGGAGCGAGTTTTGCCAAGATCTAGGTACTCTGCAAACTTAGCAACCCATCGTTAGCCTCGGGTCGTAAATGTTTTGATTGAAGCTAGCGAAGTCAGTTGCCCTGAAACTGGAATGGAATAGAAGAGTAGCTGGTGGTTAGTAGTATTTGTTATGAGAAGTTATGTATTTTAAGTTGCGTTTAATATGTCATGATACCGCAGACTTTTCGATAAGGTGACGATGAGGTGTTATGCTAGAAGTTTCATGAGATGGTTAATCGTTGCAATTCTTTTATTGTGCTACACTTTGATTATCTTATGGCAGGTCGACGTTCCATTGAGTCAGGTGTCAGGCAGCCAAGAAGTTGGCGCCAGCAGCAATTTGCGAATTACACGTGAAATTCAAGAAAAACCTTTATCTTTACAAAATGATTTAATCAAAAACTCTAAAGCGAACCAGCGGAAGGTAGCTGGTTTTAAAGAAAATGTCAGCAACTCACAAACTTCTCTTGATGACTTATTTATCAGTATAAAAACAACGAAACCATTTCATCATAGTAGACTCAGTGTGATATTACGAACTTGGTTTATTTTGGCAAGAGATCAGGTAAGAATTATTGCTTAAATTCTTTTAGATACATAAACATTATGTGTAATTCGTTTATAGATATAAAGTACTGAAACATTAAAATTTTCACTACAAAGAAATTTTTTTTATGTTGATACCGAAGCATTTCAATTTGTAATAATTTTTTTTATGTTCCCGAGCCCTTTAATTTTTAGTAACAACGCATATGCTCGAAATTAAATTAGACGTTTTTTATATAGGTGGTGACAGAAAAAAAATTCTAATCAGTATAAAATCTGAGCTTAATTGTCGGTCACTTGACCTTAATGCAACAGGTTCATTCAGGGTGATTGGCAATTGGCAATTACGATATTGCTTTTTATATTCATTCTTTCGAAAAGTAGCTAGAGGGGTTTTAATTTTGCTTTTGTATCGCATGTGCTAAGCATACAAAATTGAAATCCTGTTGTCCTTTATTTGAGCACAGTTATCACAGTGGAGTTGCATTTGGCGAGAATTTTCACTCTTAGCGCCAATATTTGATTCTATTTTACACTCAGTAAATATATAAGTTTTTGTTCATGAAATAGACTAAGCCAAATCAATTTTTGAGTTCACATTAATTTATTTTGAAGATATCAATGTTTTAACCATATGTATGTGGTTAGTTTGAGTATAATTCGACGAAGACTTACATTTCACGATAAATGTATTGTTAGTGACTCGGAGTGTTTTTGTGATAACAGAAAAAACAAACGCGAACATTTCTTTTTACGTTCAATAGCTTACATTTCGGGTAATAATTGTGGAACTTAATTTTTTATATTTCTTTTGTGTACAATTAAGGTAATGTTTGAGATACATTGATTGCATTGTAATTATTAAACATTACAATGTTTCCCTCACATGGATACAACAGTTTAAAATTTTATTTCATCAATGCCACTGACTACTTTAGTAGTTGGGCAAGAATATAGCTATGCCTTAACAACATAGAGGTATTTGTTTAATATTCTGAGCTATAATGCTAAAAGAATTAGTAATATAATTTATATTAAATGTCTTATAAGCAATAGCTTAATTTAAAATGAGCATGGGAGTGGTTTTAAACTTTAAAAAAGTAAAAACTATTGAGATTTGTATAAGCTTCTTCAATTTTTATAGAAGTTCTATTAAAAGTAGGCCCCATGAGTTCATACTAAATACTCGAGTATTCTTCAAATTTAAATATTGTAATTATTTTAAGAGGCTATGTTAAGATATATAATTGCTATGAACAGCTGTATAAGATCAAATACCTGGGAAATACACCTGTTTCATTATTGATATTTTCATTATTGATATTTTGTCTGTGTTAACATTTATCTGCAAGTAACTTAGACACATATTATTCGGTCTGGCATCAAGTTAGATATTAATGACCATGATCATGTTAAAATGACTGGAGTTGTTAATTAAATCCCCTTTTTAAACTTATGTCTGATTTAACTGTGTCAGTAACTTTTGTTTATGTCATGTAAAAACAAACAAAGTCTAATTTTTTATCAGTGCAGTTTAAACTAATTTATAAAGTTAAACTTGCGGTAAATAAACTGTAGTAAAAAAGTTTCCTTTTAAAATGATTAGCTATACTGATAAAAGGTAATGATTTAGGAATATTTAATAATTCTTCAGAATAATGTTTCAGTTCAGTTAATTATGCTTTGTGAAATAATTTTTGAAATAATGATTGATACTGAAAAAGCATATATAAATTTTTGAATACTTCTTTTCACTTTTATAAATTATGTTAATCTTTGCACCATTTCAATGCATTTTTAATATGGCAATTATAGAAAAAATAACATAAAATTTAACCTATAAGTTGAAATTTGCTCTATATTTTATTTTGATCCAATATAATTTTATCAGAATCTTTCTTCACATATATTTACATTTTAAATCATTTTATTATGGACATCATAAATGTGGTGACATATTTAGCTTTCCAAACCATATTCATTGACAAGTCTGGTCATCCTTAAATAAGAATGTCATAAGTGTGCTTGCTGGGGACCAAATACACCTGATAAGTGTGGTATTTATTATTATAGTTCCTTATCTTTTCAAAATATCCAGCCAAATTTATTCTGTAGATATCTTATGTAATTATTAATTTGATTGTATATAAATTCACTCAAAAGGAGTTTTGTTCTTAGTTGTTTCTCTCCCCCACTCAAAACTTTTTATCATGTACTTCTATCATTGCTTAAATTCAGTCAAAAATATTTGCTGCATGTCTGCACTTATACATAGGCATGAACACCTATTAAGTTGCTCTTCATGTGATTTTTGTACCTTTTAATGCACATGTTTTTTGTCCATTTCTTTTGATATTTAGTTTATCCATGTTTGGCCATCATTTGTTGATAGTACATCAGAAAAATGACATGGTTTTGTTTTATTTGCTTTATATATTTAACGCCATAAGTCTATATCTTTAAAATCAGCTACATGTTAAGGACAAACACCGTTCAGAAAATTTTTTTTAAAATTGATATTACCATAATGGCACTAAAAATTAAGTAATTTTAAAGAGACGATTTCATTTTCCTTGTCCATCATCTCAGTTGGTTCCTTTCTTATATTTGAGTATAATGTCTGTAATTTAATTTCTTAAAGTAATTTTATGTATTGGAATGTTTAAAGATCAGCCATAAACAGCTTTAAACTAGACATTTATTAACAACACAAGTTACCAGACAGTTAGTACAGTACACTACAGCACTAGCACCACGTCAGCAACTAACTCAAACCTTGAACACTCAGGAGTTAAGGCTAGAATTGATTTTACAGATAAAAATATGAAATACATAATCAAATTTTCTTAGAGTGAGAAAAGTGATTTTGAACTTCTTTTTATATAGAGGAACATATACTAAATACCAGTATAGGCATCTTGATAATGAATACGAGAACCTTTGTTTATAATTTACATGAGACAGAACAATGTTTGGAATCTGTATTTAATGTGTTAAGATGAGGGAGATATGCATACTATATATCATATTAATGTAATAATGCATTGTATTTCAGAATAAAGACTGACACTGATGTAACATTAGGGTAAATAATATGGTTTAACTTTGGAAATGGTCAATTATGTTTAAAAAAAAGGGGTTCATTCAAATTAGTGGTTTTTCATAGTGACTGCTGAAAATAAAATTTTTGCTAGTGTAACTTTCTGCTGAAGGTAGTGTTCATAGTCACTTTTAAAAAGTGTGCATGAACTATTAATTCCATATATGCAGTCAATAATTTACTTTCTATGAGGATATCTTATTTTTTCATGTTAAGGTACTCTTGTAAAATTTTTATCAACTTTTATTATTCCTGTTTTAGTTAGTTATTCCTGTCTGAGCTCAGAGTAGGTGCCTTTACATATTGCATTATGGTAAATTAATTTTGTTCGAATAAATGTTACAATATTATCTCTTTCTTCATTTATTTGAAAATTTTAATGCTTTAAAATTGTTTTAAGAAAGTAGCTTTACTTAAAAAGTCTTGTAAGATCTGTAGGCAGTTCTATTTATTAAGCATAAGAATAATTTTAATATCATGGGTGAATGTCACCTTATATTTTTAGTCTGGAGTTCCAAATAAATCTTTATAAAATTTTTTTCCAAAATGTTCAATTTAAAATATAAACAAAAAATAATGTCATTGTTAAGTTAATATGATACAAATTTATAAAAAATTTGTATCATGTAATTTTACTTTAAGGACAAATTTAAAAAAAATTGTTTTTAAAGTAAAATTTAAACGATAATCCAATTATCAATGACTCAATTGCTATTAATTTATTTTAATTAATAATATTATTATTAAAAGCCTACTTTTACTGGAATTTTTTCTTGCTTTATTTCTATGTAACATCAAGGGGGAAAAATTAAATAATTGCACCTGTGCTAGAAGAGTGTTACATCTCAAAATAGCTATATTTTTATGAAGAGCCATTTCATTTCTTCTTTAGCTCTTCCTGAAAATATGGTTATTTTGAGATGTAACACTCTTCTAGCAGAGGTGCGATACATTTGCATGACTTAGTCTGAACGAATACTGTTAGAAAAAAAAATCACCCATTTGAAAACCTCATTTAAATTTAATACTTAAGAACTCAGTTTGCACAAGTTTATGAAATAAATGTATTTATCTACGAATATAAAGCCCAATTGAAGGTTTAAATATAGTATTTTATTAATTTTTTTCTAACAGTAGTCTTCCATTTTAATTGCATAAATTTTATTTTTTTTTAATATTATAAAACAATGGCAAGTTTGAACATCTGAAGACCCATTTTACCAAAGAGATAGCTTGACGGGGCACTCTGTTTTCTGGTGTTACTCTTCAGTTGACGATTGGTGAACTACAATAATAATTTACTTTAGAAACCGCCCAATATTAACGAAAATCATATTTATAATCTCAATATAACAATTTGCCAGAGTTAATGAAAGTAATTAATGCTTGGATGTGCTATTAAAGCATGAATAATCCAAAACAGAACCTTGTATACTGTAAATAATGAATTATTCGAGGTTTGAAGTGCCGATCCCATACTATTTAATCGGTTTGATAAAAAGAACAATAAAATTTCCCCCTTTTTTTTCTGCTGACGAATTCAAAACTGGTAGTGAACCTCCGGAGGGATGAGACCTCATCGAACAGTCTCTTAGGTTTCTTGTTTTGGAGGGGTGGAAGGCAGAATTTTGCTACTACTCCTTCGAGGGAACTGTCCATTGTATTCTGAAAGCCATTCCATACCGTCACCCTAACGTTGAATCCTACCCGAGGTTTCGCCCTTGAGCTTCACCGAAGAGTGTTCGCAGAAGGAAAAGCGTAAGGATACGTAAATTTCGCAACAAATAAAAATACAGTATGTAAAATTTCGCATTTATTCAAAAAATAAATTAAACAAAAAAATAAATAAATATATAAATTTAAAAATTTCGCATTTATTTTTAAAAAGTTACAATTTTACTTACTTGGATAAGTATCAAAATTCCTAGTTAAAAGCTAAATTGTAGTAGACTCCATATTCCTTAAGTCTTTTGTTCCTTAAGTCTTTGTTTTTTGCCATTAATTACTATGTTGTATGTACTAATAAAATACCTCAGCATCTACTCTGTTAACGGGACTAAAGAGGCTTTGTATAGCTGCCTTTGCAAAGTTAAGGTAACAACATTTCGTTGCAATTAAAATCCGTATAACATCAACAGGAGCATCTTGGTGTTGACTAATGTAAATAGCTGAAATACCCTTGACTTTGGCGCTCAAGAGACGTTTTTAAATCTACTAAATTGTTCCCCAAAACTTGATGGTTGATATTTACAGTTAGGTTTTTAGGTTCGACTCGGGTACGGACAAACTGTCTGTGTGAAATACGCAGCGAATCCGAAGGAGAGTGAGATTTCTCAGTTAAAGACCGCGGATGGTCTTATTTAAGCAATTATGTTGGTAAATTACTATTATTACTTAATTTCGCTTAAAAAGCCTTTTATCACCGAGTTTTTGCCGAAAAGTAGTAAAAGAATAATTTTCGCATTTATTCGCTCATATCGGCAAATTTCGCATTTATTCGTATCTATTTCGTAAATACGAAAATTACGGATCCCTACTAATGCGGAATACCTCTCCATTTTCTCCCGGTGACTGACAAAATGCAGTCATTCAGCCCACTTCGGAAAGAACCATCATCGGATTGTGATTCGAAACGAAAGGCGCACGCTGACTACAAAATGCGTAAAGCTTGTTTTCTCTTTCCTGCTGTTTCATGTGTTCGCTTATTATTATTATTATTATTATTATTATTTTGGCGAACGCGGAGGCACTTGTCGCCAGACATTCGCCTGTATGTACATCGCGAGACTGCTGGCCATTCATTTAAGGGGGCACCGTTTAGGTAGCCAGCACTACCCCCTACAAGACGGTCCCGTCATTTAGAACCGAGTCAAGTGACGAGGCCGGTGGAGGTAAATTTGAGAACTTGGAGGACATTGCAGCCACGACAGATTTTTCGTGCACCGGCCGCTATAAGTGTACACGGCGGTGGATGTGTCAGCGACGGGTATCGAACCAGTGACGTTCTGTTCGTTTATTATGGAACTCTAGTAAAAATTCCTCCCGTGTGTTTGTCGTAAGACTGAAGAGCCACTATCACATAAAATTTTTTTCTTAAGGTTTCTATTTTTCCACCTCCATTTTTTCCAACGATATTTCATTGCTTATAGAACTTCTCTTTGGCGGCCAGTCATGGTTTCTTTTGGAGGGGTGGTCTCTTCCATAATATTGGCTCCGTGGAGTCTTGAATCGGTTCTAAACAAAGTGTGGCCGGAGAAGTTTCACCGTCTTTCATGCCGACAGCTTATTAATATGACTGATCTGTTTTGTTTGAAACAAAAATAGAAGCCTTCGAAAAAGAGCAAAAAGACGAAATTCTTGACTATAATCGTGACTATACATATTAAATAAATAAATAAAATCAACATCTGGGAGTGAAGAAATTAATGCGCATTGACGTTATCGGGGAATTTCTGAAAGCCGTCGTTGATGTTAGTCTCACTTATTAATGTAACTGACCTCACCCATTATTTGAAGCGAAAATAAAACTACTTCAAACAATCGCAGTTACTTTGATAAAATTACTACCGTAAAAACTCGGACCCGATACTTTCTCGAAAACTCATCGAATGTATGACGACTATAATGAAGCGCAAAAATGATTACATAATTCATTCAGGATGTCTGAAACGTTATGTTTTCCTGGAAAAAACTGTATGTTATGGTCCTGTGTTATGAAAGTGGAAAAGTACAGGAATTTCTTGAAAGAGTGTTTGGGCTGAGGGCGGAAGAATCATGAGAAACGAATAGCGTTTTCAGAGCAGGCTCACCCACATGACCACTTGTTACATTCATATTACCAACTTAGGCCATCGACGACCCCAAAAAGCGCCCCCCCCCCCCGAGATTGTCGCAATTCTCCAGGGGTGCACTAGACCAGTGGTGCGCAAACTTTTTTCCATCACGACCCACTTTCTTTCAATAAAAAAAATCACCCGACCCCAATGAAAATTTTTTGGTAGTAGCAAATTAAAAAAAAAAAAAAAAAATTGGGAAAATGCTTACAAATAAATAGGAAAAAGAAGTTAGCAAGTATAGACAAATTATTTTATTGGCTTTTGCTGACTGTTGTTAGAACGTTTGACACCTTATTTAACAATATCATATCCTATATATCTTAACATACAGAATATACCTATGCAAAAATAATTGAAAATATGTAATTAAAGATAACAAAGTATATTTTGAATTAAATAATTCAATATAATATAAACTGCCTTCCAACTATCCGCGACTTCTCCCATTTTTTTGGCGACCCTTCTCTGGGTCGCGACCCACAGTTTGTGCACCACTGCACTAAACCCACAGTTTATTTTAAGGCCGTGCAGAACGACTGTAAACTAGAATTCCCTTGCTTATGTCGACAATCTTTTGGTATAGCTTGTAATTCATTTCAAACCTTTTCTTTTGCGATGCACGGCCATTCCCAAAAACGGATAATTGGAAAGTAGCCATGCAGCTGAAACTATAAACATCCTCGAATAATTATAGTTTGTCCCTCTTATCGTTTGGGACGTATTTTTCCGTCATATATTTCAATCAGAAAAGTGTTTGTGACGTTTCAGAGGGTTCCATTTTCACGCTTTTAAAGGGATAAGCGACCTTCAATCCCATTTTTTAAAAATTTTCAATATTTTACTCAATATACAAAATGAGACTAAGTAATATTATTTTTTATTACATTAAAGACACTTAAAATTCACAAATAAGTGTTTTGTGGAAGAATAATTCCTGTTTTCAAAAAATTCTTCGAAATTGCTATCATTTTTTCAAAATACTCCGTGCACATTCATTTTTTTTCCCGATTTTCTCCAAATTTCTCAGATTGTTCATTGAAGTGTTTGTCACAAAATTGTGCATTATTCTTTGAAACCACACATATCTTTCAAATTTGTAGACCATGAAATCAAGTTAAAGCATATAAAAATAGCAGGTAGATTTATATATATAAATCAATATATATATATATATATATATATATATATATATATATATATTGATGGCTTTGGTTACATACAGAAAAAAAATCAAAGCACAGTTATGTTTATATGGTAAACTTATATTAAATAAAATAAAATCTGAAGGTTTTTTTAAAATGATATGGAATGCGCAGGGTTCATTTTTGAAAAAAATTATGAAAAACGGGCATTATTCTGGAAAAAATCCTTATTTTGAATTCTAAGGGTCTTCAGTGTAGTCAAAAAGAATATTAATTATTCTCATTCTTCAAGAGTTAAAAATTGAAAATTAAAAAATTGGAGGTTGAAGGTCCCTTGTCTTCTTAAATATCAAACTAGAGGATGGAATAATTCGTCCTAAACGCGTTTTCCAGCTGAAAAAGTAAATAAATAAATAAATAAGTAAATAAATAAATAATAATATGGCACCATCAGCCCCCGGTCAATAAAGCGGAGATGGGCACCACCGGCCTTGGTTCTCATTCGGACTGTTGTGCCATGAGTTTATTTATTTTTGTTTGTTTACAAAAGACGGGAAATCGACACTTTGGCACCGCACTGACTGTTTGAGAACACGTTAATTTATAAATAGTACGTTTTGATGTTTTAGCCATTATGAATATAACTGCTAATGTAAAAAAACTTAGAGATTCCCATGCCAAGAAAAATACAAAAAATGACAACCTTCTTAGTTACGAAGTGTTTTGGTTTGTTATTGATCGTAGATGCAGTCAAAATTCAACGATGCATTTACGTGTTTATCAATTTAAAAAAAAAAAATCACGCTTACTTTATTAGGCGGGGAAAAAAAACTTTAAATTTCTTTAAACATCTTTCTTTTCGTAATAATATTTAACATGCTACTCGCGTAATGCCATAATAAAATAATTTTTAAAATATGCATAATCTGAATGGAGTATTAAAAGAAGACGCCCGAAATCTGTTTTGAGTTTAAAAATAATTACAAGATAAAAAGAAATTTTTATATACCATGTTTTTAAATTTTCTGTTGAATCATATAAACTTGACAATTCTATGTATTAATAAATACTTTTTAAACATTTTTTTTTATGAATTATCCCATCAACTTGAAAGAAAATGAAGTTAATTGGAAGTTAACTTGCGTTTAACTTTTCGTTCCCGTCCCGGCCAATAGATGGCTGCACCAGTCTACAAAACAAAATTAACTGAAAATGGATTCAATTCTGCTTAAAGATGGTTAAAAGTATTAAAATAATGCATTGTCATCGTGTTCTGAGCTATTCTAAAAGTTTCAAATATCTAGCTAGTCGGGAAGTTAGTTAAAAATCGATTGCAAGATTTGTACTGGACAAGCACACACACAAACAAACAAGAAAGAGAGTTAATAAAAACATGGTAATGAAAACTGCGGATCGGGTCTAATGAGCCCTAGGTGACCGGTATCTCTGTACCTAATAAATCCAACCTCAAGTACCCATTCCCCGAGATTTCGTTGCTTTTTCGATGGCTCGATCACCCAGGTCGACTACTCGGAAGTTTGCATTTGATTTTTTTCTTCAACATGGCAACGAAAAAAAAGTATATATTTTATATTCGCAAAATTATATTTATATCTAGTTGTTTAGTTAAATTTGCACTCTTTTTTTTTTCTTTCGAAAATAAGAACAAAAGTTTTATTTCACTAAATTTAAGCGTGCGATAGATAACATTAACATGCCTTTTATTCCAAGTGAAATATTTTTTGTAACTCGCGTAAAATATCCCAATATATATATATATGTGTGTGTGTGTGTGTGTGTGTATGTGTGAGAAATTTGAAAACAAGCCATGCTAAAAGAATAGGATCTCAGAACGCGGTTTGCCAGCTGGACTGAGCTGTAGTTTATAAGTGACTTCGCTTTTTAAAAATCAGGGACTTGCCATCCTTCCCCTCTTTAGGTGATTTAGACTTCCATCAAATGACTGAATGGGTTATCCAAGCTGCTCTGTGGTGGGTGTTACGTGTCCATTTAAGCTGTCGTTTCATCGCCGGCAATCATTTTATTTTCGGTGGCTGAATCAATCACGCCCATTTTCCTCGCACCCACGATATGGCTGCCGGTCGTTCCACTCTGGATCAGTCCGTCCATGCTGTCTTACGAGCTGACATCTTGGTGACAACCTCGTACGCTACGCCGACCCGATTGCGGCTGCGGTCGAAACAGCGCCAGTTATGTTAACTTCACCGCCGCCTCCAATGACGAATGTCGCTCGTCATCTGTTTCCCATGTCAAAATATGAAATAACGAGATTCACTCGTCAGGAGGTGCTCGGCGGATTGCTTTTCAAGTGCATTACACATTATATGCGGGCGACGAAAAATTTCGTTTATACTTACGTGTGTCGTGCCATTTCATGCGCTTAAAGCTGCTGGCCGACCACTTGGATTGAAACATCATTTTTTTTTTTTTTTTTTTTTTTTTTTTTTTTTTTTTTAACGTAAGATTACGTTATTCCATAACGGTCCTGCGGAAAGGAAGATTTCAGACGCTAAAACCGTCCGTCCGCCCGTCCTCGCGAGTTATAATTTTGGCAGCGCGCCAAACCCAGTCTATCGCTTGGGCAAGTTAAACAGAAAATTACCAAGATGCGTCAAAATTTTGACATACATATATGTATATATATATATATATATACATACGTACATATATATGTTATAATTATCACAATCGAATGAATTGCTGCGTACGACTTGGAGACAGGCAGTCAGGCGAAGTGTTCATCCAGGAAAGCACTGAAGAAATTTAGGAGAGAAACGCACGCGGAGCGATAGAAGAGGAACACAGATTTCAGACGATATCCAGGAAATCCTTTTTATTTAATCAAGTAATAAGAAGACTGCAGTGGCTACTGGACTTGTCCGGCGTCCATGCCAAGACGGGACGTGTTAACAGCAGCGTTTACATGGTGGCGTTAAGAGAAGAGCGTTGTAACCATCGGATTTAGGCGTCCGTGGACAGCAACGAGAGTTAGGAGCGAAGAGAGAGAAGCCTTACGTTCAGACAAATATTAAATGAGTGTTTTAAGATATTGACACTAGAGAGCCTAAACTACTTAATTTTTAATTGGACGAATTTAGTCTCGTGGAGTTCACATGTCCACTTTCCGGGGGTTTTCCGGGGATTAATTTATTGCTAGATCACGCGCTTGTTAGATCTGCGAACTGTTGATCTGGGCAGTCTCTCAAACTCTAGGATAAGAGGCCATAAAGTTCTTAGCCCTCGAACCATTCTGGATTTATGCGTTCTATAACGTCGAAACCGCACATTACTTATATAGATACATATATACATACAAAAGAGGTAAGCAACGATAAGTAATCCTGCGTTAATAACCCGCGGTAGTTTCGTTAGAAGAGACTACCTGTTATTTTGCGCTTTTCTTTTTTTTTGTAAATTATACTCCGTAATATGGAAATAATCTAGAGCAGTGGTTTCCAACCTTTTTCAGCTGGCGACCCACCTTTACTTATCGGAATACCTCCACGGTCCATCGGACCATGGTGGAGTAAAAAACCTTATTTGTATCGTATCCCTTCCTTATGTATATATAATTTTCCATCAAATATTACAAATATTTTTTTTATTTCCAATGGCAAAGGAAAATGACAAACTCTTACAAGTTAGCAAGATTAACAAGGAACAAGAAATAAAAAAAAAAAAGAACAGTAAGAGAAAAAAAGTCAATGTCCCATCAGCAGATGTCGTGCTCTCCAATATCGCTTTACCTCGGAGTCTCCACGCAGAGCCGAGCATCCCAACAAATGGTTCCTGTCCATGATTTCATCTTTCCCACAAAGTGGGCAATTTGGACTCGCAAAAATGCCAATTCGGTGAAGGTGGTTCGCCAGACAGTCATGGCCCACCGTAAGTCATATTGCAAATATAAATATATATATATATGTGTGTGTGTATATATATATATGGGGGAGCGGGGTTGCCAGAGTGTGCACCACCTGCGTAACTGTGTGAGTCATCTGAGAGGGATGTAGTGGTTCTGTTGTCTGCCCCAGATGCCAAAAATCAAGTTCCAAGAAAACAATCGAAACACAATTCGATTTGTTTCGATTTTTCTTATCTTTTCTCATGGTTTATTCGATGGTTTCTGATAGTTTTAGGATCGAGTCGCGACCCATCGGTTGGGAACCACTGATCTAGAGTATCTTTTTCATTCATTTTAAAGAAACACCCATAACATGTTTAAATTGGAATGATTCATGGGGAAAAGGCGTTTTAAACGCACATCATTTTCTTGGGTAAACGAAATTTCTACAACGAGTAAAATAACAGTAAAAAACGTGTTTCTATTACAGAGCACAATTTAATTTTTAAAAAAATCTTTCAATCCAAATCGACCATCTGGGGAAACATTTTCTTCGGGGGTTAACATGGAGGTGCACGAATCCGACAGGACTACAGCCTTAAAACTAGCTTATTTATGTGCGACGCGTTCCAACATTTACAACTTAATTCACGAGTGAAATATTTCTTTACAGATACACATTCGTCCTCCGATACAAATTGTTTTTAATCTCTTAAGTTACGTGGGTGGACAGCTTTTATATTGAAATTACATTATTACAGAAAACTTTTATTCATTATTTAAGAACTGCTTTTTACTTTAACTTTGATTCAGTATTCAAGTGATTAGAAATATTATTTAAGTGCTTAGTTTCTTTACAGTCCAATTAATATTCATTATCTGAAAGCAAGGAAATTAATTGTGTTTGCAAACTTTTGTTTTGGCCAAATTGTAATGGTATGTTTTATAGACGATGAACGGTTTCAGTTTCTGCAGTTAAGAATGTTACTGCAGAATAGTTGGCGTTACTATAACTGATACAGTGTTGAAGATAAACGAGCTTGTTATTTTGATAAGCTAATGAAGTGAGATAAAAAATACCGGATGACTCGTCCGAGCATCCAACTAATGAGCTTTGCATCAGTTGGATGAAAAGACTTAACTATTAGTAAAGATACGTAAAGAAAAAAGTTAAGGTATTACTAAAGACTAAGGTAATACTACTAAGGTATTACTACTTACTAGTACAGAAGTCAACCAAGATACTACGGTTGATGTTATACAGAATTTAATTGCAACGAAATGTTGCTACCTTAACTTTGCAAAGGCAGCTATACAAAGCCTCGTTAACAGAGTAGATGCTGAGATATTTTTCTATGTACTTACCTAAGTATTACTAAAGACTTAGCTATTAGTAAAGATACGTAATTTTTGTTTCTACGAAATAGATGCGAATAAATGCGAAATTTGCCGATATGAGCGAATAAATGCGAAAATTAATTTTTTACCAATTTTCGGTGATAAACGGCTTTTTAAGCAAAATTAGTAATAGTAATTTATTAACATAATTGCTTAACTAAGACCATTCGCGGTCTTAGTTAATAATTTTTATACGTAATTTTTGTTTCTACGAAATAGATGCGAATAAATGCGAAATTTGCCGATATGAGCGAATAAATGCGAAAATTAATTTTTTACCAATTTTCGGTGATAAACGGTTATTACGATTATGAATCTGTTCATAATCGTAAACAGATGGCCCCCGCGTTCCGAAGCGTTTCTGTGGAACCTGTCCTAAGCCAAAATGATGCTAAAAGCATTGGAATAGCTATTAGTAAAGATACGTAATTTTTGTTTCTACGAAATAGATGCGAATAAATGCGAAATTTGCCGATATGAGCGAATAAATGCGAAAATTAATTTTTTACCAATTTTCGGTGATAAACGGCTTTTTAAGCAAAATTAGTAATAGTAATTTATTAACATAATTGCTTAACTAAGACCATTCGCGGTCTTTAACTGATAAATCTCACTGTCTTCCGAATTTTCTCCGAATTTCAACCGGACAGTTCATCCGTATCGGAGCCGAACCTAAAAATCTAACTATAAAAATCAACCTTCAAGTTTGTGGAACAATTTAGAAGATTTTAGAACGTCTCTTGAGCGCCAAAATCAAGGGTATTTCAGCTACTTACTAGTACAGAAGTCAACCAAGATACTACGGTTGATGTTATACAGAATTTAATTGCAACGAAATGTTGCTACCTTAACTTTGCAAAGGCAGCTATACAAAGCCTCGTTAACAGAGTAGATGCTGAGATATTTTTCTATGTACAACATAGTAATCCATGACAAAAGGCAAAGACTTAAGAAATATAATGTGGAGACTACTACAATGTTAGTTTTTACTAATATATTTTTATAAGTATCAAAATTCTAATTTTACTATCCAAGTCAGTAAAATTTTTTTTTTTTATAATTGCGAAATTTTTTAATATATATTTTTTGGGGAATAAATGCGAAATTTCGATATTTATTATGCGAAATTTACGTATCCCTAGTTATTAGTTTATGGAATAGGGACCTATAGCTGTCCCAAAATCCCGTCACCCCATAAAATACCCTTTCAAAAAATGTTTGGTATAATTTTTAATATAGAGTGAAAGCAGGAATAATAAGATAAATACGCAGCCTATTCAAAGTAAACATAATAAATAAGAAATATAGAGCCCAATCTTACGATACATGTCAGGGATTAGAAAAAAAAAATACTCTATAAATAACTGAAAATTAGACTCTCCGCGAATTTTAAAGGCAAATTCAGTCTTTTCCCCGGGAGTAAAGAAGGAGGACGCCTCATCAGTAAGCCAAAGCACGTAAGATTTTTCCCAGGGAGTGTTGCAATTCCACAACAGAAAATGTGAGGCGTGGAAATGTCAACACGAGAAGCAGTAAAATGTAGAAACTACGGAGTCATAAAATCTCAGAAACCCAGAGAAAGAATCAAAATACTGGATAAAATATATTTTTTTCCCAATGGCTGGGAGCTGAGCGTTACTCTTTTCCAGGGAGAAGCCAGAAGTATGTGACCACTTCGCCGCCTGCATTGCATGCGTTGCCCGGGTGCACCACGGGGGGTGGGTCTACGTTACACCCGTACCGGTCCCGTAATTTTGAATCGAGGCAAGTGACTAGACCGGAACACTCGACCCCGCACCTCCAGAGGTAATGTTTGGGGAACTTGGAGGACATTGCAGTTACGACAGATTTTTTCCGTGCACCAGCCGCCATCAGTGTACACGTCGGCGGTTTTTCAGCGTCGGTTATCGAACCGGCAACTTGCAGATCACTGGCTCGACGCCTTTGCTGACCGGGCCACCGCGCACTCACTGGATAAAATATAAAAGGTAAAAAAAAATAAATAAATAAAAATAGCGCAATATAGTTGTCTTCCAAGCAGCATTAATAAAAGGGACAGAACTGTTGTCATTTACCGGGTTTTCAACATTACGTGTAATGAAGTAGTTTTCAAAATAGAAGGTCATAAGTTTATTTCTTCAGATGCGCTAATTTCAGTCACGGGTGTAAACAGAAAAAGGGGGGGGGGACCCACTTTGATGACACGTGTCATCACGTGGTGTACTCAGTTCGTTTTGCGGTGAAAGAAAAAGCGTAAAGTTCATGTCAGATACAACTTCAGATGCAAAGAAAGCATGCACGTATCGTGGGCTTACTTCTATTACCTGGCAACGAATGCAAGTCTTTTTTAGAACTTCAATTACTTTTCTTATCTGCGGTCACTAAACCATCTAAAACCAATCACCTAAATCGCTCTAAAACTGATGTTCGTAATCGTTATTTTCTGAGGCCATTAAAAAGCGATCCTTTAGGATCGTTATCCCCTTGAAGCGTCGAAAAGCATACATACGTAATTAACTCTTTGCTTCATTATACAATAAATGATTTATATCCGAATCAACAAACGACAACAACAACAACAAAAAAAAAAACTCCGAAAATATCTTTCGAGGTAATTTTCTGGACCTTTTAGCCCTATCAATGGGGACGGAGCGGCCTGCAGGGTCCGAAACCGAGGTCTGATCAAAAAGTATGGGAGCCGACTCCAACTCGGCTATTTTCACCTCTGTTGTCTAGTCTATTCTTATATCAATAGCCGCCATCGTCATTTAGCGGTTAGCGTCACGAGCTTTCCCGGAGTGGGCTTGGATTCGAATTCAGACAAAAGCATGGTTGTTCATGTGCTGTCTCTTCATAGGGAGTGATGTTTGTTCACTTATAATAGGGTGCTTAGTGACGTAGCTATCTTATAGCAAAAGTAAGTCCACTGCCTCGGTCGATCCATAAAAATGACATGTCAATATAATTATATAATTAATATAAAAGTAAATCGGTGAAAGTTATTAACAAAGAAGCCTCAAAACTGGATATAAAAGATTTAAATATGGTATTCGGTAAAGGCTAGGGAGAGAAATTTTTAAAACTGTCATTGGTTTTTGTTTATAAGTTTTTTTTAAATGCAGAGGTTTTAAGTTATAATCCAAGTTTAATGATTTAGGAATATATTTTGTTTGTGTGTATAGTTTTCTTACTTTAAAATAAACTTTTTTTTTGTTAACATAATAATAAAGGGGGCATTTTTGGTTTTTGCATAAGGGCCCGGAAAAGCTAGCTACGTCAATGAGGTTGCTACCATAATACGGAAGCCAACAATTCGCAATGTGGAATAGACGATTGTCGAAAAGGCTAGTGCCGACTGCGGTACATTTATATATATATATATATATATATATATATATATGTAACATACCGACCCAGTCCCATATTAACGGAGACCGGAGTCGGCATGTCACACCTCAAAAACTTGTAGTCGTAATCAGAAAGACGATTCGATTCATTTAACACATACGTTTATTTATATTTTTATTGACATCGATGACGGCGGTTTACTAGGCAACAGTGCCACGCCAAAAAACTGCTCTCCGAGGTATGCTGGAAATTATATAAACTTTTTGAGCGTCTTGCCATGTGATCACAAGTCTGTAGCCATTGGCTGAAACTATGACTCTGATGTCAGAGGTGACGTATTATTATTACGTAAAGATGCGCTAGAGATTATATTTTTTGAGGGGACGCTGCCCATGCTTTGTTCTTGGAATCAGAAGCGAAAATAGCTCAATCGCGACAACGCCCAAGGCAATTTAGAATTTGAATTGAATATAGGAGTTTTTATGTTATAGAATATCCCCCCCGTCCGAGAAGAGGCTGACCAACAATGCCTGCATTGGAGGACAGACTCACCCGGCCATGTGAGGAAAATGGGCGTCGACCACAAATTTGGAAAAGTTTTAAAAGGAACATATGTTTTAAGTTAATTTAGTATGATGATCACATGACAAGACATTGCACATTTCAATATAGAATACACAAAAATACACTAATGATTTACTAATTTATGAACACAATAAAAGCAAAAAAATTTATAGTAATTAATGATCAACTATAGAAAATTGTAAATTATGTAAATTTCCTCTTATATTGTTGCTTTGAAAAAAAATTAAATTTAAAAATGTATTTATCATCGACTGAAAATTGCCGTGCAGGGCGGCCGTCCCCACACAACAAAATTTCAAAAAAAAATCAATTAAATCTACTTTAAAAAATTTTAACTTACTAAAAAAATTACTTGAAAAATATATTGTAAATACACATTGTAAGAATACACTTTAAAATATAGTTGTGATCCACTTGGACAACTGACAAAACAACGAAAAAAAAAAAAAATCCCTATCTAAATGTAAATACAAAACACACAAAAAAAAATCTCCTATTCTTGTAGAATAACAACATAATTATACAAACGTAATTACGAGTTCCTGAAAAAAAAAACACAGAAAAGCAGCAAAAAAAAATGAAAGTGGATCTCTGGTTTCCTTAATCAATAGAATCAAAAATACACAACATATGAAATTATTAAACACACAATAATAAAATACCTTGGTTTTTAAAAGTATAAAATAGAAATTATCACCACCAATCTATTATAATTAAATGTCAAATTTATCCATTACTTTTAGTAACTTAATTTCAATGTTCAAATTTCAAACTATTATTCTATCAATTGACACAAATAATCAAAATTCTTTTACCAATAGACATCTCAGTTTTATTAAGTTAATCATGAAATCGATAAACTAAAATTAATTTTTCTTTTCTTATATCACATTTTGGTATGAATCCTCGCTGTAAAGTTCCCAAATATTCATCGTTCGTATTTAATATCTTAAACATATTTCTCATTATAATATTATCTTTCCTATTTATTTATTATTCTTCATTATTTCTATTTCGAGAATTTTCTGGGGCGGATGAACCAAATATAACATACAATGGTTTTTTCAATTCTCCACTTGTGGTTTTTTGGCACCCTAAGTCATGTTATAAAGACGTTCTGTTTATATGAACTCCATAGAACGCCTTTTGATTGTCGACTCAAACCACCGGAAATCTCCTTTACTTCAATTCGTAGAACTACTCGAGGGCTCAAAATCAAATGTAATATGTCAAAGTACTTCAATTATAAAATTTTCTTGACGTCTGAAAATTACTATGTTATCCCTGCAGATATTTTCCAAAATCAAAACCACAAGCATCTGATGTTAGATTTAGAAAAGCAAAAATCCCAAGTTAAATGAATCAAAACAAGTTTGGCTCTTTTCATGATCGTGTTTA